>CM038682.1:25015221-25458954 GCA_021605205.1 Aegilops longissima
GATGATGAACTCCTTGCTCTTGTGCTTCAAATGATAGTCTCCCCAACACTCAACTCTCTCTCGCAGATTTGGCTTTGGTGGAAAGATTATTTGAGTGGAAAGCAACTTGGAGAAGGCTAGAGATCAAGATTCTTGTGGTTGGAATGGAATATCTTGGTCTCAACACATGAGTAGGTGGTTCTCTCTTAGAAAATGAATGCTGGAAGTGTAGGCACGTTCTGATGGCTCTCTCTTCGAATGAAGAGGGGGTGGAGGGGTATATATAGCCTCCACACAAAATCTAACCGTTACACACAGATTCTCAAACTCGGTGAGACCGAATGGTAAAACTCGATCATACCGATTCAGGTCAAAATATGAACGTTAAGCTTTTCAGTGAGACCGACACAGTCATCTCGGTGGGACCGATATGCTGGGGTTAGGGCATAAAGTAATATCGGTGTGACCGGTCACATAAACTCGGTGGGACCAATTTCAGCAAAAGGCACATAGAGAGTTGGTCAGGCAAACTCAGTGGGACCAATTCGCTCACTTCGGTGGGACCAAAGTGTTACGAAGAGGAAACAGTGAATTTGCATTGCAGACTCGGTGGGACCGATTCGCTCATTTCGGTAGGACCGAAATGTTACAAAAAGGAAACAGTGAGTTTGCAATCCCATCTTGGTAAGGCCGAGATCCCTATCGGTGAAACCGAAGTGAGTAGGGTTTGTGGCAGTGGCTATGTCAAATGAAACTCGGTGGCGCCGCGTAGATCAAATCGGTAGGGCCGAGTTTGACTTTTAGGTTTAGGACATATCACTAGTAGAAAACAGGGCTTTCGTCCAGGCCAGTTCAGCCCATTAGTCCCGGTTCAATCCAGAACCAGGACCAATGGAGCTATTTGCCCCGGTTCGTGAGCCCAGGGGGCCGGCCGGGCCACGTGGGCCATTGGTCCCGGTTCGTCCGGACCTTTTGGTCCCGGTTGGTGGGACAAACCGGGACCAATGGTCCTGGCCCCTGGCCCACCACTATTGGTCCCGGTTGGTGGCACGAACCGGGACCAAAGGCTTCCTTTAGTCCCGGTTCATGCCACCAACCGGGATTAATGGTGCTGCCTATATATAGCCCCTCACAAGAGCAGAGCACACCGCTCTGCTTTTTTTCGGCCGAGGGGAGAGGGCTTGGTGGTGCTCTAGCTCACCTCCTATGCACACAAGGTGTTCGATGGAATGCCCGAGCCACACTACTTAAGGTTTCTCCTCTCCAAGCTCGACCGCCAAGCTCCATTTTCCTCAATATTTATCTAGGTTTAGCGGTCCGTCACGCCCGTCCCGCCTTCATCATCGCCCGATCACCCGCGCCGATCTCATCGCCGGCACCACCGTGGTGAGCCTCTTGTTCTTATCTTCTTTCGAAAGGAAAAATATTATTACTTGTTTGTTTAGATAGATACTTGTATTATTTTCCTACTTTTATTATTGCATCTTATATAGTGCGATGGTTTTGGTATCCGCCCGTCGGCCCTCGTCCCATCTATGATTCGGATGTGGTATATATTATCTTTTCATAACTATTGGTTCATTTATTGTTTATGAAAATTATGCCACCAACGTGACATAGATTTTATTTATCTAGGAGGTTGTTGAACCGAAATTCTAACCGACCCTATTGTCGAGAGTTTAAATTTAGTTGAAGAAGAAAACAATTTCTTGAAGGAAAAATAAAAAACTTGAGGAGGAGAAGATGATATTGGAGTTGCATGTTATGGATGTCGCCGATGATCACAAGATCAAGATGGATGCAATGCGCTTGAAGATGAGAAAGATTAGAAAATATGCCATTCATACCGAGGCTTGGTATCATTATGCTGTTGGATCAGTTGTTACCTTGGTTGCGATTATGATCGATTTGTTTTCGCATTGAAATGTTTTACATAGTTTCAATGTATGGTTTAATTAATTTAGATGCTCTGCAGAGCTTTATGTTGTTAGATGAGAACTATGTATGTACTTTGGTTTTATGTGATGATGAACTTCTATTAATTTGGTCACTTAATTATCTATTCATGATGTTCTGAATGATTTTTGACACACTTAATTATATATAATGCACGCAGATGAACCGCAATGGATGTACGGTGATGCATACAGCTCCGAGTACATTAAGGGCGTGCATGATTTTCTCAAGTGGCTGAGGCAAACAAGCAGAATGGTTTTATGTGTTGTCCATGCCCTATATGTGGGAATACTGAAGTCTTACTCGACCGGAAAATCCTTCACACCCACCTGCTTTACAAGGGTTTCATGCCACACTATAATGTTTGGACGAGGCACGAGAAATAGGGGTTATGATGGAAGACGGCGAGGAAGAAGAGTACGATGACAACTATGTGCCCCGTGAATACGGTGATGCTATCGAACATCAAGATGCACTGCACGATGTGCACGATGGTGCTGCAACGGGTAAGCTGCTGAAGATCAAGAGGAACCGACGATGTGCCCGATGATGATGATCTCCGCCGGTCATTGTCGATGCAAGGACACAATGCGAAAGTCAAAAGGAGAAGCTGAAGTTCGATTGCATGTTAGAGGATCACAAAAAGGGTTGTACCCCAATTGCGAAGATGGCAACACAAAGCTTGGTACAAGACTCGAATTGCTGCAGTGGAAGGCAGAGAATCAGTGCTCGATAAAGGATTTGAGAAGCTACTGAAAATAATGAAGAAGAAGCTTCCAAAGGATAACGAATTGCCCGACAGTACATACGCGGCAAAGAAGGTCGTATGCCCTCTAGGATTGGAGGTGGAGAAGATACATGCATGCCCTAATGACTGCATCCTCTACCGTGGTGCCTACAAGGATCTGAACGCATGCCCGGTATGCTGTGCATTGCGGTATAAGATCAGACGAGATGACCCTTGTGATGTTGATGGAGAGCCTCCCAGGAAGAGGGTTCCTGCGAAGGTGATGTGGTATGCTCCTATAATACCACGGTTGAAACGTCTGTTCGGAAACGGAGAGCATGCCAAGTTGATGCGATGGCACAGTGAGGACCGTAAGAAAGACGGAAGTTGAGAGCACCCACGACGGGTCGCATGGAGAAAAATTGAGAGAAAGTCTTGGGATGAGTTTGCAAAGGACCCAAGGAACGTATGGTTTGCTTTAAGCGCGGATGGCATTAATCCTTTCGGGGAGCAGAGCAGCAATCACAGCACCTGGCCCGTGACTCTATGTATGTATAACCTTCCTCCTTGGATGTGCATGAAGCGGAAGTTCATTATGATGCCAGTTCTCATCCAAGGCCCTAAGCAACCCGGCAACGACATTGATGTGTACCTAAGGCCATTAGTTGAAGAAATTTTACAGCTGTGGAATGGAAATAGTGTACGTACGTGGGATGAGCACAAAAAGGAGGAATTTGACCTAAAGGCGTTGCTGTTCGTGACCATCAACGATTCGCCCGCTCTAAGTAACCTTTCAAGACAGACGAACAAGGGATACCACGATGCACGCATCGCTTACTTGACACCGATAGTATATACCGGGAAGCTGCGGGAAGAATGTGTACGGGTTATCGTCGATTTCTTTCGACCAACCATCAATGTCGAAAGAAAGGCAAGCATTTCAAAGCGCAGGTAGATCACCGGAAGAAGCCCGCCATGCGCATCGGTGATCACGCATTTGCTATGGTCAATGATTTACACGTAATCTTTGGAAAGGGTCCCGCGGACTAGCTGTTCAATGACGCCGAGAATCACGCACCCATGTGGAAGAAGAAATCTATATTTTGGGACCTACCCCTCTGGAAAGACCTAGAGGTTCGCTCTTCGATCGACGTGATGCACGTGACGAAGAACCTTTGCGTGAACCTGCTAGGCTTCTTGGCGTGTATGGGAAGACAAAAGATACACCGAGGCATGAGAGGACCTGCAACGCTTGCACGAAATAGAGGGCATGCCTCCGAAGCAAGATGAAGGTCCCGCCAGCTACGCTCTACGAAGAAGAGAAAGAAATATTCTTTCAATGCCTGCTCAAGATGAAGGTCCCGACTGGCTACTCGTCAATATAAAGGGAATAATAAATATGCGGAGAAAAGTTCCGAACCTAAAGTCTCATGACTGCCACGTGATTATGACGCAGCTGCTTCGGTTGCATTGAGAGGGCTTCTACCGAAAACGTCCGATTAGCCATTGTGAAGCTATGTGCATTCCTCAATGCAATATCTCGAAGGTGATCGATCCAGAAATCGTACCAACGCTAAGGAGTGATGTGGCGCAATGTCTTGTCGATTTCGAGCTGGTGTTCCCACCATCCTTCTTCAATATCATGACGCACGCCCTAGTTCATCTAATCGACAAGATTGTCATTCTGGGGCCGTATTTCTACACAATATGTACCCCTTTGAGTGGTTCATGGGAGTCCTAAAGAAATATGTTCAGAATCGCTTAGGCCGAAGGAAGCATCTCCATGGGCCATCAAACGAGAGGATGTCATCGGGTTTTGTGTTGACTTCATTCCTGGCCTTAAGAAGATAGGTCTCCCTAAATCGCGGTATGAGGGGAGACTGACCGAAAAGGCACGCTTGGAAGGGACTCAATAATATGCAGGATGGATATTCTTGGTCTCAAGCACACTACAGCTTCTCTGAACTCTACCTTGGTGACCCGTATGTCGATGAACACAAGAACGTCTGCGCCCAAACACCGGAGGCGGGCGACGATCGGATTACATGTGAACACATCGGGACTTTCAGCAGTTGGTTGGAAACACGTCTCGAGGTGAAAACACTGTTTGTGATGAGCTGTACTTGTTGTCCAGGGACCATCTTCGACTGTAATGATTTGGAAAGGATACTGAGATAAATGGGAATACATTTTACACGATTGACCAAGATGAAAAGAGCACCAACCAAAATAGCGGTGTCGCTTTGATGCAACAACCGACAAGGAAATGACACATATTATGGTTACATAGTAGACATATGGGAACTTGACTACGGAGTAGATTTTAAGGTCCCTTTGTTTAAGTGCAAGTGGGTCAATCTGTCAGAGGCGGGTGCAGTGTAGACCCACAAGACGGAATGACAACAGTGGATCTGAAAAATCTTGGGTACACCGACGAACCGCTCGTCCTAGCCAATGATGTGGCACAGGTTATCTATGTGAAGGACATGTCTACCTGATCGAGGAAAAGAAAAGATAAGGAAGCGAATACATCATACAATGAGCCAAAGCGCCAGATAGTTCTTTCGGGAAAAGGGACATCCCAGGAGTGGAGGGCAAGGCAGACATGTCTCAAGAGTATGAAAAGTTTCATGAAATTCCCCCTTCAAAGTCAAGGCTGACCCAAGCATCCCGATAAACGATGAAGATGATCCATGGTTACGACGCAATAAGCAAACGACACAAGCGAAGAAAAGTGAAGACTTTCTCCGCAACTATTATGATGATACCATGCCAACTTTGTAATGCATTTAGTATGATACCATTGTCCGCTTTATACATGCACATGCTATGCCAACTTTTTCAGAGTTCATTTGAAAACTATGAATTTGAAAACCTCGCCAACCAAGGGCGCCACACCGTTTATAAGCCCGTCCCTCTACACACCGCCTTGTTGTAAAATGAAACAAAATAAAATAAATAAATCAACAAAGAAAATAAAAAAGTGTTTTCAAATTTGAAAACTAATGGCACTAACAGAAAGTTTATAATTTTTCTAAAACTAAAGGAAAAAGAATTAAAAATAAAGAAAAAACAACAAAAAATAAATAATGCAGAAAACAGAACAAAAACTGAAAAAAATAAAAATAGCAACAATAAGTATTTTGTTGTAAGTAGAAACAAAATAAAATAAATAAAGCAACAAAGAAAACAAAAAAAGAGTTTCCAAATTTGAAAACTAATGGCACTAAGAGAAAGTTTATAATTTTTCTAAAACTAAAAGCAAAAAGAATTAAAAATAAAGCAAAAACAACAAAAACTAAATAATGCAGAAAGCAGAACAAAAAACTGAAAAAAAATGAAAATAGCAACAATAAGTATTTTGTTGTAAGTAGAAACAAAATAAAATAAATAAAGCAACAAAGAAAACAAAAAAGAGTTTTCAAATTTGAAAACTAATGGCACTAACAGAAAGTTTATAATTTTTCTAAAACTAAAAGCAAAAAGAATTAAAAATAAAGCAAAAACAACAAAAAATAAATAATAATGCAGAAAACAAAACAAAAAACTGGAAAAAATAGTGCCGCCATCGGGCCCCCACGGCCTGAATACGACTAGAAACCCTACATAGGCTGAGATTCAGGCCCGCAGGAGGCCAAGTAGGCCCACTGACACATAACTAGTGACAGATTAGGCGGAAGCTGCAGTTGAGAGGAGCTCGAGAGGGTGGGCAGCAGCGCTTATAAACCACTCTCGAGCTCTCTCAACTAGCGAGGTGGGACTAAACTTTGGGCGCCAGGCAGCACAAGGCCTTTGGTCCCGTTAGTGGCACCAACCGACTAAAGGGGGAATTGGTCCGGTTGGTGCCACGACCGGGACTAATGCCCCTTTAGTCCCGTTGGTGCCACCAACGGACCAAAGGTCCGCCGCTTCCCGCCCTTTGGGCTGCTGAAAATTGGCCTTTGGTCCGGTTGGTGGCACCAACCGACTAAAGAGATAGTCCCGGTTCGTGCCACGAACCGGGACCAAAGCCTTTTCTATATAAGCAAAGACTTGGCGTTTTTTCAGATTTCATCGCCAGTTCCTCGCCCCGACGACGCCGCCAGCTGCCGCGCTTCGCCCGACGATGCCGTCAGGCTACCGTGCTCGCCGCCGCCGTCGCCCGCTCCCCTGCCCGTGCTCGCCCGTCGCCGTCGCGCGCGCCCCTGCCCGTGCTCGCCGTCGCCCTGCCCCTGCCGTCCGCCCCGCGCCAGCGCCCTCGCCGACCCTCGTCGCCTCGAGCTCCCGAGCTACAGGCTCGCCGTCGCCTCGCCGCCTCCTCGTCGCCGTCGCCCGCCCCTGCCCGTCCGCCCCAGCGCTGGCGCCTCGCCTGCCCCAGCTGTGAGAGCCGCCTGGCTTTTTTTTTTAGTTCTTTAATTTTTTCATATATATATATACATAATGTTTAAGCTCTTTTTTTATTTTTATGCTCTGTTTTTTATGTTTTAATTTTTTGTTCATATGTGATGTATATGTGTATGTGGCTATAATGTATATGTGTATGTGAACAATGCAAAGATAGTTTTTAGAAAAATAGGATTTTTTTCTGTTCATAGATTTTTGGTGATATTAATTATTGTAAATATGCAAATGTTTGTATATTCATATGAACAATGAATTAGGCAATACTACTTCATGTATTTTTAAGAAGGAAGAAGAGGAAAAGAATGAGAGGAAAAGGAAATAAGAAGAGGAAGAAAGGAGAAGAAGAGGGGAGAGGAAGAAGAGGAGAAATAAATAAGAAGAAGCAAAAGAAGAGGAGAAGAAGAAAGGAATAGAGGAGAAGAAGAAAAAATAGAAAAAAATTCTATTTTTTCTTCTTCTCCTCTTTTTTTTTTCTTCTTCTTTTTCTTCTTCTTCTTCCTTCTTCCTCTTTTCTTCCTTTTCCTTATTTTCCTTTCTCGAGGGATAAGAAGAAAAAGAAGAGGAGAAGAAGAAAGAAAGGAATAGAGGAGAAAGAAGAAACTTTGACACGAGGGGGGGGTACCGATACCCCCTCCCCGATAACATTATTTTCCCATGTATATGTATGTTGCGCCGTTGTCGATATAACGAGGGTGTCGAGGATCGCCGAGGGGTCGAGGGTCGGGAACTAGGGTAGAGGGTCGAGGGTCGTTAAGGGGTCAAGGGTCGAAGGTTTCAGGGTCGAGGGTTCCTATAGTGTCAAAGTATTGAAGAAATCCATGGCTTCATCATTAGCGGAAGTAGCCATGGCATGATGGTATGAAGTCCTCCAAAGTTATTCTGGAATGGAGTCCCGGATAGGATAATTTGCCTTTTTGTACGAATCTCAGCAAAGGCCTTTCAAATAACGATATTCGGAAGGTTCTTGCTGAACTTTGTACCAAAAAGCGAATTATCCTATCTGGGACTCCGTTCCAAAATAACTTTGGAGAGCTTGCACCATCATGCACCTGTTACTTTACCTAATGATGAAGACATGGTTTTGTTGAATCCTTTGACACTCGGCAACCTCCCGACCCTCGGCGATCCTCGACCCTTGACCTCGACCGCTCGGCGATCCACGACCCTCTACCCTATCATGAGCGCCGATGCCCACGCCACTTGTGGGACATAGATGTAGTGTTCAACGCCAACCCCTCCCGATAGCTTCAACACGTGGGGGGTCGATAATACCCCTCCTTGAAGCGTTCTCGAGGCCACCCCTAACCCTTGAAGCGTTGTAAATATTTGTAGAAACTATGGACACCCCCGAGACGAAAGCACAGAAGCGTTGTTGAGGGACATAATCGCACAAGGAAGTGATGCCGTCTGCTCGTTGATGTTTCTCAACGACAACGATGGTCTGGAAGGAGAGGGTGAAGAAGCAGCTGGCTATGATTTACATGGCTTCGATGACCCAATGCCGGTGCAAGAAGGAGAGGGTGAAGAAGTAGACCGTGAGGACGGCTCCGTGATCACCAAACCGAGTCCGCCAGGTATATATATTAGTTAAGCCTGTCTTGACTAGCTCTCGCCTTTGTTTTGGTATGTACACATATTAATTAACTCTCGTCTTTGTTCTTTTTTCTAGCCCTCCGGATCGAGCACAACTTCGGTAAAGAGACGAGGCCCGAAGAAAAAGTTGAGCTCGCATGAAACGTTTGAGATCATACAAATCCCGCGCGACGGCCAACCGATTGAACCCTACCGGAAAAAGAAGGCATTTGTTGCTCAGTGCGGGGTTCTGGTTAGGGACAAGATCACGATAAGCATCCACCAATGGTATAAGCCTAAGAACGAAGACCCTGAGGCGTCTTATGTCAATGATATGCAGAATTATGATCTTTGGACTGAGCTGAAGTCAAATTTTACCCTACCGCTAGAGGATGATCCGGAGAAGCCAGTAATAGAGCCATTAATCAAGTCTTTTGCTCTTAAGAAGATGGCAGAACTATTCAGGAATTGGAAGAAAGAACTCAATACGTATGTCGAAAAAAATGAGACACCAGAATTCAAGGGCAAATATGAGAAGATCAGAGATGATCGCCCGCATTTGTGGCCTACAAGACATCGGAAAGAGTAAAAATGTCGGCGATAAACAAGAGAAATGCTGCGAAGAAGAAGCTTCACCATCGCACGCGGGTCGGTGGCTACCTCGTAGCCCGACCTAAGTGGGCCAAGGCTGAGAATGATCTGCTTGATAAAGGGATCGAACCGAGACAATGAACTGGCCAGACCGTTGCGGACTTGGTTCTTCGGGCGGCAGATCCTTGGACCCTATAACAGGAAGTGCATTTGGGACGGACGAACAATTGGACATACCAGTCAAGAGGCTTCAGCAATATATCGAGCAGCGCAGCAAGGGAAGTTCGCTCCAGACGGGGAGAAGGACGAGATCACAATGGCCCCTCGAATCCTCGAGCACCCTGGACGGACACGAGGCACGCCAGCTCCGCTTCGTGGAAGGCTGGATTTTGACGCAGGGGTTACAAAACCCATGAGAGGAGGAAGAAACCGGAGCAGAGCCAAATGCAAGCGCTGCACGAAAGGGTAATGGGGCTAGAGGAACGAGAAGAGGAACGAGAAGCAGCAGATCGCAGCAAACGACCCGCCAAGCTTCCCCGGCTACCCCGCCATCTCAGCGGAGAAGCAGCATGGCTTCCACCGAGCTGCTTCAGCGAGCAGCATGCCTTGACGGCTCCTGCCAGCTATCCCGTGGATGCTATCACGGATGCTGAAAATTGCCACCTTATGGCGCAATGGAGCAATTTGAAGGTCAAGGCGGTTGTTGGCTCTGCTTATCCTACTAAACCCGACTCAACTTTTCACCGCCGCCGATTCCGAAGGATATGCTAAGGTGATGGTCGATGAAATAACGGAGGGATTTGAGGACCTCCGGCTTGACCACCCTACCGGTGAAGGGAGTATCGGCTGGGTTCTCGCTCAAGACTCCATGCCTATGGCGGAAGGATCTCATCAACCTTCCGAACTGGACGCCTCCGCCTCCTCCTCCTCCTCCGCGAGTCAGGCACTCCGACTCCTCCACCGCCTCCTCCTCCGGCGAGTGACGATCAGGGCACTCGGCCGGCTCCTTCTCCGCACGTGGCGGCACTCCGCCTCCTTCTCCGCTTGCACCGGCGCGCCCGAGCAGCCAGCCTCCTCCTTCTCCGCCTCGTCGGCAAGGGCGGAAGAGACCCGCCGCCGCCGGCTGCTCCGGCGTCGTAGTCCTTCTCCTCCGCCTCGTAAGCAAGGAAAGAAGACATCCGCTCCGTCTGCTCTGCCGGCGTCTAGCAAGACAGCCAAAGGCGGAGGAGATCAGATTCCGTCCTTCTCTCAAGACTCGGAAAAGTTACCGACGAGAGGAGCGAGGAGGAAAACGCCAAGATCGCATGAGACCAAAGTGGATGACTGGTTTCAAGGGTTGAAAGAAAAGAGACATCCACCTCCGGAGGAGAAGGTAGATCCGTGAAAGTGAAGCGACTCTGGCTGCCCCGACAAAACCACCCAAGTCTCCGCCAAAGGCAACTATGAGCGATTATTGGAAAGGCATTTGCCGAAGCGGAGAGGTCGGGAAGTACTGTCGATGATCAAAGGATGAAAGAACGACGAGCTGGGAAACAAATTGCCCAGCTCGGCGAACAAGCGAAGCAATCGTGCCCCCGCTCAAGGTGCTGCTAGCGACATCGTCGATCCGAGGATGGTGCCCGGTTATGGCAATCCTGCAGATTACCTGCCCGACGATGTACATTATGATTTTTTGGAGGTGCAGATACAAAGATACGAGTACGGGAAGCCTCTCATCAAAGATGAAAGTTCTCTATCAACGATGATGCGAAGATTGCATGATTGGTACATGAAAACCTGCAAAGAGTCTGAGGGGAGGAGTACTTTGTATGTGAGAGTTAAAAAGGAGCATGACCTCCTTGGAATTGAACTGTTGCCTATTCCATTTGAAGAGTTCTATCAGTTTTTGAATCAATTGGCCCTCGATAAAGCAACGGTCACCTGCTATCGTCTGTAAGTAGTACTACTTCTGTCATTAAGTCTCTATATAACTCAGCCCTTTCATTGCATGTATTTATAATTATCCTCACTATATTATGCAGATTGAAGATCGCCGAATTGAAGAAAAGACAAGTGGGTGATATTGGGTTCATTAACACATATCTCATAGATAAATCTGAGGTTGAATTTCGTAAAGAAAATACCGAGGCCAACTTGCTACAATCGTTGGTAATAAATGAACACAAAGATATAATACTCTTTCCTTACAACTTCAAGTGAGTGTTACTGTCGTGTGGCATATTCGGTTTCCTTATTAGTCCAGGTTATAGTAATGTAATATTGATGAGTTATGCATGTGTGCAGCTACCACTATATTCTCCTAGAGATTAAGCTTGAGAAGGAGTAGTAACTGTCTTAGACTCCAAGCGAAAAGATCCCAAGGAGTATGCGGACATGACTGAAATGCTCGAGAAGTAAGTTAAATCGATCATTATCCACCATATCAGCAACTTTGTTCATTTCTGATATCAAGTAATTGTTTTCTTTGTATGGCAGGGCTTGGAGAAAATTCACCAAAAAGCTCCGGACTACCAAGAAGCTGCAATTTAGACACCAAAGTAAGTACTATATAGTAGCATATTCCACGATCTCCTAGTGATTCAAGCGCTAGTTTCATCAATACCATTTAGCATGCTTGCTAATTATCAGTTTGATTGACCTCTATTTCTTGTAAAGTGGTTGTGGCATAAACAAGGGAATGATTTATGTGGATACTACGTTTGCGAGTCCATCCGCAACACGACCTGTGAGCGGGGCTACTCCGACAAACAATATGAAGTGCGTAAATAAAAATATTCACAATTTTATTTTATTACCATCATTTGTGTTGAGTTTCATTCATTCATATATATATATATGTATTGACCCCTTTCTTAAAATTAGATGTTTCGGATGCGGGATGAACTCCTAGCACCAGATCGCATGCGAGCAATTCAAGAGGAATTGGCGGCATTCTTTCTTGACCACGTGATCGCTGAAGACGGAGAATACTATGTGGACCACGCGTCCGTATGTTAGGAGATTATATATTTGTAAAAGATAATTATTGTATATATGTAGCCGGTAGTGTCGGATAGATATACGAGAACTTGTTGTTCGACCAATCTCTCGGAGAAGGAGAGGTGGTCGATATCACTTCTCTCTGTATGCATATATGTTCATGACGATCTTCTATTTGCTTAATTACTAGCTAGCTAGCGTGTCTAGCTAGTCCTCTCTATACGTATGTATAGTACGTAGCGTCGACCAAGCACGGACAAAAGAGAGGACACTTTTCTCTATTAATTAGCTAGCTATAGCACAATATATGAAACACCCCAAAACCCCCAAACCCCCCCCCCTTTCAAAAAAAACAAAAACCACAACCATAGAAATGCTGACGCGTGGATGCCTATTGGTCCCGGTTGGTGCCACCAACCGGGACCAAAGGCCCTCCTGCCTGGGCTCAGCGGACAGGCCACGTGGAGGCCCATATGTCCCGGTTCTGGATTGAACCGGGACTAAAGGGTCAGGGCATTAGTACCGACCCTTTAGTTCCGGTTCATGGACCGGGACTAAAGGCCCTCACCAACCGGGACTATAGGCCCTTTTTCTACTAGTGTATGTGGAAATGAGAAAGTGGTCGAGGGTTTTGGAGCATGTCACTAAGCATTTCGAGCAAGTAAGCCATTAAGCAACACCTCATCCCCTTTTAATAGTATTTGCTTTCCTATTGACTCAATGTGATCTTGGATCACTTGAATGAAAAATGTAGAGTCTTGAGCTTGTTGCCAATATGTGTCCTTAGCATTTTGAGGGGTCCACATCTCTAGTCCATGCCATGCCAATCATTGAACTTTTCTGAAATGATCATCTTCAAAGAGCATTAGTTCAATGAACTATATGTTGTTAAGAATTACCCAAACCACCCAGGGATTAGTTGCACTTTCAATCTCCCCCCTTTTGGTAATTGATTACAACATATAGATCAAAGCTTCGACAAATGATAATAAGAATGTAATACATCATCGCTTTGAGAAGTATGTGATAAGAAAGAGCTCCCCCTGAATTGTGCATCTTATCTTATATTTACTAATTGGAGGCACCTTTCAAGCCTATTCGTTAATCCACATCATCAAAATTAATTAGACCGTTAGATTATAAAATTGACGCCCGGGATAAAAAGAAAACTTGCGTAACAGAGATGGCCCCGTCCAACAAACCAATGGCATCTGACACGTCTGATGTTGTGAAAACAGATAGCCTCCTTCCACAACGACTGCCATTATAAACAAAAAAACAGCCAAAAAGTAGAAAAATATGGGATCTGATTTGACCGGTGAAACTCTTCAACCGCAAAAAAAGTCCGATGAAGTTCCATAGCAACTCTCGCATTAAAAAGGAAAAAAGACAGTGAAAAAGGGAGAAAATATGGGATCTGATTTTTTTAGATCTGCGATCTGATTTTCAATACCCGTGAAACTCTTCAACGGCAAAAAAAGAGATGCATGAAATCTTCTTGCCAAATAAAAAAGGAATAACATCTCTCCCTCAAAAAAAAGGAATAATATCTCATCGGCACCTTTCAGACCTTCACAATACACGCTATGGAAATTAATTACCTATTTTTGAGGGGAATTAAGGCCGGCACTTAATTACACCATTGAGTTGTACAATTTGATTCCAACGTAAAAAGAAACTTTCGTAAAAAAATAGCACCTGACATGTCCAATGATGTGGCAAAAAATCATCTTTTTTTGCAGGAAAAAGTCATCCATCCGTTCCTTAAAAAAATAGATAGGATCCTTCCGTAACTACTGTACCGATGAAAAGGAAAAAAGACATGATCCGGTAGATGACCCGTGAAACTCTTCGACTACAAAAATAAGACCCATGAAATCTTCTTGCCAATTAAATTTTTTTTGGAAGAACATCACCTCGGCTCCTTTCATGCCTCTCATTAATCCACACCATCAAATTATTTACACAATATTTTCAAGGGAATTAGGGCCGGGAATTAATTACACCATTCAACTGTAAAATTTATCAGCGGACCACAAAAGAACTAGAAGCCAGATGTTGCGAGGGATGATGAGCGATCGACTGCAACCCCGGTTTTTGATATAAAAACGCGAAACTTGGTTTTCTTTTTTGAGGGAAATGCCATCATGGCGGTTTATATTTCATGTGAAAATAGGGCTACATCGTTTGTGATTACATCAAGCAGAAAGTCCGGAGCCTCGTTCTGCCACACAATAGTTCGCGTGGGCTCCGACTTTGTAGCCAAAAGATCAGCCGCCATATTGGCTTCCCTAGGGCAATGACAGAAACTAACAGATATAAAATTACGACATAAGAAAGTACACTCCTCATAGATCGCTGCAGCTGGTCCTAAGGAGTTTCCGCCATCTTGCATTATCTGGATGACCTCCATACAGTCCGCCCTGATCTCCACCTTGTTGCAGCCGACGATGTTTGCCAGAGCCAGCCCATCCTTGAGGCCTCTAGCCTCGGCCGTCGTTGCGTCCTGGACAAACGGAATGTTGCTCGTGGATGCCGCAATGAAGGAGCCCGTGGAGTCACGTATGATGGCCCCGGTCCCGCCGGTGGCACTATCAGCATCAAAGGAGGCGTCGATATTGAGGCTAACAAATCCCTCTATTAGTCTTGTCCATCCATGTCTCTGTATCCTGCCTGCACCATGCTTCCTTGCCCTCAAGAAGTTTTTGGTCAATGTAACAATGGCTTGGGCCGATCTTCCAGGTTCCTGAATGGGCTCCCCATGGGTGAATCTCCGTCGTTCCCACCATATATACCAAACATCCACCGCCACCAGCTCCTTCATGGGCACGCCCAGGAGCGACGGGACAACAACGTTTGGCATCAGCGACAGGTCACCGAGGACCGAAGATCCCTCCAACTCAGTTTCGGACAGCTCATTTATGGTGGGGAGCAAGCCTAGCTTTGCCCAAATCTCTTGCACTATGTTACATCTGAAGAAAGAATGACGGATACTCTCACAATCCATGGCACATATTGGGAAATCTGAGATTGTTATGATATGTCGATTGGCCAAGACACCCCGGCAAGGGATTGCACCATACAAAGCTCTCCAAACATGCACCTTGATTTTTGCCAGTATTTGAAGCTTCCAAAGAGTGCGCCAAATTGGACCAGTACTTGAAGACAATACGGTATTTGTTTGTCTCAACTTTCGTCCATGTTGATGATCCCACTCCATGTGGTAAGCCGTCTTAACCGAGAAAAACCCTGTTTTGTTGTAATGCCATGAAACAAAATCCTCCATCATTCCTGTAGCAAGAGGAATATTCAAAATCCTGTTTGCATCAATAGGCCAGAGTACCTGTCGGATCGGTTCTTCATCCCAACATCTATTCTCCGTATCAATAAGTTCAGAAACTTTTGTGAGAACAATATTACCCCTTCGGGTCATCACCTTCCTGCTTGGGCTGCTAGGGACCCAAGGATCATCCCATATATTTATTTGCGTACCATCTCCAACTCTCCAAATGTGACCCTTCTTGAAAGTCTGAATACCACTCCACAGACTCTGCCAAGTGAATGAACTCCCTTTCTTAAGGGTGCAGTTTAGTAGATCACCATCTGGAAAATATTTTGCTCTCAAAACTCTCGCACATAGTGGTTCTGGTTCTGCGAGCAGTCGCCAGCATTGTTTCGCTAGGAGGGCTAGGTTAAAACAATGTACATCTGTGAATCCCATTCCACCCATGCTCTTAGGTACACACATCTTCCACCACGCAAACCAGTGCATGTGATTTTTCACATGTTCATCTCCCCACCAAAACTGAGACATAGCAGTAGTTATTGCATTGCAAATCTGCTTTGGGAGTTTGAACACAAGCATGGCGTATGATGGGATGGCTTGGATAACGGCCTTCAGCAACACTTCTTTCCCATCAAAAGAAAGCATCCTCTCCTTCCAGCCTCTCATTCTGGCCAAGATCCGATCCACAATATGCTGAAAACAATCAGTTCGATCCAATCCAACGATTGGGGGCAGTCCTAAATACTTATCTGATATCGCCTCCGCCATAATATTCAGGGTAGAGCACACCGCTGCTCGAACATCCGTCGGGGTACATGGGCTGAAAAAACACTCAATTTTGCCTCACTCACAAGTTGGCCAGAGGCAGCACAATAATCATCAAGAGCACAGCGGAGACTTGTAGCATTAGTAACATATGCACGCATCAGAATAAGGGAGTCATCTGCAAAAAGGAGATGCGTGACTGTCGGGGCATCTTTACAGACTCGCACCCCCATTAAGTTACCAGCCTCCTCCTCATGAATGAGCAAACTTGAGAGGCCTTCCGCACAGAGTAAAAACAAGTAAGGTGATAATGGATCTCCTTGTTGAAGGCCTCTAGACGGGAAAAAAATCTGTTAGAGAATTATTAAACCGGACTTGGTACTTCACTAACCGAACGCATTCCATGATGAGTGCAACCCAGTCCGATGCAAAGCCCATCTTCAGCATAATCCTCTCAAGGAACACCCACTCGACCCTATCGTAGGCCTTGTTCATGTCCATCTTCACCGCACATGTTCCAAACTTCCCCGTCATCTTCCTCTTGATAGCATGATAGGACTCAAAAGCAACTAAGAAGTTGTCAGTAATCAAGCGCCCGGGGACAAAGGCACTTTGATTTAGTGATATAATCTCTGGCAGCAGATATTGGAGCCTATTAGATAGCAGTTTTGAAATCACCTTATAGACCACGTTACATAGGCTAATTGGATGGAATTGTGTAATGACTTCCGGGTTTTCCACCTTTGGAATAAGAACAATTGTGGTGTTATTCCACCCCTCTGGTATCTTTCTAGTATTCACTGCCATCAACACCTCATCGATTAAATCCTCTCCAATGATATGCCAGAATCTCTTGTAGAAAACTGCATGAAGACCATCAGGTCCCGCTGCCTTCAGGTCCCCTATATTATACATAGCTCTTTTCACTTCCTCTCTAGTGTAGGGTTTCATCAATTCATCATTCATCTCTGGCGAGACTCTAGCCTTGACTTTGTCCAATACAGCTTGGTCTGGGTTATGCACTTCCGAAGAAAAAAGTCCTTCAAAATAACTCGCCACATGACTCTTTAGCAGGTCCTCCTCCTCAATCCAATCTCCTGACTCTCCCTTCGGTTTCTTAATAAAATTTCTCTTGCGTCTTCCAGTAGCCGCTCTATGGAAGAAATCCGTGTTTTGATCACCATGGCATAGCCAATCAGCACGGCCTCTCTGCATTCAATATATCTCCTCTTGTTCGAGTAGGTTTTCAATATGCAAGTGTAACTCATGCTGGCGCGCAACTGCATCATCTGTTAGCGGTCCTGACAGAACAACATTTAGCTCTTTCTGTAGTCTCCTCAACCGAGTCCTGGGTCCCTTGAGAGTTTCTTTATCCCATGTGTGCAACGCAGCATGTATGTCACCTGTGACCTGCGAGTATGGCACCACCCCACTAGCTTTAGCTCGGTCCCAAGAAGTTTGAACAATAACCTCAACATCCTCCTCGGCAAGCCATCTTGCTTTGAATTTTCTTGGCCCTGTCGGACCCCTTGGTTGTAGGCCTTGCTGGAACTCGGTGTCAATTAAAATTGGTCGGTGATCCGACTGTTAAACGGTTCATTGGACACACCATAAGATGGAAACAGGTCTGCCCACATGCCACTCGAGACAGCTCTGTCCAGTCGTTCTCTTAGGCGTCCTCTTCGCCAAGTAAAAATATCCCCGGAGTAACCAAGATCATCAAGCCCGCAGTCATTCAGCACACTGCTAAAAGCCTGCATGTAGCGTTGGGGGCGTGCCGCCCCTCCTTCTTTCTCATGAGCATGGAATATTTCATTGAAATCCCCTGCTACTAACCATGGCAGATCAGCCATTGTGCATAGATCACGCAGGTACTCCCACGACAGGTGTTTCCGGTCGCTGCTTGGTTCACCATAGAACCCTGTGAACCGCCATCCCGCCGGAGTTGTCTCCTTAATTCGAATGTCAATGAAATTTGCAGAGTTTCCAGGAAGAGACTCCCAGGTTGGTGTGCCAAAACATGATCAGTCCTCCACTTCTGCCATCGCTTTCCGAAACATCCATCTCATCGAAACCTAATCTCCTTTTCAGTTTTCCTGCCTTAGCCTTATCCAGGTGTGTTTCAGACAGGAACAACACATCCGATTTTATTCGCTCTTGGACCCCCAAGAGTGCAGGAACTGCCGCAGGTTGGCGCATCCCGCGGCAGTTCCATACGAGGAGTTTCATTGCGACCGGTCGAGCCCCTTCTCAGAGCTCGCCGATATATTGTGGCTGGCATCCATCACAGCCAAGTTTCCCTTCTTCGACCTCTTCGAATCGTGCGAGGACCTATCCCCTTCTCCCTCATCTACTTTCTCTGTGGTCAAATCCACCTGCGAGTGAACAACCATCGTGTTTGACATATCAACCGGGGGCTCCTATGCCGATAGCTCCTCCTTTGTAGCTGCCGGATCTGTGCTCTTGTCATCAAAAGCAAGCCTTTTCCTGCCGGGGGGTTTAACCACAGGCCCCCCCTATAGCTTTTATAGGGTTGGTACCGGTGTCCTTCAGATCATCATCATCCAAGACATTGGTTCTTCCCCTACCACCCGCGGTTCCCCTGTCCTTCTTCCATCCCTGTGACCCTTGACCTGTTTGCCTCCTTTCTCCTAGCCGTGGTGCAAGTATGAACTCGCCCCACTCCATGGTCCTCGGATCATGCTTCCCATTACCATGCTCAAGGTAGGTATGGCCCATATGACCACACACACATAGAAGAATACCGGCATCTTCTCGTACAGGACCGAGTAGTAAACCTTCTTCTTATCTTTTGTGATAGAGACATATCGCATCAGAGTCTCATGGATGTCAAGCTTAACTTTTATCCTCACAATCCTTCCCTCACCCCATCCAGGGTTTAGCATTACCTTCTCCACAATCCCAACTTTCTTTGCCAGCGATCGCACCACTTTTTCCTTCCTGTAGAGTGGGGGGAGATCCACAATCTGTATCCATACTGCAAGTTTATCCAGCACCACTTCATCATATCTAGAGTATCCATCATACTTCTCAATGAGCACACCATGGTCTCAGAACAGCCAAGGACCCTCCTCGGTGACCCTCTTCCAATCTCCCATGCAATTAACTGTTAGGGAGAATAGGTTTTCGCCCAAAGGTTTAAAGTTAAATCCCTGTGCTAAGATCCATGCAAGTCTCATTGTCTCATAGAAAGAACTCCTACTAAAGGGCTTATCCGTATGCACCGTTGCCAGCGCCATGAACTCCGCCTCCTCGTTCTCGTCCGTGAACTCCTCATCGAAGTCCAGATCGTCCTCCTCCCGCTCCTACAGGTTCAGTTTCACGATCATCTCCTCGACCTCGATCAGCTTTCCCCCCGGAGCCGCACTCCCCGCTGATGATTGGGATCCACTTGCCGCCATGGCCAAACCCTAACAAGCTTCGTGCTTCAACCGCTGCCACGCCAAAACAACCCAAAGCAGGAACCAAGGTTGTGTGTTCATAGTGTCCAGACCAGACATCAAGTAGTACACTGATGTCTACTACACAACCTTCTTCTTGTAGACGTTGTTGGGCCTTCAAGTGCACAGGTTTGTGGGACAGTAGCAAATTTCCCTCAAGTGGATGACCTAAGGTTTATCAATCCGTGGGAGGCGTAGGATGAAGATGGTCTCTTTCAAGCAACCCTGCAACCAAATAACAAAGAGTCTCTTGTGTCCCCAACACACCCAATACAATGGTAAATTATATAGGTGCACTAGTTCGGCGAAGAGATGGTGATACAAGTGCAATATGGATAGTAGATAATGGTTTTTGTAATCTGAAAATATAAAAACAGCAAGGTAACTAATGATAAAAGTGAGCGTAAACGGTATTGCAATGATAGGAAACAAGGCATAGGGTTCATACTTTCATTAGTGCAAGTTCTCTCAACAATAATAACATAGATAGATCATATAACAATCCCTCAACATGCAACAAAGAGTCACTCCAAAGCCACTAATAGCGGAGAACAAACGAAGAGATTATGGTAGGGTACGAAACCCCTCAAAGTTATTCTTTCGGATCAATCTATAGAAGAGTTCGTACTAGAATAACACCTTAAGACACAAATCAACCAAAACCCTAATGTCACCTAGATACTCCATTGTCACCTCAAGTATCTGTGGGCATGATTATACGATATGCATCACACAATCTCAGATTCATCCAACCAACACAAAGTACTTCAAAGAGTGCCCCAAAGTTTCTACCGGAGAGTCAAGAAAACGTGTGCCAACCCCTATGCATAGGTTCATGGGCGGAACCCGCAAGTTGTTCACCAAAACATACATCAAGTGGCACGTGATATCCCATTGTCACCAAAGATAAACACGGCAAGACATACATCAAGTGTTCTCAAATAAAGACTCAATCCGATAAGATAACTTCAAGAGGGTAACTCAATTCATCACAAGAGAGTAGAGGGGGGAAGAAACATCATAAGATCCAACTATAATAGCAAAGCTCGCGATACATCAAGATCGTGCCATAGAGAGAACATGAGAGAGAGATCAAGCACATAGCTACTGGTACATACCCTCAGCCCCGAGGGTGAACTACTCCCTCCTCGTCATGGATAGCGCCGGGATGATGAAGATGGCCACCGGTGAGGGATTCCCCCTCCGGCAGGGTGCCGGAACGGGCTCCCGAGAGGTTTTTGGTGGCTACAGAGGCTTGCGGTGGCGGAACTCCCGATCTATCTTGGTATTCGATGTTTTTAGGGTACGTAGGCTTATATAGGCGAACGAAGTCGGCCGGGAGGTGCTCGAGGGGCCCACGAGACAGGGGGGCGCGCCCAGTAGGGGGGCGCCCCTATCTCCTGGCCTCCTCGAGGATCTTCTGACGTGAACTCCAAGTCTCCAGGATCATATTCTTCCAAAAAAATCACGTTGCCGAAGGTTTCATTCCGTTTGGACTCCGTTTGATATTCCTTTTCCTCGAAATACTGAAACAGGCAATAAAACAACAATATGGGCTGGGCCTCCGGTTAGTAGGTTAGTCCCAAAAATGATATAAATATGTAAAATAAGCATCCAAAAGGGGTAATATAATAGCATGGAACAATCAAAAATTATAGATACGTTGGATACGTATCATACACTGACCCTAGCTTGTGAGTATCCAAAGCTTTGTCAGGTATTTCCTTGTACATATTTGCCATGTAGTTGTGGTCTTTCTTTTTCTCAGCATAGACATCAATGTCTTTATTATGCTCCTTGGGTGCTTTTATGAGCTTTGCCCACTCATCCACAGTAGACTGGTACCTTGTTCCCTCAGTCATCCACACTAACTTTCCATCTGGATAGAAATGAGTTGTAGAGTAAAACTGCATTATGAGCTCATCATTCCATTTGGTCAACTTTTGACCCACAAACTTGTCAACACCATTGAGCTTGAAGCTCTCATGCACTCCTGGGAAATGGTCTTCATTCTCATCAATATACCTCCAATCAACCCACTTCATGTCACTGACAATGGGTTTCTTGTCAAGCAGCACTGTTTCATAAAAGTCTTGCTGTTCTTTGGTGTGGAATCTATAGTCCACAGTTGTCCTTCTCCTCACTGCATATGGAATAGCTTGTATCCACAATCTGAGACCTGCATCTTCCTTTCCTTCATATTCTCAGCCACTGGATGATTGTCATCATGGTCTGGAATTTTTGGCTTGAGTTTCCTAAGCACTTGGGCTTCAGCATCTTCTTCCTCAACTCCAGGCACTGGGGCCTTGTTCTTCTCTGCACCAGGGATGTTCCTGGTGCTTCTCTTAGGTGCAGTCTTGGAGGCTTGAGCTGGAGCTTTGGGGGCTCTCTTGGGCTTTGAAGGAGTAGCCCCAGACTTGATGGCATCCCCCATCAGCTTTTATTGCGTTATTGGAAACACGACGAGATAACTTTACCTCACAGTTCCTTGGAACTTTATCCGGAGGAATTGATTTTGATTGGCACGTCCTACCTCCTAGACGAAGATCTGGTGGGATTTTACTAGGGGTTCGATGTGAAACACTTGAGGTGCTTAACGTTGTTCGGGGTGACTTTGCGGTTGAGTTTTGGGTGAGATCAAAATTGGATGGTTTCCGGTGGTCTCTCATGGTTGTATATGGGGCAGCACAACCTGAACTCAAACCATATTTTTTAACTGACTTTACGGATTTGTGGAGACGAAACTCTGCCAATCCTAGTCGGTGGGGACTTTAATATAATTCGAAGGAGAGAGGAAAAAATAACGACAATTTTGATGGTCATTGGTCCATGATGTTTAACATGATTATTGAGAGTCTTCATTAGAGAGAAATTAAGCTCACTAGTAGACAATTTACATGGGCCAATACATTGCCCACTCGGACTTATGAGAAGTTGGATAGGGTTCTCGCTAGTGTGGAATTGGAACAAAAATATCATTTGGTGTCGATCCATGCGATGCAGAGAGCGATCTCAAACCACACACCACTTCTTGTAGACTCGGGAGAGGCTACCCATGTCGTGAACAAGAATGCTTTCTCTTTCGAACTAGGTTGGTTCAAGAAAGAAAACTTTTTGGAGATCATTGCACACGAATGGGCAAATCTTGTTAGTGGAAGAACTAGTATTGAGAGATGGCAAAACAAAATCAGACATTTGAGACAAGTTTTACGAGGTTGGGCCAGAAACGAGAGTGGGATTTACAAATAAGAAAAAGAGCGGCTCACTCAATTAATTGAAGCGCTAGATTTAAAAGCTGAAGGTAACCTTCTTACGATTGATGAGCAAAGCTCCTAGTCCGAAGCTGAACAAGGCTTACAAGCACTTCTTAGAGAAGAAGAGCTTAAGTGGGCATTGCGTGCTAAAGTACTTAAGGTTGTCCAAGGGGATGACAATACACAATTCTTCCATATGATTGCTAATGGTAAACATAGGAAGAAGAAAGTCATACAGCTTGAGCAGGATGAGGGGACGATTGCACGACATGAGAATCTAAAAGCTTATATCTCTAATTACGATAAACAACTTTTTGGGCATATGAAAGCAAGCACGGTGGCCCTAGATGAATCTGTTATTGGAGATATACCTCAACTCCAGGTGGAGGAGAATGATATTCTTTCTATACCCTTTACTAAGAAGGAGGTTCTGGATGCAATCTCGCAAATGGAACCGAATAAAGCACCGGGACCACACGGGTTTCCAGCTGAATTCTATATGAAATGTGTTGGAAATATGCCCTAGAGGCAATAATAAAAGTATTATTATTATATTTCCTTGTTCATGATAATTGTCTTTTATTCATGCTATAATTGTATTATCCGGAAATCGTAATACACGTGTGAATACATAGACCACAATATGTCCCTAGTGAGCCTCTAGTTGACTAGCTCGTTGATCAACTGATAGTCATGGTTTCCTGACTATGGACATTGGATGTCGTTGATAACGGGATCACATCATTAGGAGAATGATGTGATGGACAAGACCCAATCCTAAGCATAGCACAAGATCGTAGTTCGTTTTGCTAGAGCTTTTCCAATGTCAAGTATCTTTTCCTTTGACCATGAGATCGTGTAACTCCCGGATACCGTAAGAGTGCTTTGGGTGTACCAAACGTCACTGGCGTGAATCGGGTGACTATAAAGGTGCACTACAGGTATCTCCGAAGTATCCGTGGGTTGACACGGATCGAGACTGGATTTGTCACTCCGTATGACGGAGAGGTATCTCTGGGCCCACTCGGTAATGCATCATCATAATGAGCTCAAAGTGACCAAGTGTCTGGTCACGGGATCATGCATTACGGTACGAGTAAAGTGACTTGCCGGTAACGAGATTGAACGAGGTTTTGGGATACCGACGATCGAATCTCGGGCAAGTAAAATACCGATTGACAAAGGGAATAGTATACAGGGTTGATTGAATCCTCGACATCGTGGTTCATCCGATGATATCAATGTGGGAGCCAACATGGGTATCCAGATCCCGCTGTTGGTTACTGCCCGAGAGCCGTCTCGGTCATGTCTGCATGTCTCCAGAACCCGTAGGGTCTACACACTTAAGGTTCGGTGACGCTAGGGTTGTATGAATATGAGTATGCAGCAAACTGAATGTTGTTCGGAGTCCCGGATGAGATCTCGGACGTCACGAGGAGTTCCGGAATGGTCCGGAGGTAAAGATTTATATATAGGAAGTCTTATTTTGGTCACCGGAAAAGTTTCGTGCGTTATCGGTATTGTACCGGAGTGCCGAAGGGGTCCGGGTCCACCTGGGGGTCCACCTGCCTGGGGCCACATGGGCTGTGGGGGTGCGCCTTGGCCTATATGGGCCAAGGGCACCAGCCCCAAGAGGCCCATGCGCCAAGATATAAGAAAAGGGAGAGTCCTAAAGGGGAAGGCACCTCAGAGGTGCCTTGGGGAGGATGGACTCCTCCCCTCTTGGCCGCACCCTTCCTTGGAGGAAGGGGCAGGCTGCGCCCCCCCTCTCTTGCACCTATATAAAGGGAGGAGGGAGGTGGCCGGACCGATAAGCCGTGGCGCCCCCTCCTCCCCTGTAACACCTCCTCCTCCTCCCGTAGTTGCTTAGCGAAGCCCTACCGAGTTCTGCTGCATCCACCACCGCCCGTCGTGCTGCTGGATCATCATCAACCTCTCCTTTCCCTTGCTGGATCAAGAAGGAGGAGACGCCATCCGCTCCGCACGTGTGTTGAGCGCGGAGGTGCTGTCCGCTCAGCACTAGGTCATCGGTGATCTGAATCACGGCGAGTACGACTCCATCATCCCCGTTCCATTAAACGCTTCCGCACGCGGTCTACAAGTGGTATGTAGATGCAATCACTCTTCCATGACTCATTGCTAGATGAACTCATAGATGGATCTTGGTGAAACCGTAGGAAAATTTTTTAATTTTCTGCAACGCTCCCCAACAAAGTGGCATCATGAGCTAGGTCTATCGTAGTTCTCTATTGCACGAGTAGAACACAATTTGTTGTGGGCGAGATGTTGTCAACTTTCTTGCCGCTAGTAGTCTTATCTTGCTTCAGCGGCATTGTGGGATGAAGCGGCCGGACCGACCTTACACGTGACGCTTACGTGAGACTGGTTCCACCGATCGACATGCACTAGTTGCATAAGGTGGCTAGCGGGTGTCTCTCTCCCACTTTAGTTGGAGCGGATTCGATGAAAAGGGTCCTTATGAAGGGTAAATAGAAGTTGACAAATCACGTTGTGGCTTTCAGGTAGGTAAGAAAACGTTCTTGCTAGAACCCTATTGCAGCCACGTAAAACTTGCAACAACAATTAGAGGACGTCTAACTTGTTTTTGCAGCAAGTGTTTTGTGATATGATATGGCCAAAGTTGTGATGAATGATGAATGTTATATATGTGATGTATGAGATCATGTTCTTGTAATAGGAATCACGACTTGCATGTCGATGAGTATGACAACCGGCAGGAGCCATAGGAGTTGTCTTTATTTTTGTATGACCTGCGTGTCATTGAAGAACGCCATGTAAATTACTTTACTCTATTGCTAAACGTGTTAGCCATAGAAGTAGAAGTAGTCGTTGGCGTGACAACTTCATGAAGACACGATGATGGAGATCATGATGATGGAGATCATGGTGTCATGCCGGTGACAGGATGATCATGGAGCCCCGAAGATGGAGATCAAAGGAGCTATATGATATTGGCCATATCATGCCACTACTATATATAATTGCATGTGATGTTTATTAAGTTTATGCATCTTGTTTACTTAGAACGACGGTAGTAAATAAGATGATTCCTCATAACAGTTTCAAGAAAGTGTTCTCCCTAACTGTGCACCGTTGCTAAAGTTCGTCGTTTCGAAGCACCACGTGATTATCGGGTGTGATAGATCCTTACGTTCACATACAACGGGTGTAAGACAGTTTTACACATGCAATACACTTAGGTTAACTTGACGAGCCTAGCATGTACAGACATGGCCTCGGAACACAAGAGACCGAAAGGTCGAACATGAGTCGTATGGAAGATACGATCAACATGGATATGTTCACCGACGATGACTAGTCCGTCTCACGTGATGATCGGACACAGCCTAGTCGACTCGGATCATGTATCACTTAGATGACTAGAGGGATGTCAAATCTGAGTGGGAGTTCATTAAATAATTTGATTAGATGAACTTTATTATCATGAACAATAGTCTAAAATCTTTGCAAAATGTCTTGTAGATCAAATGGTCAACGCTCATGTCACCATGAACTTCAACGCGTTCCTAGAGAAAACCAAGTTGAAAGATGATGGCAGCAACTATTCGGACTGGGTCCGGAACCTGAGGATTATCCTCATAGCTGCCAGGAAACAATATGTCCTAGAAGCACCGCTAGGTGAAGCACCCATCCCAAAGAACCAAGACGTTATGAACGCTTGGCAGTCTCGTGCTGATGATTACTCCCTCATTCAGTGCGGCATGCTTTACATCTTAGAACCGGGGCTCCAAAAGCGTTTTGAGCGACACGGAGCATATGAGATGTTCGAGGAGCTGAAACTAGTTTTCCAAGCTCATGCCCGGGTCGAGAGATATGAAGCTCCGACAAGTTCTATAGTTGTAAGATGGAGGAAAATAGTTTGTCAAGTGAGCACATACTCAAAATGTGGGTTGCACAACCGCCTGTCCCAGCTGGACATTAACCTCCCGGACGAGGCGGTCATTGACAGAATCCTTCAGTCGCTCCCACCAAGCTACAAGAGCTTTGTGATGAACTACAATATGCAGGGGATGGTGAAAACTATTCCTGAAGTATTTTTAATGCTGAAGTCAGCAGAGGTAGAAATCAAGAAGGAGCATCAAGTGTTTATGGTCAATAAAACCACTAAGTTCAAGAAGGGCAAGGGAAAGAAGAACTTCAAGAAGGACGGCAAGGATGTTGCCGCGCCTGTAAGCCAGATTGCGGGAAGAAGTCAAAGAATGGACCCAAGCACGAGACTGAGTGCTTTTATTGCAAAGGAAGGGTCATCGAAGCGGAACTGCCCCAAATACTTAGCGCATAAGAAGGCCGGCAACACTAAAGGTATATTTGATATACATGTAATTGATGTGTACCTTACCATTACTCGTAGTAACTCCCGGTATTTGATACCGTGCCGTTTCTCATATATGTAACTCACAGCAGGAGTTGTGGAATAAACGGAGACTGGCGAAGGACGATGTGACGATGCGCGTCGGGAATGGTTCCAAGGTCGATGTGATCGCCGTCGGCACGCTACCTCTACATTTACCTACGGGATTAGTTTTAAACCTCAATAATTTTTATTTAGTACCAAGTTTGAGCATGAACATTGTATCAGGATCTCGTTTAATCTGAGATGGCTACTCATTTAAATCCGAGAATAATGGTTGTTCTATTTATATGAGAGAAATGTTTTATGGTCATGCTCCGATGGTCAATGGTTTATTCTTAATGAATCTCGAACGTAATGTTACACATGTTCATAGTGTGAATACCAAAAGATGTAAAGTTGATAACGATAGTCCCACATACTTGTGGCATCGCCGCCTTGGTCACATTGGTGTCAAGCGCATGAAGAAGCTCCATGCTGATGGACTTTAGAGTCTCTCGATTATGAATCATTTGACACATGCGAACCATGCCTCATGGGCAAGATGACCAAGACTCCGTTCTCCGGAACAATGGAGCGAGCAACCAACTTATTGGAAATCATACATACCGATGTGTGCGGTCCAATGAGTGTTGAGGCTCGCGGAGGATATCGTTATGTTCTCACTCTCACTGATGACTTGAGTAGATATGGGTATGGCTACTTGATGAAACACAAGTCGAGACCTTTGAAAAGTTCAAGGAATTTCAGAATGAAGTAGAGAATCAACGTGACCGAAAGATAAAATTCTTGCGATCAGATCGTGGAGGAGAATATTTAAGTCACGAATTTGGTACACACTTAAGGAAATGTGGAATCGTTTCACAACTCACGCCGCCTGGAACACCTCAGCATAACGGTGTGTCCGAACGTCGTAATCGCACTCTATTGGATATGGTGCGATCTATGATGTCTCTTACTGATTTACCGCTATCATTTTGGGGATACGCTCTAGAGACAGCTACATTCACTTTAAATAGGGCACCGTCTAAATCTGTTGAGAAGTCACCGTATGAATTATGGTTTGGGAAGAAACCTAAGCTATCGTTTCTAAAAGTTTGGGGATGCGATGCTTATGTCAAGAAACTTCAACCTGAAAAGCTCAAACCCAAGTTGGAAAAATGCATCTTCATAGGATACCCTAAGGAAACCATTGGGTATACCTTCTACCTTAGATCCGAAGGCAAGATCTTTGTTGCCAAGAACGGATCCTTTTCGAAAAGAGTTTCTCTCGAAAGGAGTAAGTGGGAGGAAAGTAGAACTCGATGAAGTACTACCTCTTGAACCGGAAAGTAGTGCAGCTCAGGAAAATGTTCCTGTGGTGCCTACACCGACTGGAGAGGAAATTAATGATGATGATCAAGGTACTTCGGATCAAGTTGCTACTGAACTTCGTAGGTCCACTAGGACATGTTCCGCACCAGAGTGGTACGGCAACCCTGTCCTGGAAATCATGTTGTTAGACAACGATGAACCTTCGAACTATGAAGAAGCGATGGCGGGCCCAGATTCCAACAAATGGCTTAAAGCCATGCAATCCGAGATAGGATCCATGTATGAAAACAAAGTATGGACTTTGACAGACTTGCCCGATGATCGGCGAGCGATAGAAAACAAATGGATCTTTAAGAAGAAGACGGACGTGGATGGTAATGTTACCATCTATAAAGCTCGACTTGTCGCTAACGGTTATCGACAAGTTTAAGGGATTGACTACGATGAGACTTTCTCTCCTGTAGCGAAGCTTAAGTCCGTCCGAATCATGTTAGCAATTGCCGCATACTATGATTATGAGATATGGCAGATGGACGTCAAAACGGCATTCCTTAACGGTTACCTTAAGGAAGAGTTGTATATGATGCAGCCGGAAGGTTTTGTCGATCCTAAGAATGCTAACAAGGTATTCAAGCTCCAGCGATCCATTTATGGGCTGGTGCAAGCATCTCGAGTTGGAACATTCGCTTTGATGAGATGATCAAAGCGTTTAGTTTATGCAGACTTATGGAGAAGCCTGCGTTTACAAGAAAGTGAGTGGGAGCTCAGAGCATTTCTCATATTATATGTAGATGACATACTTCTGATGGGAAATGATATAGAACTCTTGGACAACATTAAGGCCTACTTGAATAAGAGTTTTTCAATAAAGGACCTTGGAGAAGCTGCTTACATATTAGGCATCAAAATCTATAGGGATAGATCGAGACGCCTCATAGGTCTTTCACAAAGCACATACCTTGATAAGATTTTGAAGAATTTCAAAATGGATCAGTCCAAGAAAGGGTTCTTGCCTGTTTTGCAAGATGTGAAATTGAGCTCGGCTCAATGCCCGACCACGGCAAAAGATAAAGAAGAGATGAGTGTCATCCCCTATGCCTCAGCCATAGGATCTATTATGTATGCCATGCTGTGTACCGGACCTGATGTAAACCTTGCCGTAAGTTTGGTAGGAAGGTACCAAAGTAATCCCGCAAGGAACTTTGGACAGCGGTCAAGAATATCCTGAAGTACCGAAAAGGACAAAGGACATGTTTCGTTTATGGAGGTGACGAAGAGCTCGTCAGAAGGGTTACGCCGACGCTAGCTTCGACACAGATCTGAATGACTTAAAGTCACAAACCGGATACGTGTATATGTTGAATGGTGGAGCAGTAAGCTGGTGCAGCTGCAAGTAGAGCGTCGTGGCGGGATCTACATGTGAAGCGGAGTACATGGCAGCCTCGGAGGCAGCACATGAAGCAATTTGGATGAAGGAGTTCATCACCGACCTAGGAGTCATACCCAATGCGTCGGAGCCGATCATACTCTTCTGTGACAACACTGGAGCTATTGCACTTGCCAAGGAGCCCAGGTTTCACAAGAAGACCAGGCACATCAAGCGTCGCTTCAACTCCATTCGTGAAAATGTTCAAGATGGGGACATAGAAATTTGCAAAGTGCATACGGATCTGAATGTCGCAGATCCGCTGACTAAACCTCTTCCATGGGCAAAACATGATCAACACCGAACTCTATGGGTGTTCGATTCATCACAATGTAACTAGATTATTGACTCTAGTGCAAGTGGGAGACTGTTGGAAATATGCCCTAGAGGCAATAATAAAAGTATTATTATTATATTTCCTTGTTCATGATAATTGTCTTTTATTCATGCTATAATTGTATTATTCGAAATCGTAATACACATGTGAATACATAGACCACAATATGTCCCTAGTAAGCCTCTAGTTGACTAGCTCGTTGATCAACCGATAGTCATGGTTTCGACTATGGACATTGGATGTCGTTGATAACGGGATCACATCATTAGGAGAATGATGTGATGGACAAGACCCAATCCTAAGCATAGCACAAGATCGTGTAGTTCGTTTTGCTAGAGCTTTTCCAATGTCAAGTATCTTTTCCTTTGACCATGAGATCGTAACTCCCGGATACCGTAAGAGTGCTTTGGGTGTACCAAACATCACAACGTAATCGGGTGACTATAAAGGTGCACTACAGGTATCTCGAAAGTATCTTGGGTTGACACGGATCGAGGCGGGATTTGTCACTCCGTATGACGGAGAGGTATCTCTGGGCCCACTCGGTAATGCATCATCATAATGAGCTCAAAGTGACCAGGTGTCCGGTCACGGGATCATGCATTACGGATGCTGAGTAAAGTGACTTGCGGTAACGAGATTGAACGAGGTATTGGGATACCGACGATCGAATCTCGGGCAAGTAAAATACCGATTGACAAAGGGAATAGTATACGGGTTGATTGAATCCTCGACATCGTGGTTCATCCGATGATATCATCGAGGAGCATGTTGGAGCCAACATGGGTATCCAGATCCGCTGTTGGTTATTGCCCGAGAGCCGTCTCGGTCATGTTCAAGATGTCTCCCAACCCGTAGGGTCTACACACTTAAGGTTCGGTGGCGCTAGGGTTGTATGAATATGAGTATGCAGCAAACTGAATGTTGTTCGAGTCCGGATGAGATCCGGACATCACGAGGAGTTCGAAATGGTCCGAGGTAAATATTTATATATAGGAAGTCTTATTTTGGTCTTGGAAAAGTTTAGCGTTATCGGTATTGTACCGGAGTCCGAAGGGGTCCGGGGTCCACCTGCCCTGGGGCCACATGGGCTGTGGGGTGCGCCTTGGCCTATATGGGCCAAGGGCACCAGCCCCAAGAGGCCCATGCGCCAAGATATAAGAAAAGGGAGAGTCCTAAAGGGGAAGGCACCTGAGGTGCCTTGGGAGGATGGACTCCTCCCCTCTTGGCCGCACCCCTTCCTTGGAGGAAGGGGCAAGGCTGCACCCTCCCCCCCTCTCTTGCACCTATATAAAGGGAGGGGAGGGAGGGGTGGCCGGACCGATAAGCCGTGGCGCCTCCCTCCTCCCTGTAACACCTCCTCCTCCTCCCGTAGTTGCTTAGCGAAGCCCTGCCGGAGTTCTGCTGCATCCACCACCACGCCGTCGTGCTGCTGGATCATCATCAACCTCTCCTTTCCCCTTGCTGGATCAAGAAGGAGGAGACGTCATCCGCTCCGTACGTGTGTTGAACGCGGAGGTGCTGTCCGTTCAGCACTAGGTCATCGGTGATCTGAATCACGGCGAGTACGACTCCATCATCCCCGTTCCATTAAACGCTTCCGCACGCGATCTACAAGTGGTATGTAGATGCAATCACTCTCCCATGACTCGTTGCTAGATGAACTCATAGATGGATCTTGGTGAAACCGTAGGAAATTTTTTAATTTTCTGCAACGTTCCCCAACAAAATGTTGGCATATTATTAAGGATGATCTTACGCCTATGTTTCATGATTTCTTTAGCGGTCATTTGGAGCTGTTTCATCTTAACTTTGGCATGATTACGCTGTTGCCAAAGAAAGAAGAGGCAGTTTAGATCGAGCAATTTAGGCCCATATGTCTTCTCAATGTGAGTTTCAAAATTTTCACAAAGGTGGGTACCAATAGATTGACACAGATTGCTCATTCAGTGGTACAACCAAGTCAGACAGCGTTCATGCCAGGGCGACACATACTTGAAGGGGTGGTGGTCTTGCATGAAATGCTTCATGAAATTCATTCGAAGAAGCTAGATGGGGTTATCTTCAAAGCGGATTTTGAGAAGGCATATGATAAAGTTACGTGGCCTTTTCTTCGGCAAGCAATGCGCATGAAAGGATTTAGTGACGACTGGCGGAACCAAGTGGGGTCTCAAATCCAGAAGGGTAGTGTCGGCATCAAGGTTAACGATGATATCAATCATTATTTTCAAACACACAAGGGTTTGAGACAAGGGGATTCCATGTCTCCTCTCTTGTTTAATATAGTGGCCGATATGCTGGCCATTCTTATTGGTAGGGCCAAGCAACATGGTCAGGTGGAGGGGTTAGTCCCTCATCTGGTTGATGGAGGAGTATCCATCTTACAGTACACTAACGACACTATCTTATTCATGGAACATGACATTGCTAAGGCGCGCAATATGAATGTCTCTTCGAACAATTGTCAGGTTTAAAGATAAACTTTTGTAAGAGCGATTTGTTCTGCTTTGGGAAGGCCAAAGACGAGCAAGGCACGTATAGACAATTGGTTGGGTGTGAATTAGGTCCTTTACCATTTAGTTATTTGGGCATACCAATTCATCACCGTAAGTTATCCAACAAAGAATGGAAGTGTATGAAGATCGAATTGAAAGAAAGCTTAGCTGCTGGAAGGGCAAGCTTATATCTTATGAAGGTCGGCTAGTACTAATTAACTCGGTACTGACTAGTATGCCGATGTTTCTATTATCGTTCTTTGATATTCCGAAAGGGGTTCGGAAGCGCCTTGATTTCTTTAGATCTCGGTTCTTCTGGCAGTCAGATGAGGCCAAGAGGAAATAATGTCTCGCGCGATGGGATATCCTTTGACGACCTAAAGACCAGGGGGGTCTCGGTATTGAGAACTTAGAAATCAAGAATAAATGCCTTATGAGCAAATGGCTCGACAGGTTAGAGACAGAGCCGGAGGGTATGTGGGCACAGATTCTACACAATAAGTATTTACAGTCGAAAACGCTCGCCCAGGTTACCATAAGACCAGCCGACTCGCAATTCTGGAAGGGGCTTATGAGAACGAAGGATTGTTCTTTCGTAGGGTCAAATTCTTGGTTGGCAATGGGATGTCAACAAGATTTTGGGAGGATACATGGTTAGGAGAGACACCCCTGGCCGTACAATATCCCAACCTTTATAACATTGTGCAACGTAAAGAGGATTATCACTAGTAGAAAAAGGGCCTATAGTCCCGGTTCATAAGGGCCTTTAGTCCCGGTTCGTGAACCGGGACTAAAGGGTCGGTACTAATACCCTCACCCTTTAGTCGGTTCTATCCGTAACCGGGACAGATGGGCCTCCACGTGGCCTGTCCGCTGAGCCAGGTAGGAGGGCCTTTGGTCCCGGTTGGTGGCACCAACCGGGACCAATAGGCATCCACGTCAACATTTCTTTGGCTCTGGTTTTTTTTTTTTTTCAAAGAGGGGGTTTGGGGGTTTTGGGGGTTAATTTAGGTGTTTCATATATTGTGCTATAGCTAGCTAATTAATAGAGAAAAGTGTCCTTTCTTTTGTCCGTGCTTGGTCGACGCTACGTACTATACATACATTATAGAGAGGACTAACTAGACATGCTATAGCTAGCTAGTAATTAAGCAAACAGAAGATCGTCATGAACATATATATGCATACAGAGAGAAGTGATATCGACCACCTCTCCTTCTCCGAGAGATTGGTCGAACAACAAGTTCTCGATATCTATCCGACGCTACTGGCTACATATATACAATAATTATCTTTTACAATACGGACGCGTGGTCCACATGGTATTCCCGTCTTCAGCGATCACATAGTCAAGAAAGAATGCCGCCAATTCCTCTTGAATTGCTCGCATGCGATCTGGTGCTAGGAGTTCATCCGCTGCGAAACATCTAATTTTAAGAAAGGGTCAATACATACATATATATATATATATATATATATATATATATATATATATATATATATATATATATATATATATATATATATATATATATATAGGAAAATAGATTCTACCACCTAGTGGTAGTTACCACCTAAGAATCCACCGTTGATTTGACGTGCCTAGATGAGGTTCCACCCGACCCGTTTAGAATTGATATTAATTATTTTCATTAGTTTATTTGGTGGTTACCAGGTCCGTTTGGTCGTGAGCCTATCCAAAAGTTTGAATGCACTCCTATTTATTCGTCTGGCATCCTTATCCACCTACTAACCAACCTAGCATTTTTCTCTACATAAAAATAGAATTGTTTGTATATTCTTGTTACCAAGAGCAAACATATTTTTTCTCTATCTAGCGTTCTGCCTAGGCGACACTTCCATCACCGGCTGGAGACGGCGGTTCGGCGTCGTCGAGAGTATTCTTCTGCCACCAGCGACGCAGTGAAATAACGGCGACTGCCAGCAATTGCAGCCGATTGGGATTAGGATCATGGATGCATGTTGCGTATTCATCCGGCAAACAAAATCTTTTATACTCTTCCTGATTTGTTTTCTTATCTAATATGAATTCATTGTTGACCAACAGCATAGCAAAGATGCACCTATGACCGACTGCCTTTGCAGGCGTCAACCCCTGCTGCAGTTCTTGCATGAGTGCAACAGCATGATTATGAAGATCCAGATGATGTGACGACGAGGAGCGACGAGCAAGGCAGCCGCAAGCCGCCAGGTGCACAACCAGAGGAAGATCCCTCGCGTCATGGCGTCACCAGCGTGTAGCCGTCACCGACGACGACACAGTTGCCCGCTCCTGTTTGCTCAACGGCTTCCTCCGATGGTGTGTGGTACAATAAAACTGAACGTACGCCACGCTCAACCAGCTGCCATTGACTTGCGCGCTTCCCCGCCGCCGCCCTTGAAGATCTCATCACTGGATGCTACATCAATCCAATATGATCTGGAACGTGCCCAACCCAGCTATTATTACGTTCCAACAGTATAGTGAATCCCAATTCGGTTCTCAAATTATAGATCAGTGTACGTATATGCGCATGCATCGCCACCAGTCCAAGAAACTATCTGTTAGAGTTATGTTCCCGTATTCTCTCATCTAGCTCAGTCATGTTCTACCCAGTACATACAGTTGTTTGAATATGTAGTATGCCAACAGATTTTTTATTTTGCAATCTCATACCTTTAGGTGAAAAAGGAATAGAACAAACACATGCATACTTTAGTATATTCGATCAGTATGAAGATGTATGATTCCTTTTTCTGGAAATACTCCTCTTATCTTGGAGTATAACTGATTTTTTTTTGTGGGAAGATACTTATTATTCGGACATACTCCATTCTTCATACACCTTTTTGGAGATACTCCATACTACATACTCAACTCCTTATTTTGGACAATATACTCCTTATTTCGACATACTCCATTCTTCATACACCTTTTTTGGGATACTCCATACTCCATACTAGTACTACAATTAAGAAGTATACAACATGCACCTTAACCAAGCGAGAGATATATGCATACTCCATACTCGTGAATATACTATTTTCAAATAACATACATATATACTATTCTCTGAACTACATACTCCAATAGTAATATACTTCAAACTATGTACTATATGATATACATGCTTTTTGCGGAAAAAAGTGTACTACATATCATATAGTACATAGTTTCACACTATAAACTCCATACTCTCTTTTGGAAAAACTATATACTTCTGACTATATATTCCGTACTTTTTATAGAAAAGTGAATACTTCATACCGCAACAAAAATACTTCATACCATATACTTCATTTTTGGGTGCACATACTACTTTTTTTGAACGGCCTGGACATGCAGGCTAACGTCTACATGCGCATAGCCTTCACATATATTCTAATTTAATAAAGAAAAACTGGAGAACTACTTGAATGTATATTAGCATGAAATACAACGAATGCAAGTGCTAGAACTGTTAACCTATATACGTGGATTACAAGTTCTAAGAATATGTACTGTTGGATTAAAAAAGGGTAACCATACTTCCTTATCCGGTGCCAACCAATAGAGTCACGCCCACGTCCTTATCCATTCAGCCAAGAATAAAAGAAACAGTTTAAAACTTGGACGTACTATCCCACCTAAAAACCAGGGATTTCATTATCCAAAAAAATATATTATTTTCTCCACCGCCTGATTGCCCTAAAGCTGCTAGCGGGTTAGAGGATTCTGCCCACGTTCGCTACCCAGCGCACTCGGTTGCCTCGCTGCTAGGAACAGGGACACGTGGAGGCCAAAGAAGATGGAGGTAACTACCACTGCTTGTAGATAAAATTTGTCCTATATATATATATATATATATATATATATATATATGAATGAATGAAACTCAACACAAATGATGGTAATAAAATAAAATTGTGAATATTTTTATTTACGCACTTCAAATTGTTTGTCGGAGTAGCCCCTCTCACAGGTCGTGTGGCGGATGGACTCGCAAACGTAGTATCCACAGAAATCATTCCCTTGTTCCTGCCACAACCACTTTACAAGAAACAGAGGTCAATCAAATTGATAATTATAGCAAGCACATGCTAAATGGTATTGATGAAACTAGCGCTTGAATCACTAGGAGATGCGTGTGGAATATGCTACTATATAGTACTTACTTTCGGGTGTCTAAATTGCAGCTTCTTCGGTAGTCCCGGAGCTATTTTGGTGAATTTTCCCCAAGTCCTGCCATACAAAAAAAACAATTACTTGATATCAGAAATGAACAAAGTTGCTGATATGGTGGATAATGATCGATTTAACTTACTTCTCGAGCATTTCAGTCATTTCCGCATACTCCTTGGGATCTTTTCGTCTCGAGTCTAAGACAGTTACTACTCCCTGCTCAAGCTTAATCTCTAGGAGAATATAGTGGAACCTGCGCGCATGCATAACTCATCAATATTACATTTCTATAACCTGGACTAAATAAGGAAACCGAATATGCCACAAGACAGTAACACTCACGTGTAGTTGTAAGGAAAGAGTATTGTATTTTTGTGTTCATTTATTTCCAACGATCGTAGCAAGTTGGCCTCGGTTTCCTTGGCACGATATTTAACCTCATTTGCATCGATGAGATATGTGTTAATGAACCCAATATCACCCACTTGTTTTTTCTTCATTTCTGCGATCTTCAATCTGCATAATATAGTGAGGATATTTATAAATACATGCAATGAAAGAGCTGAGTTATATAGAGATACTTAATGACAGTAGTACTACTTACAGACAGTAGCAGGTGACCGTTGCTTTATCGATGGCCAATTGATTGAAAACTGATAGAACTCCTCAAATGGAATAGGCAACAGTTCAATTCCAAGGAGGTCATGCTCCTTTAACTCTCAAATACAAAGTATTCCTCCCTCAGACTCTTTGCAGGTTTTCATGTACCAATCATGCAATCTTCGCATCATCGTTGTTAGAGAGCTTCCATCTTTGACGAGAGGCTTCCCGTACTCGTATCTTTGTATCTGCACCTCCAAGAAATCAAATTGTACATCGTCGGGCAAGTAATCTTCAGGATTGCCATAACCGGGCACCATCCTCGGATCGACGATGTCGCTAGCAGTGCACCTTGAGCGGGGGCACGATTCTTCGCTTGTTCGCCGAGCTGGGCAATTTGTTTCCCAGCTCGTCGTTCTTTCATCCTTTGATCACCGCAGTACTTCCGATCTCTCCGCCTCGGCAAATGCCTTTCAATAATGCGCTCATAGTTGCCTTTCGGCGGAGACTTGGGTGGTTTTGTCGAGGCAGCAATGCGCTTCGCTTTGACCGGATCTACCTTCTCCTCCGGAGGTGGATGTCTCTTGCTTTCAACCCTTGAAACCAGTCATCCACTTCGGTCCACGCGATCTTCGCGTTTTCCTCCTCGCTCCTCTCAGCGGTAACTTCTCCGAGTCTTGAGAGAAGGACCGAATCTATATCTCCTCCGCCTTTGGCAATCTTGCTAGACGCCCGCGAGCGCATAGAGCGGATGTCTTATTTCCTTGCTAACGAGGCGGAGGAGAAGGACTACGACGCGCCGGAGCAGCCGAGGCGGCGGGTCTCTTCCGCCCTTGCCGACGAGGCGGAGAAGGAGGAGGTTGGCTGCCGGACGCGCCGGTGCAAGCGGAGAAGGAGACGGAGTGCCGCCGCGCGGAGAAGGAGCCGGCGAGTGACTGATCGTCACTCGCCGGAGGAGGAGGCGGTGGAGGAGGCGGAGTGCCTGACTCGCCGGAGGAGGAGGAGGCGGTGGAGGAGGCGGAGTGCCTGACTCGAGGAGGAGGAGGAGGCGGAGGCGTCCAGTTCGGAAGGTTGATGAGATCCTTCCGCCATAGGCATGGAGTCTTGAGCGAACCCAGCCGATACTCCCTTCACCGGTAGGGTGGTCAAGCCGAGCTCCTCAAATCCCTCCGTTATTTCATCGACCATCACCTTAGCATATCCTTACTCGAATCGGCGGCGGTGAAAAGTTGAGTCGGGTTTAGTGGGATAAGCAGAGCCAACAGCCGCCTTGACCTTTAAATTGCTCCATTGCGCCATAAGGTGGCAACTTTCAGCATCCGTGATAGCATCCACGGGATAGCTGGCAGGAGCCGTCAAGGCATGCTGCTCTGGCTGAAGCAGCTCGGTGGAAGCCACGCTGCTTCTCCGCCGAGATGGCGGGGTAGCTTCGGGGGAAGCTTCGGCAGGTCGTTTGTTGTGATCGGCTGCTTCGTTCCTCTTCTCGTTCCTCTAGCCCCATTACCCTTTCGTGCAGCGCTGCATTAGGCTCTGCTCCGTTTCTTCCTCCTCTCATGGGTTTTGTAACCCCTGCGTCGAAATCCAGCCTTCCACGAAAGGGAGCTGGCGTGCCTCGTGTCCGTCCGAGGTGCTCAGGATTTCGAGGGCCATTGTGAGCTCGTCCTTCTCCCCTGCGGAGCGAACTTCCCTTGCTGCGCTGCTTCGATATAATGCTTAAGCCTCTTGACTGGTATGTCCAATTGTTCGTCCGTCCAAATGCACTTCCCGTTATAGGGTCCAAGGATCCGCCGCCCGAAGAACCAAGTCCGCAGCGGTCTGGCGATTCATTGTCTCGGGTTCGATCCCTTTATCAAGCAGATCATTCTCAGCCTTGGACCACTTAGGCGGGCTATGAGGTAGCCACGACCCGTGCGATGATGAAGCTTCTTCTTCGCAGCATTTCTCTTGTTTGTCGCTGACATCTTTTTACTCTTTTCCGATGTCTTGCAGGCCACAAATGCGGGCCAGTCATCTCGATCTTCTCATATTTTCCGTGAATTCTGGTGTCTCATTTTTTCGACATACGTATTGAGGTCTTTCTTCCAATTCCTGAATAGTTCTGCCATCTTCTTAAGAGCAAAAGACTTGATTAATGGCTCTATTACTGGCTTCTCCGGATCATCCTCTGGCGGTAGGGTAAAATTTGATTTCAGCTCGGTCCAAAGATCATTTTCGCATATCATTGACATAAGACACCTCGGGGTCTTCGTTCTTGGCTTATACCATTGGTGGATGCTGATCGGGATCTTGTCCCTAACCAGAACCCATGACTGAGCAACAAATGCCTTCTTTGTCGGTAGGGTTCAATCGGTTGGCCGTCGCCTTGAGTTGTATGATCTCAAACTTTTCATCCGAGCTCAACTTTTCTTGGGCCTCGTCTCTTTACCGAAGTTGTGCTCGATCCGGAGGGCTAGAAAAAGAACAAAGACGAGAGTTAATTAATATGTGTACATATATATATACCAAAACAAAGGCGAGAGCTAGTCAGCACAGGCTTAACTAATATATATACCTGGCGGACTCGGTTTGGTGATCACGGAGCCGTCCTCACGGTCTACTTCTTGCACCGGCATTGGGTCGCCAGACCATGTAAATCATAGCCAGCTGCTTCTTCACCCTCTCCTTCCGGACCATCGTTATCGGCGTTGAGAAACATCATAGAGGAGATGGCATCACTTCCGTGTGCGATTATGTCCCTCAACAACGCTTCTTGTGCTTCGTCTCGGGGGGTGTCCATAGTTTCTACAAATATTTACAACATGGCAATTATTATTCAAACATGACAGATATGGATATATTAGTGCCAACGTAGAACTAGCTAGCTAATCACAATAAGGAATCATATTAGTGGCCTCGACGCTGCTTCTCTAGGGTTTGGGGTGGCCTCGACAACGCTTCAAGGGTTAGGGGTGGCCTCGAGGCGCTTCAAGCTAGGAGGGTGCGTAATATCGACCCCCCCTCACGTGTTGAAGCTATCGGGAGGGTCGGCGTTGAACAGTACATCTATGTCCCACAAGTAGGGTAGAGGGTCGTGGATCGCCGAGCGGTCGAGGTCAAGGGTCGAAGATCGCCGAGGGTCGGGAGGTTGCCTAGTGTCAAAGGATTCAACAAAACCATGTCTTCATCATTAGGCGAAAATGTGGTGCATGATGGTGAAGCTCTCCAAAGTTGTTTTGGAGCGGAGTCCCAGATAGGATAATTAGCTTTTGGTACAAAGTTCAGCAAAAGGCAAATTATCCTATCCCGACTCCATTCCAACAACTTTGGAGGACTTCACCATCATGCCATGGTTACTCCGGCTAATGATGAAGCGATGGATTTCTTCAATACTTTGACACTATCGGTACCCCCTATCGGAAAAGGAAGAAAAGAGGAAGAAGAAGAAGAAGAAGAAAAAAGAAGAAAAAAAAAGGAGAAGAAGAAAGAATAGAGGAGAAGAAGAAAATAGAAAAAATTCTATTTTTCTTCTTCTCTCTATTCCTTCTTCTTCTCCTCTTCTTTCTTCTTTTCCTCTCATTCTTTTCTTCTTCTTCTTCCTTTCTTCCTTCGGATCCTAGAACCTCGAACCCTCGACCCTAGAACCCTCGAACTCTAGAACCCTCGAACCCTCGACCCTAGAACCCTCGAACCCTCAAACCCTTGTGCCTCGAAACCTCGGCCGGCCTCGGCGACCCTCGGCCGGCCTCGGCGACCCTCGAACCCTCTGTGACCCTCTCGACCCTCTAGCCTAGTTCCCGACCGTCGACCCCTCAGCGATCCTCGACACCCTCGTTCCCGATAAAAAGAAGAAGAAGAAGAAGAAGAAGAAGAAGAAGAAGAAATGAGAAGAAGAAAAAAGAGAAGAAGAAGAAAGAAGAAGAAAAATAGAAGAAAAAAAGAGAGAAGAAGAAGGAAAAGGAGAAGAAGAAAAATAGAATTTTTTCTTCTTCTCCTCTATTCCTTCTTCTTCTCTTCTTCTACTTCCTCTTCTTACTTTTTTCTCCTCTTCTTCTCCTTCTTCCTTCTTCCTCTTTATTCTTTTCCTTATTTTCCTTCTTCCTCGGCGACCCTAACTCTAAACAGTACAACTTCCTCGGCGTCCCCCCTCTCTCTAATGAACAAAATAAAATCTATGAATAAAAAACATCATATTCTATACATCAATATATATACATGAACATTTATCTGCAAAAACATCATATTCTATACATCAATAAAAACATCATATTCTATACATCAATAAAAACATCATGTTCTATACATCAATATATATACAAAAACATCACATATATATGCGAAAAAAAAATCATGGCGGTGGCAGGGGGGCAGGCAGTCTTGTGTGTGGGGGGCAGGGCTTGTGCTGGGCTCTTGTGGGCGGAGGCGACGGCGAGGTCAGGCGACGGGGGGGAGGCGGAGGCGACGGCGAGGTCGGGAGGGGAGGCAGGCGACGGCGAGGCGAGGTGGCGAGGTCAGGAGGTGGGCGGCGACGGCAGGGGCAGCGACGGGCGGGACGGCGGCGAGGCGTTAGCGAGGCGGCGAATCTGGTCTGCGGTGGCGGTGCGAGCGACGACGCGAGGGGGCGACGAGGCGACGAGTGGGCGACAGCGGCGACAACGAAGCGGCGACAGCGATGGTGACGACAGGCGTGGGCGACAGCGGCGACGGCGTCGGGGCAACTGGCGGCGTCGGGGAGGTTGAGGAGCAAATGGGCGATGAATCTGAAATTTCACAAGTCTTGCTTATATAGAAAGAGCATTGGTCGGTTCGTGGCATGACCGGGACTAATGCCCCTTTAGTCGGTTGGTGCCACCAACCGGGACCAAACAAATTTCAACAGCCCAAAGGGCGGAAGCGGCGACCTTTGGTCGGTTGGTGGCACCAACCGGGACTAAAGAGGCATTAGTCCGGGTCGTGGCACCAACCGGACTAAACCCCTTTAGTCCCGGTTGGTGCCACCAACGGGACCAAACTGTCTGCCCGAACCCAAATATTTAGTCCCACCTCGCTAGTGAAGGCGCCGCACTGGTTTATAAGCTGGTGTCGTCCCTTCGAGCTCCTCTCTAATGCAGGCTTTGGGCCTAATCATGCTCTTGCTCAGGCCTATTGGGCCTCTGCGGGCTGAATCTGGCCCATGTAGGGTTTCTAGTCGTATTCAGGGCCGTGGGGGCCTAGTAGGTGGCAGTTTTTTTGCTTTATATTTTATTTCTTTTTGCTTTTAGTTTTAGAAAAATATAAACTTTTTATTAGTGCCATTAGTTTTAAAATTTGAAAACACTTTTTTGTTTTCTTTGTTGCTTTATTTATTTTATTTTGTTTCTACTTACAACAAAATACTTATTGTTGCTATTTTTATTTTTTCAAGTTTTTTGTTTTGTTTTCTGCATTATTTATTTTCTTTTGGTTTTTGCTTTATTTTTTAATTCTTTTTGCTTTTAGGTCAGCAAAATTATAAACTTTCTGTTAGTGCTTTTAGTTTTAGAAAAATATAAACTTTCTGTTTGTGCCATTAGTTTTAAAATTGAAAACACTTTTTTGTTTTCTTTTGGTTTTTGCTTTATTTATTTTTAATTCTTTTTGCTTTTAGGTCAGCAAAATTATAAACTTTCTGTTAGTGCTTTTAGTTTTAGAAAAATATAAACTTTCTGTTTGTGCCATTAGTTTTAAAATTCAAAAACACTTTATTTATTTTCTTTTGGTTTTTGCTTTATTTTTTAATTCTTTTTGCTTTTAGGTTAGCAAAATTATAAACTTTCTGTTAGTGCCATTTGTTTTAGAACAATTATAAACTTTCTGTTTGTGCCATTATTTTATAAAATTTGAATTCTTTGAAATTTGTGTGAATCACAAGTTTGTGAGCTCAACAAAGGCGTAGAGGGACGGGCTTATAAACCGGTGTGGCGCCCTTGGTTGGCGAGGTTTTCAAATTCATAGTTTTCAAATGAACTCTGAAAAAGTTGGCATAGCATGTTCATGAACAAAGCGGACAATGGTATCATACTCGTCTGTTACAAAGTTGGCATGGTATCATCATAATAGTTGCGGGAGGAAGTCTTCACTTTTTCTTCGCTTGTGTCATTTGCTTATTGCGCCGTAACCATGGATAATCTTTATCATTTATCAGGATGCTTGGGTCAGCCTTGACTTTGAAGGGGGGAATTTCATGAAACTTTTCATACTCTTGAGACATGTCATCTTGCCCTCCACTCCCGGGATGTCCCTTTTCCTGAAAGAACTATGTGGCGCTTTGGCTCATTGTATGATGTATTCGCTTCCTTATCTTTTCTTTTCCTCGGTCCGTAGACATGTCCTTCACATAGATAACCTGTGCCACATCATTGGCTAGGACGAGCGGTTCGTCGATGTACCCAAGATTTTCAGATCCTTGTTGTCATTCCGTCTTGTGGGTCTACCTGCACCCCGCCTCGACAGATTGACCCACTTGCACTTAAACAAAGGGACCTTAAAATCTACTCCGTAGTCAAGTTCCCATATGTCTACTATGTAACCATAATATGTGTCATTTCCCTTGTCGGTTGCTGCATCAAAGCGGACACCGCTGTTTTGGTTGGTGCTCTTTTCATCTTGGTCAATCGTGTAAAATGTATTCCCATTTATCTCGTATCCTTTCCAAATCATTACAGTCGAAGAAAACCATCGCACTATATAATATGCAATAATAAAAGTAAGAAAATAATACAAGTAAGAATATTTTTCCTTTCAGAAAGAAGATAAGAACAAGAGTCTCACCACGGTGGTCTTTGGCGATGAGATCGGCATGGTGATCGGCGGCGGTGAAGACGGGACGAGGCGTGACGGACCGCTAAACCTAGACAAATATTGAGGAAAATGGAGGTTAGAGGTCGAGCTTGAGAGGAGAAAGCTTAAGTAGTGTGGCTCGGGCATTCCATGAACACCTTGTGTGCATAGGAGGTGAGCTAGAGCACCACCAAGCCCCCCCCCTCGGAGAAAAAGCAGAGCAGTGTGCTCTGCTCTTGTGAGGGGCTATATATAGGCAGCACCATTAGTCGGTTGGTGGCATGAGCCGGGACTAAAGGGAAGCCTTTGGTCCCGGTTCATGCCACCAACCGGGACCAATAGTGGTGGGCAGAGGCGGAGACCATTGGTCGGTTCGTCCCACCAACCGGGACCAAAAGGTCCGAGACGAACAGGACCAATGGCCCACGTGGCCCGGCCGGCCCCCAGGCTCACGAACGGGATAAATGCTCACATTAGTCCCGGTTCTGGGTTGAACCGGGACTAATGGGCAAAACAGGCCTCAACGATAGCCCCTTTTTCTACTAGTGTATGTTGGTACAGTGTTCCAGACAATTCCCTTGAATATTCAGTTCAGAAGCGCGTTAGTTGGTGAGCGATGGACTGGCTGGATGCACTTGGTTCTGAGATTGATAGATGTTCAACTATCCGACCAAACGGATTCGACGCAATGGAAATTAACTAAAAATGGGGGTTTTACGATGAAATCCTTCTATTTGGATTTAATTAACTCTGGCCCAATCTTAAGATCTTTGCATATTTGGAGGCTTAAGGTGCCCTTGCTATCAAAAAAATTATGTGGTTCGTCCACAAGCAAGTAATGCTCACCAAGGACAACTTAATCAAGAGGCGATGGGTAGGTAGTTCACGTTGTTGTTTCTGTGATCATGATGAAACAATACAATATTTATTCCTTGAATGCCCGCTCGCCAAAGTGCTTTGGAGAACGATTCATATAGCCTTCAACATTAATCCTCCAGTTGACATTCAGTCGTTGTTTGGGACGTGGTTAGCTGGGTTGAGCATACTACTGTGACTCGTATTCGGATTGGAATATGTGCGCTTTTATGGGATGTATGGAACTGTAGGAATGATTTGATTTTTAACAGACAACGCAATTTAACTTTCTTGCAGGTTATCTTTAGAGCTACCGCATGGATCCGTACGCGGTCCTTACTCACTCCTATGGACTCCAGGGAGCCTTTGGTTACTGGGTGCAACCAGTAGGAGATGGTAGCATGGGCTATATTCAACCGGTTCGGATGGCGGTCGCATAACAGGATAGGAGTCTAGGGAGCTTGTCCTTCATATTGCTGCACCGGTTGTGATTGTTAGCATGTTATTTTTTCTTTTTTCGCTCCACTTGCGAGCTGTAATACTTTTATGACTTTGTGCTACTTCGTGGACCTTTTAATAAGATGGCTGCATGCATCATTATGATGCAGCATTTCCAAAAATAAAAACCCAATAGAACTCTGAACCTTCTGAAGAAAAACCACGGTTCAAACAAGACTGTTACCATAACATTCAGCCCTAGAATATTTACTGAAAAGCAAACACAAATTTAATTGCTCTCCTGTGGCTTCTAACCCAATAGAACTCTGAACCTTTTGAGGAAAAACAATGGGTTGAAGAAGACTGTTACGATAATATTCAGCCGTAGAATATGAACTAGGGCGCAGGTGACGACACTGATGGGTAAAGGGCGCGACCTGCAACTCGAGGAGACCATGACCTGCAGCTGGTTAGCACGTCGCCTGCTAGTGTTTCGAACGGTGTCTCCATGGTACAACTGAACTTCAGACATAAAAAGTCAGGAGCTCTTTCTGCAGATTTGTGAGCACTCTTTGCTGTGGATCAGAATCAATTAGATAGAGAATTAGCACCTAGTGATAGACAAACATCATCCAGTCGGGCGTGGACACAAAGCAAAGGCATCACGTAGAACAATAACACAGGCGAGAGAGTAGTTACAGTGGCACCGGAAGGACAGGAAGCAACACACGCGGGAGAGTAGTTGCACTAGCAGCTAGCTACAGAATATTTTCATGGAACAACCAGTGCACGCCCCATTACAAGAGAACAAGGAGATGTAGAACACTACAAGAATTTCCCGGAAGAACAAAAAAACAGAGGGCCACATCACACGTACTCGAAAGTCGAAACAAATGGAACAAGATATGCACCAATATAGATAATTGAACTGCAAATTACTTAGCACGTCATGGTCATTGTGGACCAATATATGCACCAAGACATGCACCAAGATAGATATCTTGTTCGTGGAGGCATTTCAGCAAACACAAGATATGCACCAATATAGATAATTGGACAAAATTACTTAGCTCGTCATGGTCATTGTGGACCAAGACAATACTTAACTTTCACAATGTACACATAATCACATACACGTCCAATTAAAAATACTAGGATTGCTGGAGCGAATTGAAAAAATAATACTGAATTTACTCAACATATACTAAACGAAACACAGACATATTCATCTCGGTGATGCACATGGCAAATTTGAATTGCTAGAGCAAATTGAACTGCCAGCCCTCGGTGAATTATCTGCAAGGAGGTCGTGAGGTGGAGGAGGGGGCAGTGATGGAAGTATCACCTTTGCTGTCAAGCGAGCAGACAAGGAGGACTGCACGCACAGACGAGGTTGGACTGCTCGGCGGATTCCAGACGGAGCGATGTGTGGTTGCGGTGATGGCGGGGTAGGCGGCGACGTGGCGAGGCAGGAGGTGTTGTGTCGAGTGCACGCGGCCGACGGCGTGCTTGGGCTCGCCGGGACGTGGATGCGGGGTGCCAGATCCCGCCCAACGGTGTAGGATCTTGGGGGTGGTGGAGGCACGGGATCCTGTTGGGGATCGGCAAAGATGCGTCCGTGGGAGGAGATCGGCGGCGGGGCAACGACACGAGGAAGGCGCGCGGCCGCCGGAGAAGACCGGGGGCAAGGCCGCGGCCGGAGGTAGGCGCGTGGCCGCAGCAAAATGGCGGCTGCAGGGCCGCGGGATGAGGCCGACGGCGGCTCCGTGGGAGACAGGCGGCGTCGGTTTCGCGGGACAAGTCGACCGAAGGTGTGCAGGAGGAGGCCGGTGGACGGCGGCGGCGCCGCGGGATACATAGCTATTCATCACCCAGAATGCAGAATATAGTGATACTATTCATCACCCAGGGTGCAGAATAGGTTATTCTTCACCCGAGGTAATCTTACGATCACTTCATAACTAAATTACATTTCGAATTCAAATAGTTACATTTCTATTGATTCACTACGTAAAATTTGACATAAAAATAAAAAAAATAGGTCATAAGACAAGAAATTTTACCGTTTATGTATATTTTACACTATGTTTTTATGTTTGTAACTTTTTTCATAGCATAAAATATTTTTTACGGTAATTATATATTTTCTTACAATCTCTTTTTACGTCGGAAATAAGACAAGACTTACGGAACGTACAATTTCGGTGCATTGATGGTAAAATAGAGGGGGGGTGAAGAATAACTATTCCTCAACCAGGGTAACGAATAAGTTATTCTTCACCCGAGGTAATCTTACGATTATTTCATAAATAAATTACGTTTCAAATACAAATAATTACAATCATATTGATTTACTGCATAAAATTTGGCATAAAAAAGTCAGAATACCAAAAAATTTACATTTTACGTACATTTTACACTATGTTTTTGCATTTGTGATTTACGTAACATAAAATAATTTTTACAACGCTTATATATTTTCTTATTTTCTCTTTTTACGTCTGAAATAAAAAAAAATTGTGGAACGTACAATTACGGTGCATTGATATTAAAATACAAGGGGTGAAGAATAACTATTCCTCGTCTAGGGTGACGAATAGCGCGACCCTATATATATATTTTTTTCTGAAATATTTTTTTATTATTGAAGTTAGTAATTTACTACTCTTTTGAAACTATATTTTGTACACGTGTTATATATATATATATATATATATATATATATATATATATATATATATATATATATATATATATATATATATATATATATATATAGGGAAAATGCTTCCTACCATGTAGTGGTAGTTACCTCCATCTTTCCTGCCGTAGAGATTCTTTTAGATGCGTGCTTCTCTAAGCGGGTTGTGGAGCTAGCGATTTTACCAGCCCGATTGGCAGTACCAAACTCCTCTATTTTCGTGCAGGTGAAACCACAACTGCATAATCCCGGCTAAAAAATTTAATTAGTCACCCGGCGACGCTGCGACGGCGGCCATGCGTTTGGATGGAACATGAGCGGCGCCAGATCCATTTGTTCAGGTAAAATATAAAATACCACCATGATCTGATCTACCACTCACCACTTTTCTAACATAATTAATCAGTTTCTAAATCTACCTACATACTAATCTAGCTTGTACTGTATGTCGTTTGGAGTAATTGCTTCTCTCTCTCTAAATCTGATCAGGATTTGGCTGCAGCTGTGGTAGATCACTAGCATCTCATGGAAAATCCCCGAGATGTGGCAACGAACTCAACAGAGATCAGCCGACGTAATTTTCTTGCATATCCCAACGTGATTGGGCGGAGTAGTCATCCATTATAGGCATGCCAATGCATTAGTGCTGCCGCCACCGCCGGCGTACCAACACGCATGCATAATCTCATGCGTGTGGCTAGGACCCATACTTGCTAGCTTATGCATCACCTACAGATCGTGTACTTTTATATCAAATATGCCTGAACTAGATTTACTCTAGTGTAGATGACATTCTTCATGGTATTCCTTTTAAAGTAAAGTATATAAGCTTCATACTCCTTCCAAGGACTATATATTCACTCTTTTTGCAAATGAAAAAGGCTTTATATTCGACATACTCTCATGAGACCCAAAAAGAAGTTTAGATAACTACTTCAAAATACGTACACAGATGCACACTCAGCATTTTGGTTATAAGGAAAGTATATCCAGTTACTTTTTCAGAAGGACACACACACACACACACACACACACACACACACACACACACACTTCATTCTAATATTTATAAATATATCCATCTCAAAAACAGTTTTGTAAATATACTCCATACTACAACTAAGAGTGCGTATGTATGGTCCATATTTTAAAACATATATATATATACTACATACTAAACACTACTTTTCTTTCGAGTCAGAGTTTATACGCTAAGAAAATTCTGTAAACATATGTTAATACTCCATACTCCAATTTTATGTTAATACTCCATACTCCAATTTTATGTTAATACTACATACTCCAATTTTATGTTAATACTACATAGTCCATATGTAATGGGTATATGCTGATACTCCATACTCCATATTTAATAAGTATATATTTGATACTCCACACTCCAAATTTCATGGAGTATACTCTCCACATGGTTTCTGAAAAAAGCTATATTTCTATATTATGCAAACTCTACAAAAAGTTATAAAGTTCACAGTATATACACCATACTACCTATTTATAACCAGAAGTATGTAGGCACTTGGACCAATAAATTGTCCTTTAAAAATAAACAAATTTTCTTCTTGTGGTCAACAAACACTAAACGTCTCAAGCAAAAAAAATATACTAAATGTCACGAGTTCACATACTTATCTATACACGGTTTGTTCTATGCACCTAGCCTAGAATCAAGGAGGTGGTTGAACCAGCGTCTAACTTGCCGGATTATTTAATTCAAAAAATAATTAGTTGAGGCCTATTGGATTCTAAAGCGCCCGCTAACGAATCCTTCCAGCGGACTGACTTGGGACACGTGGAGGCATACAGATAGGAGGTAACTACCACTGCTTGTAGATAAAATTTGTCCTATATATATATATATATATATATATATATATATATATATATATATATATATATATATATATATATATATATATATATATATATATATACATGCATATTAAAATATATTTCAGAATAACTACATTTTGTATAGTGTTTTACTAGATTTCGTACATACTATTACTGGGGTTTAGAATAAGCTATTCTATACTCACGCTTAGAATAACTTTTAAAATACATGATTAATAATTTTTTCATATAATATTTCGATGTGTGTTTTTCATATACATTGTACATTGTTTTGTATATTTGTAACCATTTTAATCTACATTTGATATTTTCTAAATACAGGATTAACAATTTCTTCAAGTATGTGTTTTGTAAATTGTTTCAAACGCATGTGAACATTTTTCATATACATGTTGAAATATTTTGTAAATGATATGAAACATTTTAAATTACTCTTTACATTGTATAATTATTTTTTAATACATAAACAAAGTATTGAAACATGTGTACATTTTCTAAATGTAATGTACACTTTTAATGGGTGAAACCTTTTTTAATAAACAAACACCTTTTACATTGGATAATATATTTCTCCCAAATATCTAATAAATTTTAAAAATTTCACAGATATTTATTTGAAATGTGTGAATCTTTTTAAATGCCACATATAGTTTTTGCATGATATATTGTAATGTAAGAGGTGAGCAAACATTTCTTTTTAGATTGTATAAACATTTTTTGAGATGTACGATAAACATGAAAAAAACAATTAAATTATTTTTTCATAATATATATATTTTATAGTTTTTTAAATATAAACAAAATTAAAACATGTGCATGACGCCAACATGATGAAATCACATGGCTAGTGGGTTGGCGCAGTAATGGCTATATCTAGGTGAACTCAGGTTTTGTCCCGCTTATGGCGAGATATGCAACATATTAGGTTGTTATTTTGAGACACATTAACGTGAGACATTACTGAGACGTATTTGAACATTTCTTTGTTGGCAATCTGAACTCATGGAGACATATACGGCCTGTCGCTTTTTCCGACTTAATTAGTATAATTGAAACATATTTGGGACCCGGGGCAAATTAAAATAAGTATTTTTATACCAAATTTTATATATATCTAAAATTATTGTACCATACTAACATAGTAGTGAGTAGAATTTTTGTTATTTAGTTGCCATAGATAAGCATATAACGTCTTTTTATTTTGAATGTTTGTCATTGAAAAACCATGTCTACTAAATTTCAATTGTGTGTTAAAAAAGGGTTGTCGTCCAACAATGCATATGTATATATTTGTGTGTATTTCTATATGTTCGTGTATATTTTAATATCATTAATGAAATGTATTGTATAACTAATATCTTAATTGAGTTTTCTAGTGTATTGTTAGATAAGCATAATTATAGAAGTTTATGATGGCCTGCAAGACACATAGTTTGGTGTAGCACTTTCGTGGAATTATCCCAATTAATTATCGTCCCAATGAAGAGTGGAGCTGAGTATTTATAAATAGCATTTCGGACACATAAGTTGTCATAATTCTTATGCAAAATAACTGCTTGTGATCTGCAGACACTGTTACTGTTCAAAGAGGCAAATAAACCAGAGTGGTAAAGAAGAGTTGATAGCATATCACTTGAAAGTAAGGAACATAAATAAATTGGAAAGTAAAGTTGTGTTTCCTGTAATAGAGAGGTTAGGCATGGAGAGAGTTGAGCTCATGGTAAATATCCAAGCTGCCAGTACGACGGAATACCAGTTACCTTATATCATGATTATAGCATTTGATTTTTTTTATTTGGTCGGCGGAATACCGTAAAGTCATGAAATTCCTCCTCGCGGGATTATATTCCATTCCATGGTCCTGCTTCGCCCTTGCCACAGAGTGGTTGTCTCGACAATTAAGGTCCTCGGACCGGAACCAGGCATTAAGTTTAATGGATCACCGTTATCTCGTATTGTCTTCAGTCCTCGTAGATGTCTCCATCTGTCACGTGAGATGTCGCATATTTCCTAAACAATATGTGTTACTTATGTAGGTCTTGGAATTATCTTGCATGTGCCCTTAAATTGAACAGTACACATAGAGTTCACCACACTATAACAACTCAGGAGACAAATCATTTGACTTAATCATCTCAATCAACAGATATGACTTAACATGGTATAAGTCGCAGTGCTACGCTGACTATTTGGGTTCTTTCATAATTAACCACATTAGATTTGACAGGAGCTTTTTAGAGCACCATGTATGAGGTAGAAAGAAACAAAGCCAAATTATAACGTAATAGACAGGTAAATAATTCAAATAACTTATAGATATCAAAAGATAAAGACACAATATGCAACACTAATCTGAAATGTGCATATTTACTTTTGGGCACAAACCCTTCATCGAGCAATTAGACATGACAATCAAAATAAAAGCCTAAAGGGAATAAGCGTGATGTTGAATAAGTCATCATGTACAATGATACCTTTTGTTTACCAACCTATGTATGGCAGCAGAAAATGTCTCAGTGATATGCAGAGAAGGTGGTGAAGAAAAAGTACAGACGAGGCATTTTATCAAGCACCTTGTGGGCACCGTAGAATCAGGTGGTGGATTGATGAAGAGCCACTCGCTTGTGAGGCGGCGGAAGCTGCGAAAATCCAGTCATGGCGGAATGGTAGAAGGTGTCGGGCTCGTTATGGGCAACAATCCCGCTTCTCCTCTACAGACGATTGCAGTTACCACAGTCAGTCGTCGCCGACGCCTCCTAGCGCTCCGCCGCACGTGCATCACGGCCCGGGAAACCAGGACAGTAACGAGAGCCCGCGGCCTTCGTCTCCCTCCTCCTCCTCTGCGGTCGCCGGCGGCATCCTACCCCATCTCCCGCGCCAACGAGCAGCATCATCGGATAGAGTATTCATTCCCCCACCACTGACCACTCCGCCGCGGCACACGACCGTGGCAGATCGGCAAGGGGAGAAACTCGCGGATTGGAGTTAGAGGGGCGGGATTCCGGCGACCCGTCGTCGTTGTGAGGGATCTGGGGAAACATGACTCTTTTTGTTGCCCCTTACGAGTCGTTTCTTTTTTTAGGGCTCCCGTTGCGAGTCGTAATAGATCTCCCCTACAGCCCGGCACGACTGCGCCGGCCCAATATTGTAGCTACGCGAGTTTTTTTCTTCCCTTTTTATCGTTTTTCCTTGTTTTCCATCGGGCTCTCTGATTTTCTTAGGTTTTTAATTTTTACTCTTTCTTTTTATTTTTCTTCAATTTTATTCCTTTCATTTCACCATTTTCTTTGGTTTGTTTCTTTTTCTTTTTAATTTTTCAACACATGCTAAATTTTTCATACATAATGTACATTTTTCTTACATATTACAAATATTTTTGTACACACTCAACTTTGTTAAATACCCGACTATTATTATTTTAAATATACTTTTTATTTATATTTTCATACACATTGTACATTTTTGTATACATCTAAAACAGTTTCATATACTTTTTAGTATTTTTCAGATACTATATTAACAATTTTTCAAACACGTATTTTGAACATTCTTTTAATATGTGTTAAAAATCAAATACACGCTTCAGGCCCGGTCCTGAGATTTCGGAGGCCCGGGGCAAGATAACAAAAAGGGGCCCTAAACCCACATATTTTTTTGTATTTCAAGTGCAAATGAATACTCATTACACTAAATTTATGTTGCCTTGATCATTCACATAAAATTTGGTCACTATTGTCAATCAATACTTATATTTTTTTTCCATTAGGTGAATTAGTAACCTTCGGTGCCAACTAATTTTTATCATCCTAATTATTTTGCTAGGTTGTTATTCAACAGTAACTAACTAAAGCTAATTCCTCGAAATCCCTAGCAGAAGTACTTTCTTTATTTGCGGGGAATTAGTAGATGTATTTTTCTGGCACTATATAAACTCATTTGCATGTTCTATTTTCTTTCTCATTGTTAGATGGTATTTTCCAAATAAAATCTTGCTAAATTAATAGCATTCTTGCTACTAGTTAGCACACAAACATACAGTACAAGAAATCAAGAACACTGCTAATTGAATGCTATATAAATAGTAAGAAAGAGGCATGGAGCGATGTACCAGGATGGCTAGAAAATTAAAAATTGCAAGCTTTTGCTTCTGCTCGCGAGTCACGAACAGAAATCCGAGTTTCCGTTTTCTATTCCGAAACAATATAAGAAATCAGAGTGTGAAAGAGATATGTATGAGGGTTAACTTCACGAACTGAACAATCTGACAGGATCAAAAAGAGGAGATTTGCGTTGAGGAGGTCAATGGTATCTCCGAAAATCACAAGTAGACGACGCAGGCGATCTTGGCATTAGCATGTCTGTTTCGTTCCAGAAATGATGTAGAAAGATGAGAAGACCACGCACCTGCGGCAAGGACGGAATTAATTGATCTGTTATAGTTCTTTCCTTTTTTGAGAATCAGTCAATCTGTTACATCGGAAAGATTTATTTCCTATAAAAAATCAGTCAATCTGTAACATGTGAAATAATTCATTACCTTTTTGAGAATTAGTCAATCTGTTAACTTGGGAAAGAATTCTTTCCTAAAAATCACAATTATTTCCTAAATATCACAACGTAAGGGAACAAAGTGATTAGCCATCGGGGGCCCATCCTAATCAGGGGCCGGGGGCCGCCCCCCCTCAGGGCCGGCCCTGACACGCTTATACATCTTTTTACATGGTACGAGTCATTTTGAAATATATGAAAACATTGTTTTAATTGTATAACATTTTTAAAAAGGTTTCAAACATATTTTTGAAACACTTGAATGTCTTTTAAATGTAACCGACATTTTTTAATGGGAGGAATTTTTTAATCACCCAAACACTTTTTACGTTGTATAACAATTTAAAGAAATCATGTACTACAATTTTTTGCAATGCGTGAACATTTTTTAAATGTCACATATATTTTTCTAATGGTACAACATTTTTCTAAAAGTTGAGCAGTACTCTTTTACACGAATGGACATTTTTGAAATGCCACATACATTTTTCCAACGATATAAACATTTTCTAAACATTGAGCAACACTTTATTACACTACATGTGCATTTTGAAATATGTGATGAATACTTTAAAAATAATTAAATTATTTTTATTAATACATATTTTTAATATTCTTTAGATCTAAACAAAAGTAAAATGCATGCATGGCATCAGCATAATGAAACCACATGGCTTCTGGGCCGGCGCACTACCGGCTATTTGTAGGCGAGCTCAGCTTCCATCTTGCTTGACATATGCCCTGTGATGTGCCCGTGCGACTATCATCACTCCTAGAGTTGGTGCACCTATCCTCGTGCATGTTTTTAAAAGAAAATCTACCCTGCATGTTTCTTTTAGCAAAATATCCTCATGCATGTGACACATGGTTGATCGTGATCCGTTGGGCTCCACCCTTGCTTAAACTTCTCGGGGCGCATGATTTGCTTTTTTCTTTTTTAATATTGTACAATTAGAGACGCTCACAGATGTACATACACTCATTCCTATAAATGCATGCATGCATACCTTTATGAGCACCTCCGAAATACTAAGCCGACACAACATCTTCAGATTGATGAAATCACCACAGGCACCTCGTAGTCGACAAAAACGTCTTCTCCCAATGAACAAATATTGCCAAATAGCTTGAAGTAAACCCAGGAAAAATGCGCATATCGACTTTAACCCCGGTGCATTGGTTGCACCACAAAAAACCTAAGCATCTGAGCTACGCTCAGCTAGCCATTTACTTTCCAACTCGATGTATAATGTATTGGTTCCAGCGGTCTACAAGAAATACAAGCGTGAACAATAATTTGCATTAACCAATATCTTTAGCCGAATAAAATGAGCACTGCTAATACTAGCGATCATGGGGTGCAGGTCCAACATTATTGAATGGGGGCACAACAGCCCGCGTGCGCCAAATCGTCGATCAAATTAAAGCACACTTATACAGTCCCAAAAGTAGATGGCATAGTGCTATGATGTTATCTGTCTATAGGGGCCAACTTCTGAGAAGAAGTGTGCTGCATATGTGAATAATGCTACTTCCTCTGTCCAGGTGCATAGGGTCTCTAAGGAAAATTTATTATTCCAAATAGGACTGTGCTAACGACCAGTCGACTGGTCGTTAGCGACAGATCCGCACGATTAGTTTGCTATCTTTCCGGGCTCGCTTTTCACTGATTTTTTTCCTTCTCTCAAAAACCGTGATAAATCGCTAATGGTTTTTTCTGGTTTTTCGCCGCATAATATGAAAATAAAATAAAAGTGCTTGAAAGAGGATTCAAACCTAGGTCTATGCAATACCTATTGAGCCTAATAACCAACTAAGCCACCTTTTGTTGTTGTCTATTATAAGTAAACAATGTTATTTGAACCTTTCTTATTTCTGTCATATCAGAAAATAAATAAAGTTTGGCTTGGTAACTTTGGCATGATCAGCATGATAATTAGGGTATGAGCAACATGATAACTATACCATGATAAGGCTGATAACTACAGTACGAGAAGGTTAAGGCATGAGGAAGTATGGTAATTTAACACATAAATTACCGATGAAAATGTTAAAAGAACTTTTTTCCATTGGATGAAAGATACCATGGTGTTTAAAACGTAAGATATTAATTATCAAATCTGTGATGTATACATTATCATGCTTTTTACATAGAAACTACCGGGTGTATATTTTTCAACAATAAAAATTCAGGTCAAAAATTATAATGGCGTTTGTATGTGAGTTATCAGCTTAGTATGTGTCTATTAACAAGCTATTTACATTTAAATTACGGGGTTGCCCCCCCTACGCACGCCAAATTATCAAGTCTGCGATGTGTGAGTTATCATGTTATTTGCAGAAGAGTTATCGTGGTATGGTTCAACAACTCTTCCCACCCTACCCCCGCCGATAAAGTTATCAGGATTGGGTACATAATTTATCATTTCTACGATGTGTGACTTATCATGTTATTTGCATAGAAGTTATCGTGGTATGTTTGATGACTCCCCCAACCCCAACCCCACCAACAAAGTTACCAGGATTGGGTACATAATTTAATGTCTATGATGTGTGAGTTATCATATTATTTGCATAAAAGTTATCGTGGTATGTTTTAACGACTCCCCCACTCCGGCCCCTCCAACAAAGTTACCAGGACTGGTACATAATTTATCAAGTTTACGATGTGTGAGTTATCATGTTATTTGCATAGAAGTTACCGTCGTACGTTTCAACGACACCCCCACCCCGACCCCTCCGACAAAGTTATCAGGTCTACCATGTATGAGCGGTTGCTCACGAGGGAGCTTTCGTGATAGTCAAAGAAATTATAGAGCGGCTGTGCGCGTCATGCGTGGGATCGAAGGGCCATAAGATCGTTCGGATCTGAAGCAAACGGCCGACCGGCAGAAAATAGCTTTCTCGCAAAGAAAATTAGTTGGCCTGGTATGTCATCTAGTAGGTGACGGCTCAAATCCCACTAGCTGCATCCTTTTCTTTTCTTTTTTTCACTCGCATTTAGTATAGTTCAAAGGACAAATAGTATGCTTGATTGAAAATTCACAGCAACGAAGCAGTAGTGGGTTGGTTATTGACCTCATGGTACTGGGAAACGCCCGCGGTTCAAATCAGAATAGATTTGTCGTTCCAAATATATAACCCATCATGTGTGGAAGGAGCTCCTCATTTGTGATCATTAATATTTATTTTTCCATCATTCTAGTAACGGCCCAAAATATGACTGGAACTTTGAAATAGAGAAGGGATTTATTTCATCCTAATAAACGCTTCAGACTGTCAAACCATTTATTTATCAGCTTAATTTTCTTGTTTCAAGCCAGCAGCACCTCGTGGATGAGCCTATCAACATTGCGCATGGACCTTCCGTCACACCGTGCGGAGGCCAGGGCGCTATCCCGGAGCTCTTGCACACGCCGCCGCATCTCTCGCCCCTTCGCCCCCTCCATGGCCTCCCGTATCATGGCCTCCACCTCGGTCCTCCTCACGTCTTCCCCAATCTCCACCCCGATGCCCCACTCCGTGCACTTGTAGCGGCAGTTGGTCTGCTGCTCCGCAAAGAAGGGCCAACACACCATTGGAACGCCGCCGCATATGCCCTCCAGCGACGAGTTCCACCCAGAGTGCGTGAGGAAGAGCCCTACGGCCTCGTGCTCCAGCACCTTCTCCTGCGGGCACCACGTCGAGAGCATGCTCCGACCCTCGGTCGCCGCGAAAAACTCTGGTGGTAGTGCGGCCTCATCGTCGCCCTTGACGAGGTCGGGCCGCACGTTCCACAGGAAGGCGTAGCCGGTGTTGGCTAACCCCCATGCGAACTCCAACAAATGCTCCTTGGACATCACCGTGATGCTCCCAAAATTTACATACAACACGGAGTTCGGTGGTTGGCCGTCGAGCCACCGGAGGGGCGCGTCCTGCTCCTTCCACAGGTTGGACCCGATGTCGGCGAGGGGGCTCTCCTTCGAGACATTGTTGCGGACCGTGAGATGGAGTGGCCCCACTGTGTAGACGGGTGGCAGGAGCTTGGACATGGCATCGAGCAGGGGCGCGTCGAGCTCGTCCCAGGTGTTGATCACCACCCCCGACGCCTGCGACATGGCGGCCGTCTCGTGGACGAAAAAATTGAACATGATGTCATCGGGGTCCGTGGTGCGCACGAAGCTAGGAAGGTCACGCAGCCGCAGGTCTTTGGGCATCGACGGTATCCAGTCTATGATCGTGTCCAAGTATCCGTTGCTCAACTGCTCCTCTTCTGCACCAACAACAAATAAATTACAGTATGTTGCGTGAGTCAATAAAATTCATCCTTTGCCGAAAAAATGTTAGCCCCATTTTAGTTTCGACGTGCAGTTGAAGAAAGCTGGTTTTCTTGTGTATGTACAGAGAGAGGCATGAACATCTACCTTTGAGAGGGAAGAGCCCACGATCGAGTAGATCCTTATAGTGGCAGTAGCTCATGAAACCGCAGGCGCTGGCGGTCCAGAGTGTGGCGCAGCGGAGGCCGAGTTCCCGCGCGGCGGCAAGAGCGAAGCTCATGGTGCTATCGGCCACCACGCAGGTCACAGGCGGCAGCGCGCCGCCGGAGGTCTCGGCCTCCTCGTTGAGCTTGACGACGAGCTCCTTGAACCTGGGGAGGCAGGTGGTCATTGTAGAGTAGCACAACTCAGGGATGTCCTGCGTGGCCTCACGGTCGGACGGCGGAAGGCCGTCGGCGATGGCGGTGAACCGGAAGGCGGGCAGCCCACGTAGCCTGTCGGCGGACTGGGAGCGCAGCAGCCGGCGGTGGTTGAACTCGTTGTTGATGAAGGTGACGTGGAAGCCCCTGGCGTGGAGCAGCTTGGCCAACTTCATCATCGGCGTGATGTGGCCCTGCGCCGGGTAGGGGATCATCACGGCGTGCGGCCTCTCACCCGGCGCTAGAGACCCGATCTCCATGGCTTCCTCCTTCCTAGCGAGCCTGCCTCACCTCACCTTGTCGCTTCGGTTAGCTGCAACGTTGTGTTGTGCGTGTGGCCGTGTGCGGTGAGCTCCGGCCATGAGCTCCTGGCTATGTGCGTGGTACATAACATGGCTGACGGCCGGGCATGGGGGTGTAAACGTCTCCACGTGCTCACGGGTAGTTGGATCAGTCGATCTCAACTTCAATGGCCGCCTGGCTGCTATCCATCTGTCATTGTTGGCTTCATGACTTATTGTTGTTGTGGGAGGACACGGAACCATGCATGAGATCGAGTCAAATGGTTTGGCGGATTTGCTAATTTCGTGACAACTCATCACTTCCGGCTATAACTCTAAAGGCATCTTCAAAGCCGACTCTCAAATCTGGTCCATACATATGGGCGCAGTGTCTCGACCATTTCGCCATCTAAGAGGGACCCCTTTTACATTCGCTTAGCAGCCCGGATGTATGGATTCCAGTATCCTATTGGAGTCCGGACATCCACTTATAACCAACCAAAAGTAACCACATGGTCCTTATTTTTTTTCTCTCTCTTCACATGCATGACCTCTCTCATCTCTCTCCTCCCAATCGGATTAATTTAAGAATAATATTGAATCATTGATGACCGGCTCCCGCATCATGTCCGTGGATCAGGTCCGGACAAAAAAAAAGACATTTTACGGTGTCCGTTTGTAGCCTTGTAGGTTAACGTTGGAGATGCCCTATCAAGTTGTATCCTGTTTTGCTTAGTCTCTGGTGCATCTCATTATATGGAAGAGCAAGTTTAGTGTACTATCAATATTGTAATGAAATTCAGGTTGTTTGTCAAATGCATTTCATCGGACACTAGGAAAACATGACATTTTCCGTGTACATTTTCTTTTGCATTCGGCAAACTAATGTTTTGCCGAGTGCTTTCTTCCGGCACTCGACAAACAATTATCTGCTGAGTTTCTTTTTTTTTTCTCTCCACTCGGCGAACACTTTTTTATGCTCCTTTCTCACGTTTCTTTTCTTATGTATATTTTTTATTTTATGATATGTTGTTTTCTACATTACTTGTTTTTTACTTTCCCCTCTTTAATTTCTTTTATATGCATTAAGTGCATTTTTAGGCATTTAGTGAATATAATAAAAAATGAACTTAAAATGCATGAAAAGTTGGCAACATCGGATTCAAAATTCTATTTGTGTTCTTGAGTTTATGTTTAGGTATTATACAAGAAAAGGAAAGGAATTCCAAATATAATGGTGATAAGACTTGACCCGACCATGAATTTTATTAACTTTTAAATTCTAAATAATTGTAATATCATTATATGATTCCTAGAGGCTGTGTTAACAATTTGAGAAGGCGTAGAAAAAAATTGTTATGCACACTACTTATAAACTGGACCATCTTTAAGGAGGAAACGTGGTTTCAAGAGGGAACCGGTCAGCTTTGAAGACGATGCGACCGCTGCTTCATCGGGTGGCCTTAAAAACATTGTGCAATCATTGATATACCATCCCATGATCTGCGTGTAAGATTGGCATGTTTTAGGCCCGTTTGGTATATTTAAGTCACTAAATGCATTTATAGCCATTCAGTGAATATAATTAAAGAGAAAGCTAAATTCCTACCGTCTGGAATTTTGCAACAAATCCAAACACCTTAGATGCCATCCATTCCAGATCGTACGCTCGTGGGCAATTCCCACGTCACGATCAAAACTGCATACATGCGATGGGAACGGCAGCGATTTGCATGCATGTGTGTGGCGTGAGCTGATTTTTAAACATGCATGCACATGACAACAAAACTGATAAAGTCATCAAAGATTCCTTCAAAATTCAAACTTCAAAATGTTTTGTAGCGCAAACCTCGGTCCGATTAAAAAATCATTTCCACGTGAAAAATTCGTCGCAGCGAGAGCTTCAAAATTAGATCTCATGTTGATATGTTCCGACGAAAAAAAAAATCGGCTCAAAAGTTATCAGGCCATGCTAAGTAAGTTATCATGTCTTTGGTACATAAGCTACCATCTTGTTTATATAGAAATTATCACCCATCAGGGAATGTTGAAAACATATCCCGGCAACTTTTGTGTGTAATAACAGAGTAATATATGCCCAAGGGAGCCACGCGAAGGGAGCTGCCGCCCGATGTGGTGGAGCTGATCCAATCTGCACGTTTGAACATAGTTGCGCGTCCGAGCTCAGGCCTCCTCCGTGCCGCAAGCAGCTCAGGCCTCTGCACATGTGTGCTCATGTCTAGACATGGAGCGGTTGCACGAGTCAGATCGGCTCTGCACATTTGCTACGAGTCGTGGCCATAGATCCAAGTGCTCTGTTTCGGCTCAAGTTAAGTTTATCTGAGCTATGACAAAAATTCAGTTGAGTTTATCTGAACTATGGCAATTTCACTAACATACAATTGTTCAACTTATGAATCTTATATGTGTTCACCTCAAGTTCAGTTTATGCTAGATAAACACATTTCTATATTGTGCAGATCACATTGTTTCTCTAATTTCTCATGATTCATAAGCTATTGTAGCGCTAAAAAATTCTCATGATTCGGTTTTTTCTGTTTGAGGGGCTCTGCAATGGTAAATACCACGGTAAATTTTGGACCCGGGAATCTCCAACGTCCGTCCTCTCCTGCACCAAACTTTTTAAGAGTAAACAAGATGCATCATCTCACAGCATGGTTACTATGTGTTATAGTTACCAACACGGTTATTATGTAGCTATTGGGCTAGATGTACCATAGTTACCAATGTGGTTACTATGTAGTTATCGGCCTAGATGTACTATAGTTATCAACATGGTTATTATGTAGCTATTGGACTAGATGTACTATAGTTATCAACATGGTTATTTTCGTAGTTATCAGGCTAGATGTACTATAGTTATCAACATTGTTATTTTTGTAGTTATCGAGCTAAATGTTGTACAATACACCCCCGATAGCTTCTAAGTAAATAACATGATAATTTACATACCACAGACCTTATAACTTATGCACAAATAGTGTGATAACTTTGACCCGGGAGAAAAAGTTATTGAATCCATACCCCAATAGATTTTGTATAAATAACATGGTAACATACTCAAAACAAAGCTGATAACTCACGCCTAAACACCAAGGCAACTTTGAACCGAATGGGGGGTTGTTTAAAAATATACCCTTGATAAACACCGTGTAAATAACATGATACTATACACACTGTATACGTGATAATCCACACACAAACACCATGGTAACTTTGACCCTGGGGTGTGAGGAAGGGGAGGAAGTTGTTTTGAACACATACCCCCTCCCAATAACTTCCGTGTAAATAGCACGGTAATATGTGCATCCTAGACTCATTAACTGACGTACAAATACCGTGATAACTTTGTAGGTCTCGTCACGACAGATTTTTTTATGTGAAAATGTTTTTTCAATCGGACCGACGGTTTGAGCTATAAAACGTTTTGAAGTTTTGAAATAAAGGAGAATCTAGGATGACATCAATTTTCCCCTCTAATGCATGTACGCATGCAGATGTGAAGAGAAGGTTGGAGGAATTATTTTTATGCCTCAATAATTCCTCTGTAAACAACATGATAACTTATGCACAACTGACGTGATAACTTGCATAGCAAGCGCATGGTAACTGTTTACTCGGAATTTTTTTTCATCAAAACATATCAATATGGGATCTCGTTTCGATGGTCTCGCCGCGACGAATCTTTTATGTCAAAACAGTTTTACAATTGGAACAACTGTTTGAGCTACAAAATATTTTGAATTTTCAATTTTATTGGAATCTTTACTAACATGCATGCATGCTTTTAAATCAACTGATGCTAATTAAGAGAGGGTGTTCACGCGGGCTGAAATTTTTGTTGGGCTGCATGTGGGTATGCTTTGTTGCATATCGTTCGGATCTGTTACTAATGGTCAGTCAGAAGTCAGTCCGCTCCATAATTAAAACATGAACTACAAGTGCAAGAAAGATTTGGCGGAATTGGATTAAAAAGTGGAGGTCATTGGTTTTTTAATTTTGAAAAGTACAAATGAAGCCTAAAAATTATGAAAACTTAACATGGTGTCATTATATGCTACCTAAAAATTGTGGTAACAATTTGAGCAACTTTCTCAAATGTTATGGTGTATACTGCTTATAAATCGAACCATCTCCTAGGAAGAATCATAGTTTTGAGAAGGAACATGTTGAGTTTGATGGCGTAGCGTTTATTGCTTCATCTTGTAACCTCGAAACTTTTTCAACACTCAACATACGCCATCACATGTTCCAAGTGAAAATTTGGCATTTTCGGAGTTCATTTGATATATTTAAGCCGTTAAGTGCATTTCTTGGTATTTAACGGATATAATTCAAACTTGAACAACAAGTGCATGAAAAAGTTGTTGAAAATGGGTTAAAAATCCTATTTGTGTTAATGAGTCTATGTTTAGACCTTATCAAAGAAAAGGAAAGTAATTACAAACCTCATGGTGCCAAGGCATGACCACGGACATGGAGGTTATTGCCTTCTTAATTCCAAAATATGCAAACAAGGTCTAAAAAACATGAAACTTGGCATGGTGTAATTATATGATCCCTAAAGGTTGTGGTAAAATTTTGATAAGGTTTCACAAAAGTTATGGCATATACTGCTTAGAAACTGAACCATCTTCAAGGAAGAATCATTGTTTTGAGAAGGAACATGTTCGGTTTGAAGGTGAAGTGTTGATTGACCTCAAAACATTTTCTACACTCAACATACACCATCACGTGTTTCATGTCAAATTCTGGCTTCTTTAGGGTCTGCTTGCTAATTTTTAAACCATTAATTAAGCATATTTGTACACAGTTAATGAATACAATTCAAATTTGGTGGAGGGGGGAGGGGGGCGAGGGGGAGGCCCTTGATAGAAAAAATAGCAAATAATACGAGAAATGAAATCAAAATTAAGCAGGAAAAATAAAAATAGAAAAACAGAATTTTGTTTTTGTTGAGTTCTTTTTCAAAGGTACTCGACAAAGCTAGGAAATATGCGATTAAGATGCTTTGTCATGATTGGTTGGGAGGGACTAGGGAATAGTGCGGATCGAGTTCTACACGTCACTGATCCGCACTACTTACTTCTTCGAGTTCCCATTCTTTTTGAACTCGGCAAAGATTCGCCACGGTCTTTGCCGAGTACATGTGAAAAAGAACTCATCAAAGTTAACCATTGTTGGTGTGTTCCCAACTGAGTCTCTTTTGCGGAGTTTAGAACTCAGCGGCACACCGCTGAGTTTTTCCGACCACTCGCCAAAATAAGAAAATCCAGTAGTGTATATATGTCTGCAAGTGTTAGATTACCATTTTAGATTAGTTTTCCTTATATAATCCTATTTCTTTTGTTTATTTTTCTATCATAGTAACACCAATTTTGTCTACTACATTTTTTTGTTTTTGCATTTGTTTTATTTATTTCACTACATGAAATGTTATTTTTATTTACCTATCTCTTTCTTTAAAGCGCTAGGGGACCTTAAGCCCACCTCAGTAATTTTCATTAACTAATAAGTTGTCACATACATGGGAATATTTTAGAGTGGGTGGTCGGTGGGTAGAGCAGTGCAACAACAAAATAATGACAACATGAGGTGGGACTGGAGGAAGGCACTTAGCGTAGAAGATTTAGCTATTGCGTGTCTTCTAGATACCCCACATCATTGTCATGAGGGTTGGGGAGCGGTTGGGTGGGGAGGGAGGCATGGATGTCATGATATTTGATTATTTGGTATTGATACCAATTGATGAAGTTGATAGAAAATGATATATTGGTATCGATATTGATAATGTGACGGTGATACTGATATCATTTGATATTGATGATGTGACATCGATATTCATAATGATAACGTAACATTGATACTAATAAATATGACACTAACATTTTGCTACTATAATTGTGACTGTGTCATTGTTATTGAGAAATTATGATATATGGTATTGAAATTGCTCTTTGTGACTCTGAAACCATGGATTGTGAAGTTTAAATTTTGGAGCTCCAGTATTGATTTGCAATGTTGAAATTTGTGATAAGTGGTATTGAAGTTCAAATTTGTGATACTAAAATTATGACTTAGGATGTAGAAAATTATGATATGTGGTATTGAAGTAGTAATTTGTGATATTGAAATTTGTATGTGTGAATTGTGATGTGAAAAAAGTGATATGGTGGCATTGAAGTTCAATATGTGGTACTGGATCTCTTAATTTTATTGAAATTTGTGAAATTGATAACGAGAAAAATCTCCGTGTTCATCATTTCTGATATTGAAATTTTTTGTACGTGATATTGAGATAGAAAGAGGAATATATTAGAAGTGAAACCACAAAAAAATGGTTTTCAAACATTAAACCCATTAAGAGGCGCTAGAATGGTGGCCAATCAGCTACGCCATGTGGCACATGCTGGTTGGTCACGGTGAGAAAGGTTTTTTTTGGAGTTTTTAAAATGGTAGGGAGACCTTTTTACGAAAAAAGTTTTTCTAGCCTTTTTCTTTTTGCCTTTTAAGATGGCTGTGATGTCCACATGACGCAAGAATATTTTTTAAAAAATTAACCTGATGGTGAGATGCGCATAGCTTTCTCTCAAGCGGCCCGCAATGGCGAGCCACAACCACTAGTATCCAACATTAGTCTTGTGCATAGCCCTAGGTGGCTGACCAGGCACAGCCACAAGCTCTCGTACACAGCCTACATGCTGATTGGTGGATCCAGACGTCTTGTGAAGTCTGTGCAAGCTTGACCAAAGTCTCTAATTTGAACATTCGAAATCGGATGTTCAGATCGACAACATATGAAATATCAGCAAACTTCTGAACCTTAAATCCACATTAACAAATGATTAATAAAAAATATAAACATAATAGTCTAGAACGGAGAAACAACTTAGCAATTTAAGCCTTAAGTATCAAACAACAGATGGACAGATCAGTGCAAGTTTACTTAATCACACATGAGGACGAGAAGTCGATAATGCAAGCCTTTCCTTCCTTCCGGGGATGCATCTGCTTGGCCCACCTCTGGCCGCACGTCCAGGTCAGCCTCTGGCCGCCGCCAGTTTATCTCCTCTATACACAGTCCTGTTGATAGGTGTGGAAGAAACGAACAACTAAGGAGTTTTTCTGAGTGATAACAATCGAGGAATTTTTTCTAGGGGAGGAGGGAACAGACAAGGAGGTGGAGAGATCAGCTATGGGAGTATGGACCTATCAAGTACCCATTTCCTATTCAGCACATGTTATAGGTTTGTCGGTACGTAGTACACACCTCATTCTGAACGCGCCGGCTCATGTAAGCCAGGTAGCGGGGAAGTTCGTTCAGGTTTTGTGAAGCTTCCGATCATTTCTTCTATTTTCCTGAACTAGGTTTTGTTCATTTTGTTTTGGTTTTTTCTGCTATGCATTATCCATTTTCAATTTTTAAAATGTATGAACTTCCTAAAAATTTAAAAAATTCAAATTCATAAACTTTCTTAAATTTGTGAACTTTTTTCAACTTCATCAGTTTTTTAAATTTCAAGACCATTTTTCAAACTGGAAACTTTTTTCCATTTTGCTAAAAATAAATAAAATTTCAGAACATTTTTTTAATCCGTGATTTTATTTCAGTTTTTTCTAACTTCTTTTGGTGACCTTTTTTCATATTTGTGAAAAATTTCAATTTTTTTGAACTTTTCCAATTTTCACGAACTTATTCCCAAATTTGTGAACAATTTCTGAAATTCACGAACTTTTTTCAAATTTATGATCCTTTTCAAACTAATTAGAAAATTTAAAAATGAGTGAGCTTTTTTCAAAATGCTACAGTACTTCATGACACTACGGTGCATTCGAGATGATATAGTGTGCAAATGGGCCAACCAAGTCGGGTTGCTCTATGTGCTAGAAAGAAAGCTAGCGCTACATGCACCACAGTTCCTTCCTCGTCGTGGACCGACCGGAGTCGGGCTATTTTCATTTTTTTGGTGTGTGTGGGTGGGACAGGGGGGGGGGGGGGACATGGGGACAACCCGGGCAATTTCACTCACGGGACGTAAAAAGCACAGACAAAATCCATTCCACGAGGACGAATGTGCCTCCCAATCGCTTGGTGGGCCGACCAAAAGCCCAGTTGTTTGACTGGCAGATGATCGATGCGAGCATCCTTGTATGGCTCCCGAATCTTTGATCTCTCACAGAATAAAGATTCGAGCCTCGATTTCGGGCTCCATCCTAGCACTCCTACCACACTCTAGAAACTGAAACTCATTTCATGTGCAGGGAGCTGGTAGTGGGCCGGCGTAGTAAACATGTGGTCTGGTCACGCCGACACATTGCATGTGATTTTTTTAATTTTTTTTTATGTTTCTAAAATACTGAACACATATATTATGAAAAAAATAAAATTATTTAATTTTTAAAAGTGTTCATCGCTCATTTAGAAAATGTATATACAAGGTAAAGATGTTCGCTCAACTTTTTGGAAATGTTCATATAATTCAAAAAAATGTATGTGACATTTCAGAAATTGCTCAAGCATTTCAAAAAGTTGTATGTGCATTTCTTTTAATATTATACTTTGTAGAGAATATATGCGGTTCAAAGAAAACGTTTCTCACCATTAAAAAAATGTATGTTTCATTTACAAAAATGTGTATAACGCCCATATATTTCATCAAAACATCATACACTAGCACAGTCCCACCCCGCGCGCTCCTTTTTCTCTGTAATATTCATTGTTTTACACTTGTTCCAATGGGCCAGCCAATATCTGTAGATTTCGATGCGAGTGTAAGCTTCTGTCTCGCTTAAATAAAGAAATAGCTTTCGCAACGTGATGTAGGTAGGATAGCCTCGTCTGAAGGCGAGTGTGAGATGGGCCGGCCCTGGCGCGCACGAGGCCACATGCCACACCCTAATTTCTTTCTTTTTCTCATTTTAATTGTTTTTATTTTTGTTTCTATTTTTACTTTTTTATACTTCCATACAGTCAAAATATATATTACAAAAAACACTTTACATAGAACATTTAAAAATATTATTCAAGCATTTCAAAAATATCAAATGTGTATAGAAAAAGTGTTTCTTTTGTATATGGAAATAGATACTAAAAAAAATAGAGTACGGTCTAGTTCGACAACTGCCCAGCTTCCAGCTTCGCTGAATCCACGTGCGGAGTTGAGCCGAATAGTCCGGCTCTGCGAAGCTAGCTTCCCGAATCTCATGCACGTCTTAGTGTAGAAACGCGGATCTAGTGTTTTGGGGATCTCAGGAATCACAATTTTTTTTACGGAGAGTTGCCTTCGCGAAGCGAAAGAAAATGTTTCGTATGAGGGAATAAAAGAAATGAGCCTCTCTGCCAGGCCAGAAATGAGCTAAATGGGCTAGCAGGCTAGCAGCCCAAGACAAGTGATTGGGAATCTGAGAGTTCTGCCGTCGAACGATTTTCTTGGTCCATGATTTTTGTCGGGAAGCTGGAAGCCGAATTTGAGGATTTCTTGTCGTTGGAGAGTTCCCTATCCTGATGTTCGGCTACCTGCTGTGGTTGGCACTGCGTACGTTGCCTGACGCCTGGTGTGGGCAGTGTCTATGGACCAAGCGCCTGGTGAGGAGATGGAAAGCGTTTAGTCTAGCACGGGAGAAGCGCCGGCTAACTAGCACATGTCCCGTTCTACTGTTTTTTCCTTTTTTTTATTTGATTACTTCTATTTGTATAAATTCTAAATAGGAATCTTTTTAATTCAATTTTTTAAAATATCATCACATGTTTGAAAAATGTTCATACACAGTACCAAATGTTCAGGAAGCTTTTCAGATCTTGATAGGACTAAAAATGGTTGTCAAATGAAAAAAATCATTCACTCATTTAAAAATATGTATTTGTCACTAAAAAAGATTAACACAATATAAAAAATGTTCGGAAATTTATAAAACAGTTTGGTACCATTGGAAAATGTTTGTGACATGTTAAAATATTCACTCATTCAAAATATGTCCATGACATTTTATAGATGTTCATTCAATTTATAAAATGCTCATATAATAAATAAAATGTTTCATATCATTCAAATAATATCCGTGTCATTTAAAAAGTCATGCATTTTAAAAATGTTCCTGACATTTTAAAAGTGCCAATAGAACGTAAATGTTATTATGTTTTATTAAAAAACATACCATTCCTAACAACATGTATTTGAAAATGTATAACATTTATTCAACAATATATTCAAATGCATATTTGAAAAATTGTCAACATGTATTTATACAATATTCAACGTGTATTAAATAGATGTTACACATGTATAGAAAAATGTACCACAAGTAGTAAAAAAGGTCAACATGTATTTAAAAGAAAAGAAAAAGGAAACAAAACCGATGCAAAAAAAACGCGTAGAAACATAGAAAAGAAAAAGCACACGAAATGTTCTAAAACCGATTCGAACCAATACATAAAACCTTTCCAAAACCACTTTGAGGGTGCTATTGGTCACTCCGAGGAGGTATCGTAGGCGGGATTCGTAGTCGGTGAGTCAGCCGGCCCTGCGGCCCCGCTCGTGCTCCCACCTCCATCGGCACCGTTCCACATGCCAAAATGCATCACGATGGCGCTCTCAAAGCTGGTGGAGTACACATCGGTCGTCCCACAATCGGTGCCGGGCACGGCAAGCTTCATGTATGCGCGCTCCGACACTAGGATGCGAGCATGCTTGAAGCGGGCTTTGCTCAGTCCGTGCTCAAAACAGCCATGGACGGCACCTTGCAGGCCATGGATGACGCAACAACGCCTTCTGCTATTGCGTCCTCCATAGTCGACGCATCCGGACCCGTGCTCCAGGCACGCACACTGGCGCCGCGTAACTGGCCGAGCGAGGAGGAAGACAACGGGGTGCGGCGCGTGTGGCGGGCCTGCTGCGGTGTCCTTCTGCGCTCTAGAGGGCCTCGATCTAGCCATATTGTAGGAGTAGCCATACTGCTAGCTAGGGTACATTCTGGAGCTGCAATGATGATCAAACTTGATCCCGTAGCTTGAGCTTAAATTGGCAGCCACGTGAGATATTTTGGCGGCCAATCGGTGTAATGATCTAAGCTATATATATGTCTATATAATCGATTTTAACTTCTTTTCATGCGTGCTCATGTGTGAAATTTCAAATTTTACAGTGACATATTTAAGAATTGTGAGTTTTTTTTTCCCAAATTTGATGAGCATGAAAACAGAGGCGTTCGGCAATGGGACAAAATTCACTGATATTTTGTGAGTCATTTGTGGCATCGTGGCCGAACTAGATGCTGCCGGTGCCGCGGAACAGGGAATGCCTGTGATATTCTGCAAAAAACCGGGGCGTCCATGCCATAGCCAACGCCACTAGTGCCTCTATAGTATAGACGCCCCTGTTTTTTGCCTTACTCCGCTTTGAAGCCAGCGCCACTATTTATCTACAACTATAAAGGGTTTTCTACTAGTGTGAATATACAAGCATAAAGCCTCATATATTCTACATAAAAAAAAGGTTAATTATCCTTTTGCCCTCAGTGGTGTCTCTGTGCTCAGTTTTGCCCTCAGATGCATATTGTGCTCAGTTTTGCCCCTAGTCCATGCACAATTACTATGACGAGGCCAAACGGCCATATTTGAGTCCATTCCGTCCGCCAGCGTTAGTGGTTGTGGGTCCGGAGCGTACACGTGGGACCACGTGGACGTGGGTCCGGAGCTGACATGTAGGCCCGAGCAACTAAACCCCCAAATCATGCGTAGCTCACTCTGCCCATCCGCTTCCCCGCCGGCCGGCTGACCTGCGCCGCCGCCGGCACTTGCGCCGCGGCCAGCACATGCCCCGCCACCAGCTGCACGCCTACTCCACCGCTACCTTTCTGCGCCTACGCTCCACGGCTACCTGCGACGCCTGCCACCTTCCTGCGACGCCACGGGTGGGCGCCCGCCACTGCTTTCGACCACCGGCGTGGCCTCCTTCTCAGGCGCCGGCCGAGCGCTCAAAGGCGGGGGGCTGCTGGAGCTATTTGAACTAGGAGGAAGAACCCTAGGGCGAAATGGAGAGTAGCGGCGACCCCGGAGTATTTAGCGAGGCAGGCATCGGGCCGGAGATCCGCCGCGTCCACGACTGGGTTCCCGAGGCATAAGTCTCGCCTCCTGTTTAGATTGAGCTTAGTTGTGCATTTGAACACTCAATTCGAGTAGGTTTGCCCAATTAGTCTGCTTATAGCGTCTCTGTTTTTCGCCGGTTAGGATGGAGTTGCGGTTTGCTTTCTTGATGCACATTAGAAGGGACCGGTACACGTTCGATGCAAAGGATCAGAAAAAATACCAAGGAGGTTTTGATTATCGGTTGCCAATGGCTAGTAATTGGAGTTTCAGACAATTTGGGGAGGTAATTTGTAGCCAATATCCTTGGGGTTTGCTTGATGAAGTGGTATACAAATACTATGATGGGAAAAGAAATGGGTGACAGTTAGTAATGATGAAGAGCTAGCTACCATGTTTGTTAGGCATAAAGAGAAATATAATTTTCATGTGAGGCTGCAAGTTGATGTGCTTGAGCAGGCATTTGGACCTAGGATGACGGTTGCAACATCTCGGGGAGAACCAAGTCGTCGTAATGGCATCTCTAGCGAACAGTTCAGTTGGTGCCGGCAATGACGTGGTGGCTCGACAAGTGTGGGCAACAGCAGTAGGGCCCCCTTGAAGTGGAGCCCGATGACTACAATTTGGGGTTGATGAAGAGAAGCTATATTCTGATGTTATTCGGAATTTACGATGGGCACCTCGGGCTGATAACCAAGATGAGGCTCACAATGCAGTCCGTGTGGATGATGACGCGGTGGGTGAGGACGAAGACCTTGCAGCTGTTGAATGGGACCCTTTGAACCCTCATATGGAAGAAGGTACAGTTTTTGCATCCATGAATGATTGTAGAAATGCACTTGTGACATACTGAATCAAGGTAGAACGTACTTTCAAAGTTGACAAGAGCGATCAAATGCGTTCTGAGTGCTTTGTCCGACTGAGGGTTGTCCATGGAGGCTGCTCGCATCTAAAATGCGAAATAGCACTAATGTTCAGGTCAAAGTGAACCCTTTTAAGCACACATGCCAGAATCAACCCTTAGGAAGGATACAATCAGTAGAGCCAAGTCAAGATGGGTGGCAGAAGAAGTAAAGAAGTGGGTGAAAGAAAACCAGCAAGTGGGTCCAAAGGAATTGCAGAAGAACATCAAAGATAAATTCAAGATAGATTTAACATACATGAGGTTGTTCAATGGTAAACAACATGCTATAGATTCTATTTATGGTAACTGGCAGGAAAGTTTTCAATTGTTGTATTCATTCAAAGGTGAAGTGGAGAGGACAAGCCCAGGTAGTATTGTAGATATTGATCACCTCACCGTGGAGTACACATTCAGGGGAGTGACAAAGACCAATGAATGCTTTAGGAGGGTTTTTGTCTACTTTGAGGCTTGTCGCCGGGTTTTTTTGGCAGGTTGCAGGCCTTATTTGGCTATTGATGCCACTTTTCTCACAGGGAGGTTTAAAGGACAGTTAGTAGCAGCTTGTGCAGTTGATGCACACAGTTTTGTATTTCCAGTTGCCTACGGTGTGCTGGAGACAGAGTCTGAGGAGAGCTGGACTTGGTTTTTGCATAATCTGCGTCGGGCTATTGCACATCCCAATGGGTTGGTCATTCACACAGATGCCTGCAAAGGTTTAGAAGTGGCCGTGGACAATGTGTTCCCTGGAGTAGAGCATAGGGAATGCATGCGTCACCTTGCTGCAAATTTCATGAAGAAATTCAAAGGAAATGTGTATACCGACAATTTATGGACAGCATCTTTGACTTGCAGTGTGAAGAAGCACAACTACCACTTGAGGCAGTTATACATGAATCCCAAAGTGAAAGAATACTTGGAAACACACCACTCCAAGTTATGGGCCAGAAGCCAATTCAGTGAACTAAGCAAAGTTGACTATGTGCACAATAATCTAGCAGAGTCTTTCAACTCAACGATCCAGAAACTAAAGGGTCATTATGTGGTGGATTTGCTGGACAGGATAAGGATAGAATACATGCAGAAATTTCATTATCGTGCAGGAATAGCCGAGGCAAAATTCATGGGCCACATTATCATCCCTGCCGTGATGAATGAATTGATGCAGAAAACAACAGGCTTGGAAATGAACATGACTCTTTGCTCGGGTACCACAGCAGAGATATCATATTTGGATAAAGAGAAGAGGGAATGGAGATATCCAGTGGATTTAGAAGCTAGAACTTGCAGTTGTAGGCAATGGCAGATAACTGGGTTGCCATGCATTCATGCCTTGTTTTTCATCACTTCTCTCCCAGGTCCAGCAGGGAACATTCAGCAGTATGTGCATGATTACTACTCTGTTGCAAGGTTCAAAGCCACATATGATTATGCCTTGCCTGCTATGGAGGGAAAACAACAATGGAACATGGTGGACCCTGGATTCAAGCTTTGCGCTCCAGTTCTGAAGAGAGCAGCAGGTAGACCAAGGAAGAGTCGAATCAGACCTTGCAGCGAAAGAGCTGGACTTGGAGCGAGGAAGCGTAAGTGCACAAGATGTGGTGGGTCTGGTCATTTCGGTAAGTACTGTGATAACACAGTAGATCCAGCGTTCGGAGAGAGTTTCGATGAAGGCTTCGATGAAAATGTTGGTCAGCAGTCGGTTGCCTCAACAAATGATGAAAATGATGGACAGCAGCCGGTTGCATTAGATGATGATTTTGACGAGGTTCGAAATGATGATGGTCAACAGCCGCATGATTTTGACGATGATCCAAGTGAGGCTCCAAATAGTGATCATGGTGATCCAAGTGAGGCTCCAAATAGTGATCATGGTGATCCAAGTGAGGCTCCAAATAGTGATCATGGTGATCCAAGTGAGGCTCCAAATGATGATCATGGTGATCCAAGTGAGGCTCCAAATAGTGATCATGGTGATCCAAGTGAGGCTCCAAATGATGATCATGGTGATCCAAGTGAGGCTCCAAATGATGATCCAAGTGAGGCTCTAAATGGTGACCAACCTTCTGTTGTTGTGAGTTCTGCTAGGTACGTAAATCTTGCAAGGGTCAAATACTACTGTACATTTATGGGTCACTTGACATGATCTCATTACCCTTTATGTTTTGCACAGCTCTATGATAGGTTTGAAGAAGACGCACAAGGTACCGACAACCAAGAGGAGAAGAGAAGAAGCAATGATCACAAGGTGCACGAGGAGCAAAGTGATGGCAAGAAGCTCAAGGAACAGACAGAAGCCCGAACGCTATATGTGAATAATTATGAAACATTATGAATAATGTTGTATTTCTGTTGGATGATGTTGGACCTATGTTAGAACTATGTTTGACATCATGTTTAAATCTGTTGGATGATGTTTGAATGAGCACATGGTTTTTCCTTTTTTTGATTTTTTTGAATTTTGTTTTGCTCATTTGAATTCTGGTCAAACCTAACTTTGACCAAGATTTAAATAAGTCTAAAACATCAAAATGAAGAACTAAGCCTGGATCCTTCTTAGTCAATCCAAAATAAAGTTGTGGTGAGGTTTTTGAAATTTTCATGAAAAATGTGCTAAAATGAGGGGTCCAAAGGTATGGTAAACGGCCTCATTTCTAAGCAAGGTTTTTTTCGACCTTGTCTAAATCAGCCAAATAACTTTCCTAAACATATATTCTATATATTCTATATATACGGACTATGTGCGCTGGTTTTTCCATTTTTTGATTTTTTTTAAATTTGTTTTGCTCATTTGAATTCTTGTCAAACTTAACTTTGACCAAGATTTAAACAAGTGTAAAACATCAAAATGAAAAACTAAGCCTGGATCCTTCTTAGTCACTCTAAAATGAAGCTGTGGTGAGTTTTTTGAAATTTTCATGTTTATTTCCCCAAAACACTTCTCTTCACTTCATACAAAAGAGTTTGAGATAGTCGAGATATCATACAATACACATGAACTTATCGTTTAAATGTATGTAAACCTTGTTTATCAACTTAAATCGTTAGTATATGACATAAGAAGACTATGTGCGCAGGTTTTTAATTTTTCTGATTTTTATTTAATTTATTATGCTCATTTGAAATTTGGTCAAACATAGCTTTGACTGCTCCAAACCCCTCCCAAACCTCGCTAACCCTAGCGTTGAACCAGGACTGTTCATCTAACCCTAGCGCTGAACAAGGGCCGTCGATCTAACTCTTCTAGAAGAAATCTGCGGGGAGGAGGGGGGCGATCCGCGAGATGCAATCTGATTGGCTGGGAGATTCTTTTTTTAAACAAATATCGGGCGCGCTGGATGGACCGTTGGGCCGTCTCGTTGTCTGGGCCTGAGACCGCAGTAAATAGCCCGTCTCAGCCTTTCCAGGCCTTGCATGCATGCATGGGAGGCGGCGACGTGCATAGGCTGCGACGTGGGTTTGCATGCGCGGGAGGCTGCGACGTGCATAGGCTGCGACGTGCATGCATGCGAGCGAGGCGAGCGAGGCGTGCTAGGCGCGCTAGGCTAGCGAGGCCAGCTAGGTGGTTCAACGAGTCAGATGCACCGTCCGGTCAAAGAGCTATGCAGTGATTCAAATGCACGCACGCGCCCCATGCATGCATCGTTTTTGTGCAAAAATTTAAGAGTGCATAGCGTAACGGATACACACACGCGTTCGGATTCACACACGCACCGTTCTCATCCTTTCTCTCTTCCTCTCCCACCCATAGGCCTATAAATGGGGTGCCTATCTTCCTCTCCCACCCATAAGCCATATCCAATTCATTCTCTCCAACTTCAAACACCCAATCGACCGAGCCCTCCCCAAGCGAGACCATGCAGTTCAATGGGCTGACCTTCAACCGTCCGTCTGTCGTGCCGGAGCTGCGCTACCCACCGGGCGTGCTCGTGGAGAGGGAGCTCCGCGTGTGGGCTATTTCAAGGTGGAGGGGTTCCGTCGAACTCACCCGCGCCTTTCTCAGAGCCGGCTATGCCCACCTCCCACGGGGCTCGCCGAGGATGTTCACCCTCAACGAGGTTCGTGACAGCGGCGGCATCCTCCTACTGCTCACGGTCACCTTCACCAACCTGTTTGACGCGCGCGAGCTCCTCGGCCAAGTATTCTGGTGCGGCTGCGAGGCCATCTTCTTTACCGTCTACAACATCTACACCAACTACGAGAACATCTTCACCACTCCAGCCGGGATGCACTCCCTTCCCTACGACGACGAGGAGGAGGTGTGAAGATGAAGACGGTGTTGAAGGGGCGCGCGCGGCCAAAGTGGAAGGAGGAGATCAAGATGAATACTGTTTCGTTTTTTATTTGTTGCTTTTCTATGTCAACGTCGTGTCGTGTCATGTTTCGTCATGTGTCCGTGAACTGTCCGTGAACTTATTATTGTAATGGTACTTGTGTTGCATCTTATCTAAGTTATTTATTAGGGTTTATTATGTGTGTTAAAAAATGTTCGTGCCCAAGCATATAATTTCTTCCCTAAACCAAGTCATGAAGCTCGAGAACTTGTGGTTTTCATTAATGAAAATCGGAGGGGGTGAGAAGCCCTCCGTTTTATAAAAAAAATAAGTCATGAACTAACATGCAAATTTATTCCGTTTAAATCCTAAACCAAGTGCCACTTTAACACTAAACCAAGTGCCACTCTAACCAAAACCACGTGGCAGTGCAAACATACATTTTCAACCTTCCAACCCTCCAAAATTTCAGTGCAAAACAAAGGAAAACCACTCTCACGCGTGTGCAAACATTCACGGTCTCACTATTTTTTTAACAAATTTCACAGTCTCACTATGTATACATTTCTTCCCTACCCATGTCAAACTCTTGCCATTTGTCCTAGCGGTTACCAGGGCAGCCCTAAACACCACAAACCCACGTGGTCTTGGGTTCGAGTCCCCAGCCGCGGTCATTTTTGTGCATTTTCCACCCTTCATTTTTTAGACAAATTAGTTTTTACTCAATGTAATGCCCTTAAAAAATGTTCATTTATTTTGGCACTAGGTGTAAACCTCTACCAGAGCTGAGGCACATTTTCCATGACATTTTGGTCTTTGATTTAAATCACGGTGTATTTGAATTGGATTACTTAAATTGCTATTAAATATTTAACAGCTCCAAAAAATTTCTAACCTTAATTGTTTGGCTCTGGAATAATTCATTAGCTGCATTTCATTGATCAAAAGTTTCTGAATTCCTCATTTCTTCTCCTTTTTTCAACATATTTAAATGTTGGTCACTTCTTCTCTTTTTTTCAACATTTAAACAACTTTGACCAACATTTAAACTAGGTGAATTTCTCATACAATTTCAAGATTACAAATTCCTCCATAATTCATGCCTTTCCATACATTTTTAACATTACAACCAGTGCGATTACCATACCTACAAATGCCCAAAAGTATTTGCAAATGGGTATTGGTAGTGGTTGATCTTCAAGCTTCCTAACCTTCTTCTTCAACATCCTAAGCTCAACAGCTAGCTCTCTGTCAGTGCGTGCTTCGCCCTCCATCACTTCTTCCAGAGCTCGTGCTGCGGCCACTGCGGTTTGGGGCAGCATGCACAACCATTCTTCATGCTCTTCTTGCAGTTCATTTATTAGAGTCTTGGCCAGAGCATCGACCCAAAGAAAGAAGCATGTCACCTGCATGAACACGGAACAGATCAACCGATTGCTCAAAGATCCCGACCACGAAAATGGTGCAATTGCCCCGATTCTTACCCCATTCTCGCTGCACACGTAGAACGGACGATTGTGGTTCCTCGGTGTGTGAGAAACCCTCCGGTCAACGGTCGCCCGGCACCGCGGACAGACGAAGACAGGCATCTCCACACACGCCTTGCTCTGCATCCGCGAGGTGGCGCGGGAGCTTGCGGAAGACATGGAGCTCGGAGCCGAACGGGATCTCAACGCCGCCGTGCCCTCCGCAGCTAGCTTCCCACCGCCGCGCCCTCCACAGCTAGCTTCCCACCGCCGTCGTGCTCTTGCTCTCTCGCCGTGGTCAGCGCCGTGCTCTCTGTCGCCGTGGTCACCGCCGCTGTCGCCCGCTTATATAGCACACCCGCAACGACTCTATGATCAACAGCTCTCCGCTGGGTCCCACAAGCCACACGTGCAACGGTCTGAATAAAATTGGCCGCCTCTGCCGCCTGGTCCCACCTGTAAGGGCCGAGTCAAAACGTTGACCTGACGGAGATGCCAAAGTTCACAGAACGAGTCGGTGCGCACGGACTAGGGGCAAAACTGAGCACAATTTGCATTTGAGGGCAAAACTGAGCAGATGGACACCACTAAGGGCAAAAGGATAATTAACCAAAAAAAAAAAAAACAGCGACATGAAAGATGTTGCACTCGCATATGCGAGGGCCAATGCTAGTTTTATTAAAAATACATTAATGATATTACAACTTTATTTCCTTTTATTAGCATGCAGACCATGCCAAAACTTGAAACAACAAGTGCTGTTGAACAATGGGATTAAATACACACTTGCCTTGTGATGAAACATGATACAAATATCTGTCACAAGAAATTCATTGTACCACATGTAGTTATATCTTTAGTTTTCCCATAACGACTTCTTTCCCTTCAGAAAAATGAGTGTAATGTGCCACAATGTAGTCCTTGACCTTCACTTTTCTGTATAAGGCTGGTCTCTTGTCATTGACCAGTTGAGCCGATGGCTCGATTTCTTTCTCAGGATCAACAGAGTAGTCTAGAACCACCGATATCCTCTCTTTCTTTGCGTTTGTCATGACCCTATGCACAGGGCTCTTAAAGATCCCATTGCTCATTATCTGCGTCACAAAAGTTTTAAGTCCGTCAGTCCAAAAGCTTAAATTTTTATGGCGAAAGCTTATAATCTTAAACAATTCATATTTCATGCATGGTCCCCGGCATGTAACTTTGATCATTGTATTTTATATGAAAATGGTAGAAAAGATTTATAATTTTGTTAGGCTATAAAAAAATTCTTGAACAACGCAAATGATGATGTCTTTACCGGGTAAGACTAAGCAGCAGTCTATACGTACTACCTCGTTTCCTAAATACATGTGGAGGCTAGATTCACTATACCGAAAACTATTTACATTGGTAAAGTGAAAATAAATTAGTATTAGATTTGCTACGAACAATACTATTACACACGATATAATTATGTTTCTGCAGGCGTACCTCCATTTGATCTCCCATAATCATCAGCAGTGTGTGAGGTACGATCGGTACATCCCACCAGACCCCATCTCTGAGAACTTGCAGGCCACCAACGCTGTCATCAACCATGAGGACAGCAACAACGGTTCCATCAGAGTGGGGCGTGAGGCCGAACACGAGCTCCGGCCTCGGACACACCGGGTAGTAGCTGCATCGAGCGTTAGTGAAAGGCTTCTCCGCAAGCTGGTCCACGAAGTAGTCGTTGTCGTCAAGCTCCAGCAGCTTGGCCATTGCCCGGAGCAGATCATCCTTCACTACCCCACATTTCCTCGTGAACTCGTGCAGAACATCCCTGCAATATACAACAATATATGCACGTGTGATCCTTCAGCAAATCCTCCCTCGATCCAGGTAATTAGATTGTGAAGACATGGCTGTGTGAGGTCGGTCACCTGAAGCTTTCGGGATGCGCTGGCCAGAGGGCAATGCGCCGCTCATCCTCGGGCTCCACCTTGAGGTAGAGACGGTCAGTCCAGTCGAGGGTCTGGTCCGGCGACGACACCTGGTCGTTCCCATACCCCTCGTAGTTCCCGTACCCCTCGTACTGATCATCTCCGATCAGGTTGCTTTGCCTCTGCTTCTCTTCAAGCGGCTGCCGGAAAAACTCCCTGCACGCGGCCATCATGCCGTCCATCACCGCCGCGTCTACGCCGTGGTTACTGATCTGCAGGAACATTCATATGAAGCGACATGGATATCATGCTTGTCCATTCTCCGAAATGGTGGAGTACTACTGCAGCCCATAGGGTTGTTACTTACCAGGAAGAGGCCCCAGGAATCGATAGCTGAGCGGAGCTTCGCCGCCTCATCAGCAGCGCCACCGTCCTGCTTGGAAAGGAGACCAAGGTTGATAACTGGGACCGGCGCTACAACCGTCGTGGCGAGCTGCTGGTCCTGGTGCCCGCGCACGACGTACCGGGTGGGCACGTCCGGCGTCCCGAGGGCGCCAGCCAGCTTCTGCACACAGAAGTTTTCCATAGGTGCACCTGCCTGCCAAACAAAAGAATCTGAAATGTAGTCTTACTCCATTTTAGATGCCCAATTCAATATACCGCAAAAAAAAAAGACATGCCTTAAATTTTTCCATAAAAAATGCCCTAGATATAGGTAAAAACGAGAATACTTTTTTTGTTCTATCTTTTTTCAGTGATATGGTTGCACTACAATCGCGTAGTACTACTGCGTTGCAAGCGCAGCAGTATGGAAATCTGGTGGTTTTGTGAGGACCGAGGAGGTAGCCTACCAGATTTCATTTTGCACACGGTTTTACTTTTCGAAAAGGAGGAAATGCCCGTGGCCTTTGCATCGATTCATTTGCACACTGCTGTGACATGCGAGGCAACATTAAAGCTCATGGATTTTCTCAGGTAGCTCATGCATAGTACAAATGGGAAAAGTATATGGAAATTATGGACGGTGAATTGCGAGACAATATTACCTTCGATCAGTTGGAGTGATCAGAGATGGATTTGAGATCAATTCCGTGGGCCACAACTTTTGTTGCGCTACAACTAGTAGTATTTTGCAGCTAAAGTGTGTAAGTGCCAGAGAACAAGGCGTCGTTTATATAGACTAATTGAGCAGTGGCATGTCTCACGTTGGTTGAGCCCGATTTTCGGTCGGCCGTACATGGCAGGATAGGATCGGGATGGCAGTCCGGCAAAAAACATACATTTGACGCCAGGGCGAAACTATTTCACAAACTAAACTATGTTTGAAAATATTTACCCAGCTGACCCTTAATGTACAGCGCCTAACAGCATTTTCAAAATCCTGCGAATCAAAGAGGCCCTAAACCTATATGTAAGCAAGCAGGATTCACGTTGGCTAAGCCTGATGGTTGGATCGGGAGAGAGTCCTAAACCTATGTACATAAATTACATTTTTGAATCTTAATAATTACTCCCTCCGTCCTATAATGTAAGACGTTTTTTGACACTACACTAGTGTCAAAAAACGTCTTACATTATATGATGAAAGGAGTATTCTTTTTGTAGCATACGTGGACGAAGGTGATAACTTATTTGGTTATAACATAATAATAGAAGATTCATGGCATGTGACGCCAATTGGTAGTGATCATTTGACATGTGTGTGTGCACGCGATTTCAGCATTTGAGGATTGGTGTGTCTGCCTATTTCTTTTTTTGATGGGACCAAACCAGCTTACACCTCAAAGAGCCACACGAACCAGCCGAGTGAACGGGACAACAAACAAGTCGGTTTGTTCCTTTTTGAGAACACCATATAACTTTATTGCAAATATTCAGAGGATGCAAGCTATATGTGGATTGGAGATGAGCCAAAGATGGCGTCCACTCTCAAGGGATGTTGCAGCTTTAACAGGATTATGAGCTTCAGTATTGCATAACCTATGTTCATGACTCAGGGAGACCTCTTGGAACATGGCTAGCTTTGCCTGGTATTCTTTTTCTATGAGTCGGTAAGCACATGGGTTATCTCCCTGAAAGTTCCTACCACTTGGACGCACTCGGTAGCTATATCTGGACTTCCAAGATACTTCCTCCTTCCCAAAATATAAGGCGTTGTTTGACTTTTCTAGTCTTCGTTGCACAACTTTGACTATGATTTTTATGCATTGTATGTCTATAAAATTAGTATAAATACATATGAAATAAAATTGTTTTGCGAGAAAAATACAGGGATGCCATTCATACATATTTAATCCATATAGTTTGATATATATTAGTGGTCAAAGTCGTGCATCAAAGACTGTAAAAAGTCAATCGCGCCTTATTTTTTGATCCTCTTCTTATCGATCCCTCCATCCACATTGATCTTGACGTTTCCGATGGCCGCCGGCCGTCCATACTAGGTGTGGACGTCTGGCCCAAACGGCAGGCCCACTAAGACAAACGAGAGGTAGAGACATGTAGAGGTCGGCAATAACACGTGGGGGTCCTGTAGCACCACAACTGTCTGAAGTAGACACACGGATATATACCCCTCAAAAAAAAAGTAGACCCACGGACAAGTGTATGAAGTGTCTGAATAAGTAGACCCGGTGTCGGAAAATGGCAACGAAGGCCGAGCTCCAGTGAGCTCGTTTTCAAAATTTATTTTTTCAGAGCGTGAAAAATTCTAAATTTATTTTGTGAACACACATGCACATGTATACTATGTATATGCAACATTTCACAGCATTATACGTTTACATGTGGCATACAGAAAAAAGATAAATACACATTTTTTAGATGGGCCTTTTATTTTTGTTATTGGGCCAGAAATTTGTTATTTTTGTACAGCCTACAAATCACAACATTTTTCGACAAAATTTAACACGTTCTTGCGGAATACATGTATGTTCCCATGGAATTTTTTTCAGATTTTTTTGGAACTTTTAAATACGCTTTTTGATTTTTTGAAAATACCGAGCTCACTGGAGCTCGGCCTCCAAAAATCCGCACTCGACCCGGTGTCTCTTACTTGGACAGAAAAGGAAACACGCTTGTGTTGTGTGATTTGCCCGGCCTTTCATGATCCGGCACGGCGCCACCATGATTGGTCTTTTTGGACCCATACATCTAAACAGGCAGCAGGTCAGGCCAATGAGAGACACTGTGCATGCACATGGATCGGCATGGGCACCCTGGTGGTCTCGCGCGCCGACATACCCTATACGGCACAGGAAAACACGTAGACCGCGTGCGCTCCTCGATCGGACCATGCAATTGCAACGCCTGTGTCCGTCTCACGCGTGCGTCCTTATCCTCTCACGACCACCGTGCGCTCAAGAACTTCTTCCTTATCCCCTCGCGGCAGTAAGGAAACGTGTTTTGCATGCGATAATGGTTCTTTCAGCGACCGTTGTGTAGAGTACACCGAGCAGCGACATCCACGAGTACACCCCCCATTCAGCGTATGAGCAACGGGACCCCACTTTTCGTTAGGCACCACGTTGATTGTGGCCATAAAAGGGGAGGACCCGCGTTTCCCTGTCGCGTCATGCTCCTCCTGTCCCACGCGGACACTTCGACATGGACGAGACTTGCCTGCTCCTTCTACGCTTCCCATCCGCGCCCCGCGTCGACGCGATTTGATTGGAAGAAAATAAGGCCCCACCCCGAAAATCGTGGAGAGATGATTAGATTGGAAAAGAAAAAGGAAAAAGGACAGCCATAGGATGAAGTGGGAGCACGGATGGGAGCATGGGAAGGGAGCAGGCAAGCCGGATCCCTTCGACATCACCTGTTTCTAGCCCGGAGAAAATACCACTCTCCATATTATTGCATGAAAAACAAAATTTAATGTTATTCAAAAATAAAAGGTTTGTGAAGGCTCAGAAAAAAAAAATGCTCGGAAGACATGTGTTTATAATCCATCAAATATACAAATCCAAATTAGAAATAGTTAGGGATAGACAGATCGAAACCAAGATATTTATGGTGGATTTCTCCTTCTTGTTTCGATTTCGATTTTTTTTCAGGGTAAACCTATGTTGCTCAATAATCAAATATTACAATCCGTCCGACAAAGAGTGACGACGTCACCAGGTATATACCCTAGCCAGACAGCGGTACAAATATATACTCTACCGAAGTTTGCTAGGTAATGGGCCAGTGGCTAACTGCATTTTGACTACGTCTAATATGAGCTATAGAAGTTAAACGGTCTCCCATCAGATCATTAATCTCAACAATCATGAAGGAGCATCGAGAGTGATCACCATTGTTCTTCTTCACAATTATCAGGGCCTCCGGAGAATAAGACTCGAGAAGAATTGGTGGGGTGCTCCATTGCAGTCAAGAGATAAGCCTTCCTTAATAGGTAACAATTTGGCCTCCAAAGCGTCGCTACAGGAGAGTAAGTGACGACGAGAGCTGAAGATAATGTCACCCTTGTGATCACGAAGAACTATTCCAGTACCTCCTTGACCAATCCTGCGAGAGCGGGCCATGTATTAAGCATGACATGAATTTGATCTGGAGCTGACTAACACAAGGAATCCAGAACTATACTGATATTACCAGGGGGCGCCGCTGCATGAAAATCATCCTGGAGAGCACAGATTACCTTTAAGATCGAGATGCTTTGGGCGCAACTCTAGCTTTTAGGGAACTAACGTAGTTTTCTAAAATATTTTTAGATATTTGAATCGGTGGAAGAGGCTTATCAAGAACATTTCATTCCTGAAGTACCATACTCGCTATAGCAGCAACAGGAGCATCACCCGCTGATTGTCATTCAGATCACATACTATATCAAGCAACCATTCATCTCCCGGATGAAGCCAAGTCAGGTAATGTCCCGACTTCCTTCATAGCCTCCCGCAACAACTTGGGCTATGGGAATGAGCACAAGGAATGATAGCATGTCTCTGTATTCAATACTACATAAAGGGCATATATTGATTATCTCTAGAGTTCTCAGGTTTTTACTCTGCCAGGTTGGAAGAGATTTTTTGCAGCCCTCCAAGCTAAAACCCAAACTTTAGGGGTGGGGTGTGGTGGGGTGGGGGGTTCTCATTACAAGACTGAATTACCTGCCACCCGTCCTATGCAGGGGACCTACTTGTAGACGTTAGCTTTGGTTCGTGTAACTCATTGAAGGCAAGGTGGTAACGGCTATGAGCTGTAATCATGACATTTTTTCAGATGCCCGAGCCACCAAGTCATCTTCCATGCGGGTCGAGGGTCTGATCCTTAAGAGTATGTGTAACACATTGGGAGCTAGAAAGTATTTATTTAAAAGGTATACACTCCATTCAACATTATGATGAAGAAAATCAGACACCCAAACACAGTCTACATCATCCTTTACTTGAGATCAAGTCTCTACCTAGTGTCCAACTATCTCTCCAAATATGTGTGTTGCTACCATTTCCAATTCGCCAGACGAGACCCTTTCTAAGTTGCTCAACGCCATGAGTAATAGCTTTCCTGGGTGAAGATGGGTTTCTTGTAGATTGTATCATCCATCTTTCCATAGGATAACATTTTGCTTTCAAAACTTATGCACACAAACTGTGATGGACGGTAATCAAAAGCCACACATGCCTTGCTAAAATGCCTGACTGAATAAATAGAAATCCCAAAAACCAAGAAAACCAAGACTACACTGACATTTTGGACTAAGAATATCTTTCCAACATCTCCAATGGGTTTTGCACTTACCATTCTATGCTACCCACCAATAATTTCAGACCATCCTGTTGAGACACTATTGGGAACGAAAAGGCTTATTGGTGGGGTCACATTAGTGGGGGCGTGGCTTGGTGCCTGCCAGAGCTATTTTGGGAAAGTACCAGTGGCGGGTGGAAAAAAGTGTCGGCCACTGCTATATTTTTAGGGGAACGTGCTATGGAAAAAATATTTTATGCTTCATGATCACACCCAGCAACACTATGAAGATGGCGCTAATGATCAAACTCACCGACGACTAGACTAACGGAAGCAATGATGAGTCGCTGCCGTGCGATGATCCAACAACTAGGTTATACCTCCTAGCCGCGTGAGTATTCTCCGAGATGAGAGTCAAAGTAGATGGCCTCTCCGAGGTATCCTTGCATTCCGAAGTTGTAGAAAAATGTGGAATGGGCGTACACTCAACTTCTTGCCTATACCGGTTTTAGACCTTTGGGTGCGCTTCGAGTCGCTTGCCCTCATACTCATTCTTTCGCTCGTTTTTTTAGCGGGAAAACTTTTAGGCGGGAAAATTTTCAAAACGGAGACGAAGGTGGTCATGTAGGCACCAAATAATTCAAAGTTGAACAAAAAGTGGATGAAAAAGTTGTTGAAAATGGGTTAAAAATCTTATCAAAGAAACCGAAAGTAATAATAAACCTCATGGTGCCAAGACTTGGTCACAGACATGGAGATTATTGCCTTTTTAATTCTGAAATATGCAAACAAGGTTTTAAAAATATGAAACTTGGCATGGTGTAATTATGTGATCCTTAGAGGTTGTGGTAAAAATTGATTAGGTTTCAAAAACGTTATGGCATATACTACTTAGAGACCGAACCATCTTCAAGGAAGTATCATTGTTTTGAGATGGACCGGGTCGACTTTGAAGGTGAAGTGTTGATTGACCTCGAAACATTTTCTACACTCAACATACACCATCACGTGTTTCATGTCAAATTCTGGCTTTTTAGGGTCGTTTGCCAAATTTTAAACCATTAATTAAGCATGTTTGTGCTCATTTAATGAATAGAATTCAAATTTGGTCGAGGGGTGGGGCGGAGGCCCTTGATAGAAAAATAGAAAATAATACGAGAAATGAAATCAAAATTAAGCGAAGAAACATAATTTTGTTTTTGTCGAGTTCTTTTTAGAAGATACTCGGCAAAGCTAGGAAACACGCGATCAGGATGCTTTTTCATGATTGGCTGGGAGGGACTAGTGCGGATCGATGACGTGGATTCAAATCCACGCCGCCCACCACTCAGAGATTGAACGATCGGTGGCCTCTTCACTCCCTCTCCCACTCTCTCTCTCTCTCTCCTATCCTCTCCCTTATCCCCTTCTCACTCAAAGTGTGTGTGTGTCTGCTTCCATCTCAATCTTTCTCTCTATCTCTCCATCTCCCACTCACCGATGCACAATGTCGGCTCCCAAGAACCACCGGAGTGATCCACAAAGTGGTGGCGAAGGCAATGACTATCTCTGCTTGCCATCGCACGCCTGGGCCATCTCCTCCCACCTCACAGGCTAACGACACACTGTGCCAGTGATCAGATGTGGTGAGGCCATCTCTAGCATGGCCTAATGCGACTGCAGCCCTCTTTGGCACACACTCGCAGAATCCACACCCACCGAGCTTGACAAAGACCTCGCGGCTGTCGCCCTCTGCCTGCATTGCATAATCTTGCCAAGGTGCTACTAGACTAGTGCACGACAAGCAGCAACAGCGGGGCAAGCAGCAAGCACGGCAAATAGTAAGCATGACAAGCGCACGAAAAGAAACACCACCAGTAGTATTTTTTAAATTCTGCCAAAGAGGTTCGTCGAGCTTAATACTAGGCAAAGACGTGCCCCATTTACCGAATGCTCTCACTCGGTAAAGTACTTGTGCCACATGGCACTACCGTGTTTCGTGCGTGAACTTAGTTCTTGGAGTTCCCATTCTTTTGAACTTGGCAAAGATTCGTCGCGGTCTTTGCCGAGTATATGTGAAAGAACTCAAAAAAGTTAACCATTGTTGATTTGTTACCAGCCGAGTCCCTTTTGCGGAGTGTAGAACTCGGCAGCTCACTGCTGCGTTTTTTCGGGCCCTCGGCAAAATGCGAATATCTAGTAGTGTAGATATGTATGCAAGTATTAGATTACCATTTTAGATTAGTTTTCCTTATATAATCCTATTGCTTTTATTTATTTTTCTAGCATGGTAACACCATTGAATGAATTTTGTCTGCTACATTTTTTGTTTTCGCATTTGTTTTATTTATTTCATTTCGTGAAATGTTATTTAATTTACCTATCTCTTTTTAAAAAGCCTTAGGGGGCCTTAAGCCTACATATATAATTTTCATTAACTAATAAGTTGGCACATACATGGGAATCATTTAGAGTGGGTGGTCAGTGGGTAGAGCAGCGCAACAACAAAATAAAAATTTGGAGCGATGCGGGTAGATCTAAACCCAGACCTCAAGGATGAATTTACGTAAAGAGAGGGAGCAGCGCCATCACCATAGGAGCACGTCCACCACGACATTCCTTGAGACAGCATGAGGAGGACTCGAGGAAGGCGCTCAATGTAGTAGACTTAGCTGCTGCGTGTCTTCTAGATACCCCACATCACTTTCATGAGGGTTGGGCAGTAGTTGGGATGGGGGGGCATGGATGTCATGATATTTGATTATTTGGTACTGATACAATTTGTGACATTGATACTGAAAATGATACATTGGTATCGATATTGATAATGCGACGGTGATACTGATATCATTTGTGATATTGGTATTGATAATGTGATGTTGGTATTCAAGATGATAATGTGACATTGATATTGATATTGATATTGGAAATATGACATTGATATTTTGCTACTACAATTGCGACTGTGCCATTTTTACTAAGAAATTACGATATATGGTATTGAAATTACTCTTTGTGATACTGAAACCATAGATTGTGATATTGAAATTTTGGAGCGCTATATTGATTTGCGATGTTGAAAATTACGATATGTAGTATTTGAAGTTCAAATTTGTGATACTAAAACTATGACTTAAGATATGGAAAATTATGATATGCAGTATTGAAGTTGTAATTTGTGATATTGAAATTTGTATGTGTGAATTGTGATGTTAAAATTTGTGATATGGTGGCATTGAAGTTCAATATGTGGCACTGAAACTATTAATTTTTCATATTGAAAATTGTGACAGTAATAATTAGAAAAATCTCTGTGTGCATCATTTGTGATATTGAAATTCTTGTAAGTGATATTGGGATCAAAAGAGGAATATATTGGAAGTGAAACCACCAAAAAAATGATTTTTAAACATATCCAACATTAGTCTTGTGCATAGCTCTAGGCAGCCGACCAGACACAAACACAAGCTCTTGTACGCAGCCCACGTGCTGAGTGGTGGATCCAGCCGTTTTGTGAAGCCTGTGCAAGCTTGACCCAAGTCTCTAATTTGGAAATTTAAAATCGGATGTTCGGACAACAACATATACAATATCATCAAACTTCCAAATCTTAAATCCACATTAATAAATAACAAGGTAAAAAAATATAAACATAATAGTCTGGAATGGACAAAGAATTTAACAAAAGCCCTAAGTATCAAACCGCGGATGGACATATCAGTGTGAGTTTACTTAATCACACATGAGAGGATGAGAAGTTGATATCGCAAACCTTTCCTCGTTCCTGGGATGGATCTCCTTGGCCCGTCCCTGGCTGCACGCCATGTTAGGCTTTGCTCGCCGCCAGTTTGTCTCCTCGATACGCAGTCCCGTTGATAGGTAAAAAAGAAATGAACAACTAAGGAGTATTTTTTTGGAAAGTGGTAGCTGTTCGAGGATATTCTAGGGGAAGGGGGAATAGCCGAGGAGGTGGAGCGATCAACTATGGAAGCATGGACATATTAGTACCCATTTCCTATTCGGCACCAGCTTTACGTTTAACGGTACGTAGTGCACACCCTAAATCTGACTGGCCTGGCTCATGTAAGCCAGGTAGCGGGGAAGTTTGTCCGGGTTTTGTGAAGATTCTAGAAGCTTCAACCCGGGTTTGGGAAGATTCGGTTGTTTTGTTTTTAAATGTGTGATCTTTTTAGAAATAAAAAAATTCTTACTTTTTCACCTTCGTGATTTTTTTTCAAATTTATGAACTTTTCTTAAATTGGCTTTCAGTTTTGCTAAAAATATTTAAATTACAGTTTTTCAAATCCCTGATTTTTTTCAGTTTTTACTAAAAACTTTTGTGAAATTTTTTCCAATTTATTAAAATTTTCAAATTTTCTGACTCTTTTAAGTTTTCGCAAATTTTTTCCCAAATTCATGAACAATTTCTAAGATTCATGAATATTTTCAAAATTATGATCTTTTTCAGGTTTCATGAGAAAATTACAAAATGAGTGATCTCTTTTTGAACCGCTACAATACCTCTGGAATCTCTACAGTGCACATATGGGCCGACCGTGTCGGGTTGCTATGTGTGCTAGAAGGAAAACTAGCTCTACATGCGCCAATGATGCGAAATCACTAATTAAGGGGCACTCTTTGCAGAGGTCACTCTCACCTCTCCAAGTTGCGAAAAGTGATGCACTACATGTGCGCCATTTGTCGCAAACTGATAGTTTTTCCTTTTTTCATAGATTCGTTTATTCAGAATGTTTTATCTCTTCAACTGTGCGTCCATTCTCGAACCATTTTCACCGTTAGAGATCTTCAAAACTAGATCCCATGTTGATAGGTTTTGACGATCTTTTCTTTCATGAAAAATCATATGATAAATCCCGAAGCGGGAGCACTTTTTTCCCTTTCCGAAAGGAGGCACAACCGTGCCTCTCGCGGAAGCAAAACCGTGCCTCCACTAGAAGCAAATTCGTGCCTCTCGCGAAATAAAAAAGTTAGAAAACTATTTTTTCGTTTCCGAGAGGCACGACCCTGACTCTCGCGAAAGTAAAACCGAGCCTCTCGCAGAAGCAAATCCATGCCTCTCGCGGAAAAAAGGAAAACACCTTTCTTTTCGTTTTCAAGAGGCACGGCCGTGCCTCTCGTGAAAATAAAATTGTGCCTCTCGCGGAAGAAAATCCGTGCCACTCGTGGAAGAAAAAAAAAGAAAGCACATTCTTTTTTCTGTTTCCGAGAGGCACGACCGTTCCTCTCACGAAAGCAAAACCGTGCCCCTCGCGAAAGCAAATCAGTGCCTCTCCCGAAAACAGAAGAAAAAACATATTTTTGTGGAATTTTTTGTTTGCCCAAAAGTTAAGAAAGACCAGTGAAAAACTGAAATGCTGAAAAAATTAAAAAAAATCTAAAAAGCTGGAAACGTGTCCTGAATTTTTTAAGTAAAAACTCAGAGGAAGCTCCAGAACACGACATGTGGCGGCGCTCTCCGCCCACCTTAGTGACCCTTGTGGGGCTCCCAAACAAGCACTCATTAGTTAGTTGCTCTCCCGATTAGGAGCTCTTTATCAAGTACAGAGTAGGCTAGAAACCGAATATACGTTTTTTCTTTGCTAGGCCTAGATCTCTGGAAGCCCATTGTCGGATGAAGACCAATAGTGTTGGGCCAACACAATTCTTCTCAGGAAACAACAATTGCGGGACGACATCGTGTATACTCCTGGGAAAGAAGTATACAAATCACCCTCAAATCCACTCTTTGGAATACATAACCCCCTGAACTCAAAACCGGGACAAACAATACCCTGAAATTACTAAAACCGGGTTAATAACCCCCTTGAGTGGTTTTTGTCTAATCTGGAGCGGTTTTTGTCCGGAGTCCAATTGACCACACTGTTTGTTTGTCTGGAGTGGATTTGGGGGTGATTTGTATACTTCTTTCTTTTTCTAATTTTAGTAACTTGGGAATTCAAAAAATTACCGAATTTTTTAAAAAAGGAGAATTATGAAATATTTTTTAAATAATTCATAAATCTTTGTCGACTCAAAAAATGTTTGCATATTCAAAAGAATCACAGTCTTGAAAAAAAAATGTTCAGTAAACGAAAAAAACTCATGATTTTTTATAAAAGATGTTGTATTCAAAATATTGAAGAAACTGAAACAACAACAAAGTTCATGTTTTGAAAAATAACCTAAAAATTCAAAAACTGTTCGTGACTTATAAATAGTTTATTGATTCGTAAAATGTACGCTGATTCAAAATTATGATGCATTTAAAAAAGTTAAATCAAAAAATGTTCATAAATTTCAGAAATTAGTCCAGCAAACTATTTCCAAAAAATGTTCTTCGATTCTAGAAATGTTTGCCTATTCAAGAAAAATATTTTAAAAATGTTCACAATTAAAAGATATTTGCAGATATTATAAAATGTTCATGATTTTGAAAATTTTCGAAAATTTGTAAATATGTTCGTGAATTTGAAAAATGTCCACGAGTTAAAAAAATTGTTCATGATCTTGAAAAGTTGTTCATGATTTCACGAAAATGAGAGAGATAGTGTATCTCGGTGATGCAGCAAAATGTGATCATGACCATGGAAGATTATGATTTTTTTTCTCCCGTTGCAACCCACGGGCCCTTTTGCTAAATAAAAATATGTTCATGGACTTCATAAATTGTTCCACCAATTTCCTAAAAAATATTCGTTGATTCTAGAAATGTTCGCTATTCAAGAAAATTGTTTAAAAATGATCACTATTTAAAAAATGTTTGCAATTTTTATAAAACATTCATAAATTTAGAAAATGCTCTTGATTTTAGAAAATGTTTGAAAATTTTAAAAGTGTTTACGCATTTGAAAAATGTCACGATTCATATATGTGCATGAGTTTAAAAAATGTTCATGATTTCACGAAATTGCGTGTGATAGTGTATCTTGGTGTGCACCAAAATGTAGTTACGGTCAGTGGAGATTACAATTATTTTTTTCTCGTTGCAACACACAGGCACTTTTGCTAGTACTCCCTCCGTTCCTAAATAATTGTCTTTCTAGATATTTTAACAACTGACTACATACGGAGCAAAATGAGTGAATCTACGCTCTAAAACATGTCTACATACATCCGTATGTTGTAGTCCGTTTGAGATGGCTAGAAAGACAATTATTTGGGAACGGAGGAAGTAATAGATAACGTTTATTACACCGACCAACGACGTCCACGAGTAGACCGCCCATGCAGCGCATGGACAACGGAGCCCGACTTTTTGTTAGGCACCATGTCGATTGTGGCCATAAAAGGAAAGGTCCCGCGCCTCCTGTTTCGTCATGCTCCTGTCCCCCACGAATACATTAAACATCACCCGTTCCTAGCCGGAGAAAATATCACTCTGGTGCTATCTCCATATTATTGTATGAAAAACAAATTTTAATGTTATAAAAAATAAAAAAGCTTGCGAATGTTATGACCGGGCAGACTTATGCCCGTAGGAGGCCCACCGGGCAGGTTTAGTTAGGGGCTTAGCTCACAAGTTATCTTTTTATTTGCATCGTGGTTATATAAACAAGTTGTAAGACTCTTTTGAGAATTAAGCAATGAGACAAATCCTATTGCTCGGTTCTCAGAGGAGCCGGAACCCTAAACCCTAGCCGCGCCTTGCACCGCCGTCGCCTCTTCTTCATCACGCCACGGCGCCTCGCCGCCGGCAGCCGCGCTCGAGTCCCCGTCAACCCTCCTCCTCCCCATACAACCTACGCCCTAGACCGGGTAGGGTCCTACCTCCTACCAATTTGGTATCAGGTAGCTTGGTTGATTATGTCGGCACCACCGCCCACCCCACCGCTGCCCATCATCACCGCCTCGCCAACCCTCTCCACCGCGCCGCTCGGGTCCACCGTGGGCGCCTCCACCGGCCAGACGCCGCCCTCCACCGCGCCGGCCGCCGCCATCTAGTCCCCGGCGGAGATTAACGGGGTCCTCAACAATCTCGTCACCGTCGTCCAGGGGATACGGTTGTACCTGGCTAGCCCCTACGGCCGCCGCCGCCCTTACCGCCCGCCGCCGCGACCGTCCGGCCGCCTGCCGTGGTATTTCGGCACCAGCGGCGCTGCGTGGCCTCTACATCACCAATGGCGCTGCAGCCACCGCCCGTCGCCGCGCCACAATGGCGCGATGGCGGCGCCGCCCTCCCGCGCCACCCGCGCCTCCCTGGTCCTTCCCGCCGCAGCCGCCGTTGTCGGCCCCGCCGCCACCCAACACTGGGCCCGGGCCAACCACGCAGGGAGGCGTGACGATCCAGCACGTCCGCTTTCCGCCATCACCGTCCCCAATTCCGGCCTGGCTGACCGGATCATCATCGCCACCCGTCTACACGTCGGCCGGGGACCCGCCGACGCCCACTCTGCAGTACAGTGACCCATCTGGCTCCGCGGGTCATTACGCGGGCCGCGCCAACAGTGACCGGGCGCCCCCATCCTTACTGCTCCGCACCTCCGAGCCAGTCGGCCACGATGCTCCGACCCAGACGCCGCCACGATTCGCCAAAATTGACTTCGCCACTTATGAGGGCACGGAGGACCCCCTAAACTGTCTCAACCAGTGCGAGCAGTTCTTTCGCGGGCAGCGCACCCTAGCGTCAGAGCGCACCTGGCTCGCCTCTTACCACCTCCGCGGCGCGGCACAGACATGGTATTACAGCCTTGAGCAGGACGAGGGCAGCATGCCTCCTAGGGAGCGCTTTCGCGAGCTCTGCCTCCTTCGTTTTGGGCCACCGATCCGCTGGAGCCGCCTGGCCGAGCTAGGCCGCCTTCCCTTCACCTCCACGATGTAGGACTTCGCCGACCGGTTCCAGGCCCTGGCATGCCACGCGTCGGGCGTGACGGCGCATCAGCGGGCCGACCTCTTCGTCCGTGGACTCCCAGATCACATCCGCATTGACGTAGAGCTTCGAGGACCCAAGGATCTCCAGACGGCCGTGTAGCAGGCGGCCCTGGCTTGAGGAGGTCGTCAGGCCGCCAGGCAGCCCCCTGCGCCGGGCCGTTCACCCACGGCGACTACCACCCCGGCCGCGACACGACCCTTCCGTCGTCTCTCTCAGGCTGAGCAGCTGGAGCGTCGGCGCCAGGGGCTTTGCTATAACTGCGATGAGCCCTACGCGTCACGCCACGTCTGCCCGAGCCTCTTCTACATGGATACGGCCGACTACGTCGAGGAGGACGCACCCGCCGACGGGCTCGGCGAGTTGCCGCCCCCAGCTGCTTCTGAGTCCTCACCCGTGGCCGCCCCAGCGACGACGCTCGTGGTCTCGCTCCATGCTCTTGCCAGCATCCGCGACGAGCAGACCATGCTCTTGCCGGTGATGATACACGGCGAGCGCCTGGTGGCCCTCTTGGATACGGGCTCCACACATAACTTCTTGCCAGAGGCTACCATGCGCCGCTTAGCGCTTCAGCCAACGGGCGGGGAGCAACTTCGGGTCACGGTGGCCAACGGCGGCCGTCTCCGGTGTAATGGGCTCGCGCGGAACGTGCCCGTCACTATCGGCGACGAGCACTTCACCATCACATGCGCGGGCATCGACTTGGGCTGCTTCGACTTCATCCTCGGCGTCGGCTTCTTGCGGATCCTCGGTCCCATCCTCTGGGACTTCGACGCCCTGAAGATGACCTTCTGGCGTCTCGGCTGCCGCGTTCGGTGGGCGGGCGTTGGGGGCGCCTCACCCGCGATGCCGCAGCTCCAGCTGGCCGCGACCACCACCGAGGCCGAGCACCCACTGTTGGATCACCTCTTGCAGCAGCACGACGACCTCTTGGACGAGCCGCGGGGCCTTCTGCCAGCCCGGGTGTATGATCATCGCATTCATCTCCTGCCAGCTTCGGCGCCGGTGGCAGTACAGCCCTACCGATATCCTCAGCCGCAGAAGGACGAGTTGGAGCGGCAATGCACGCTCATGCTCGACGCGAGCATCATGAGGATCTCCGCATCACCGTTCTCCGCGTTGGTTCTCCTCGTCCGCAAGTCAGACGGCACGTGGCGCTTCTGCATCGACTACCGCGCCCTTAATGCCCTGACTCTTAAGGACAAGTTTCCTATCTCGGTGGTCGATGAGCACCTGGACGAGCTACATGGGGCGCGCTTCTTCACCAAGCTCGATCTCCGGTCGGGTTACCACCAGGTGCGCATGCACCCGGATGATATCGCCAAGTCGGCGTTTCGGACTCATCACGGCCACTTCGAGTTCTTGGTCATGCCTTTTGGTCTCTCCAACGCACCGGCGGCTTTTCAGGCTCTGATGAACGACGTCCTCCATCCCTACTTGTGCCGATTTGTGCTCGTTTTCTTTGATGATATTCTTATCTATAGCGCCTTGTGGGCGGAGCACCTTCAACACGTCGCCATCGTCTTCAATGAGCTTCGAGCGCATCATCTTCATCTTAAGCGCTCGAAGTGCTCGTTCGGGACGCCTTCAGTCGCCTACCTTGGTCACGTCATCTTGGCCGAGGGGGTGGCCATGGACACCGACAAGGTGGCGGTAGTCGCCGCCTGGCCGACCCCCATTCACCTTGGAAAGCACCATGAATGAAATGTGAACCACCATCAGTCATTAAATATCTAGGGACTCCAAACCTCAGGAAGATAATTTCTTTAAGCATTTTAATCGAGGTGTTATCATCAACACTACTAGTTGGAATAGCTTCTACCCACTTAGTGACATAATCAACACCAACCAAAATATGTGTATACCCATTAGAGGAAGGAAAATGTCCCATATAATCAAAGCCCCAAAAATCAAACGGTTCAATAACAAGTGAATGATTATAGGCATTTCCTGACATCTACCAATATTACCAATTCTTTGACATTCATCACAACATAACACGAACTTACGAGCATCCTTAAAAAGAGTAGGCCAATACAAACCAGATTGTTATACCTTGTGTGCAGTTCTATCCCCCGCGTGATGCCCTCCATAGACTTCGGAGTGAGATTTCCATAGGATTTGTTCCTATTCATGCTCGGGTATACAATGTCTAACAATACAATCTACTCCTTCTTTATATAGATGTGGGTCATCTCAAAAGTAATGTGTTAAATCATAGAAGAATTCTTTCTTTTATTTGTGAAACTAGGTGGTATAAATTTAGCAACAATATAATTAGCATAATCAGCGTACCAAGGCATATTATGAGAAGCATTTATGACAGCTAGTTGTTCATCAGGGAAGTTATCATCAATAGATAGTGGGTCATCAAGAATATTTTCTAACCTAGAAAAGTTATCAGCTACGGGATTCTCAGCTCCCTTCCTATCAGTAATATGCAAGTCAAATTCTTGTAGCAAAAGAACCCACCTAATGAGTCTAGGTTTAGCATCTTTCTTTTCCATAAGGTATTTAATAGCAACATGATTGGTGTGAACAATTACTTTAGAATCAAGAATGTAAGATCTGAATTTATCACAAGCAAACACAACTGCTAAAAAGTTTTTTTCAGTAGTAGCATAATTTCTTTGAGCACTGTCTAGAGTTTTACTAGCATAATGGATACCATTTAATTTCTTATCAACTCTTTGTCCTAGAACAGCACCAGCAGCATAATCACTAGCATCACACATAATTTCAAAAGGTAAGTTCCAATTAGGTGGTTGAATAATAGGTGCAGAAGTTAAGGATTTCTTAAGTGTTTCAAAGGCTTCTACACAATTATCATAAAAAACAAATGGAACATCTTTTTGCAAAACATTTCTTAAGAGGCCTAGAAATTTTTAGAGAAGTCTTTAATAAACCCCCTATAGGAACTAGCATGACCAAGGAAACTACGAATACCCTTAATGTCTTTAGGACATGGCATTTTCTCAATTGCATCAACTTTAGCTTTATCCACCTCAATACCTCGCTCATAAATTTTATGCCCCAAGACAGTGCCTTCGTTCACCATAACGTGGCACTTCTCCCAATTCAAGACAAGATTAGTTTGCTCACATCTCTGCAAAACTCGATCAAGGTTGCTTAAGCGATCATCAAAAGAAGTCCCGTAAATGGAGAAAATCATCCATGAAAACCTCAACAATCTTTTCACAAAAGTCAGAGAATATATCAGTCATACATCTTTGAAAGATAGCAGGTGCATTACATAAACTAGAAGGCATACGTCAAGCATAAGTTCCAAAAGGACAAGTAAAGGTGGTTTTCTCTTAATCATGTTGTGATACAGGTATTTGAGAGAAACCAGAATATCCGTCCAGTAAGCAAAAGTGTGTGTGCTTTGACAATCTTTCTAACTTTTGATCAATGAAAGTCAGAGGGTAATGATCTTTTCTAGTAGCTTTGTTTAGTTTTCTAAAATCAACTACCATTCTATATCCAGTCACTATTCTTTGTGGAATGAGTTCATTTTTATCATTGGGAACAATAGTAATACCTCCTTTCTAGGGACACAATGAACATGACTTACCCATGTACTATCAGCTATGGGATATATTATACCTGCTTCCAGAAGATTTAGTATTTCAGTTCTTACCACTTCCTTCATCTTGGGATTCAATCGTCGTTGATGATCAACAACGGGTTGAGCATCAGGTTCCATATTAATCTTGTGCTGACAGAGAGTGAGACTAATGCCCTTAAGATCATCAAGATTGTATCCAATGGCAGCACGGGGCTTCGTCAGAATTTTTAATAATCTCTCTTCTTCATGTTCTGTAAGGTTAGCACTAACAATAACATGATATATCTTTTTCTCATCAAGATAAGCATACTTCAAAGTGCCAGGCAATTGCTTTAATTCAAACACAGGATCAACTTTAGGTGGAGGAGGACCTCCTAGAGTTTCAACTGGTAAATTGTGTTTAAGGATAGGTTGTTGTTCAAGGAATATTTTATCTATTTCATTTATTTCATGCAAGTGCATATCATTTCCATGGTCTAGCAAATATTGTTCTAGTGCATCAGTACGAGGTATGACAATAGAAGCAAGAACAATTATTTCATCCTTACTAGGTAATTCTTTATTATGACGTTGTTTACGAAACTTAGAGAAATTTGAAGGAAATATGCCCTAGAGGCAATAATAAAGTTATTATTTATTTCCTTATATCATGATAAATGTATATTATTCATGCTAGAATTGTATTAACCGGAAACATAATACATGTGTGAATACATAGACAAACAGAGTGTCACTAGTATGCCTCTACTTGACTAGCTCGTTAATCGAAGATGGTTATGTTTCCTAACCATAGACATGAGTTGTCATTTGATTAACGAGATCACATCGTTAGGAGAATGATGTGATTGACATGACCCATTCTGTTAGCTTAGCACACGATCGTTTAGTATGTTGCTATTGCTTTCTTCATGACTTATACATGTTCCTATGACTATGACATTATGCAACTCCGTTTACGGAGGAACACTTTGTGTGCTACCAAAGCGTCTGGCGAATGGGTGATTATAAAGGTGCTCTACAGGTGTCTCTGAAGGTACTTGTTAGGTTGGCGTATTTCGAGATTAAGATTTGTCACTCCGATTGTCGGAGAGGTATCTCTGGGCCCTCTCGGTAATGCACATCACTATAAGCCTTGCAAGAATTGCAACTAATGAGTTAGTTGCGGGATGATGTATTACGGAACGAGTAAATAGACTTGCCGGTAACGAGATTGAACTAGTTATTGAGATACCGACGATCGAATCTCGGGCAAGTAATATACCGATGACAAAGGGAACAATGTATGTTGTTATGCGGTCTGACCGATAAAGATCTTAGTAGAATATGTGGGAGCCAATATGAGCATCCAGGTTCCGCTATTGGTTATTGACCGGAGACGTGTCTCGGTCATGTCTACATAGTTCTCGAACCCGTAGGGTCCGCATGCTTAACGTTACGATGACAGTTTTATTATGAATTTATATGTTTTGATGTACCGAAGGTTGTTTGGAGTCCCGGATGTGATCACGGACATGACGAGGAGTCTCGAAATGGTCGAGACATGAGGATTGATATATTGGACGACTATATTCGGACACCGGAAGTGTTCAGGAGAAGTTTCGGATAAAACCGGAGTGCCGGAGGGTTATCGGAAACCCCGGGGGAACTAATGGGCCTCGATGGGCCTTAGTGGAGAGAGAGAGGGGCGGCCTAGGGCAGGCCGCGCGCCCCTCCCCCTCTGGTCCGAATTGGACTAGGAGAGGGTGGGGGGGGCGGTGCCCCCCTTTCCCTCTCCCTCTCCCTCTCCTTCCTTCCCCCTCTCTCCCTTTAGGTGGAAACCTACTAGGACTTGGAGTCCTAGTAGGATTCCCCTCTTGGGGGCACGCCATAGAGGGCCGGCCGGCCTCCCCCTTGCTCCTTTATATGCGGGGGCAGGGGGCACCACAAAGACACAAAAATTGATCCGTTTGATCTCTTAGCCGTGTGCGGTGCCCCCCTCCACCATAGTACACCTCGATAATACTGTAGCGGTGCTTAGGCGAAGCCGTGCGTTGGTAGAACATTAACATCGTCACCATGCCGTCGTGCTGACGAAACTCTCCCTCAACACTCGGCTGGATCGGAGTTCGAGGGACGTCATCGGGCTGAACGTGTGCTGAACTCGGAGGTGCTGTACGTTCGGTACTTGATCGGTCGGATCGTGAAGACGTACGACCACATCAACCACGGTGTGCTAACGCTTTCGCTTTCGGTCTACGAGGGTACGTGGACAACACTCTCCCCTCTCGTTGCTATGCATCACCATGATCTTGCGTGTGCGTAGGAAATTTTTTGAAATTACTACGTTCCCCAACAGTGGCATCCGAGCCAGGTTTTATGCGTTGATGTTATATGCACGAGTAAAACACAAGTGAGTTGTGGGCGATATAAGTCATACTGCTTACCAGCATGTCATACTTTGGTTCGGCGGTATTGTTGGATGAAGCGGCCTGGACCGACATTACGCGTACGCTTACGCGGGACTGGTTCTACTGACGTGCTTTGCACACAGGTGGCTGGCGGGTGTTAGTAGTTGGGGAACGTAGTAATTTCAAAAAAATTCCTACTCACACGCAAGATCATGGTGATGCATAGCAACGAGAGGGAAGAGTGTTGTCCACGTACCCTCGTAGACCAAAAGCGGAAGCGTTAGCACAACGCGGTTGATGTAGTCGTACGTCTTCACGATCCGACCGATCAAGTACCGAACGTACGACACCTCCGAGTTCAGCACACGTTCAGCCCGATGACGTCCCTCGAACTCCGATCCAGCCGAGTGTTGAGGGAGAGTTTCTTCAGCACGACTGCGTGGTGACGATGTTGATGTTCTACCGACGCAGGGCTTCGCCTAAGCACCGCTACAGTATTATCGAGGTGGACTATGTTGGAGGGGGGCACCGCACAGGGCTAAGAGATCAAATAGATCAATTGTGTGTCTATAGGCTGCCCCCTGCCCCCGTATATAAAGGAGCAAGGGGGGTGCGGCCGACCAAGGGAGAGGGCGCGCCGGGAGGAGTCCTACTCCCACCGGGAGTAGGACTCCCCCCTTTCCTAGTTCGATTAGGACTTGGGTAGGGGAAGGAGTGGAGTAGAAGAAGGAAGGGGGGGGGGGGCGCCGCCCCCCTCTCCTTATCCTATTCGGACTGGGGGGAGGGGCCCGCAGCCCAGCCCTAGCCGCCTCTCCTCTCTTCCACCTAGGCCCACTAAGGCCCATTATGTTCCCGGGGGGTTCCTGTAACCTCCCGGTACTCCGGTAAAATCCCGATTTCACCCAGAACACTTTCGATATCCAAACATAGGCTTCCAATATATCAATCTTCATGTCTCGACCATTCGAGACTCCTCGTCATGTCCGTGATCACATCCGGGACTCAGAATAACCTTCGGTACATCAAAACATATAAACTCATAATATAACTGTCATCGTAACGTTAAGCGTGCGGACCCTATGGGTTCGAGAACTATGTAGACATGACCGAGACACGTCTCCGGTAAATAACCAACAACGGAACCTGGATGCTCATATTGGCTCCCACATATTCTACAAAGATCTTTATCGGTCAGACCGCATAACAACATACGTTGTTCCCTTTGTCATCGGTATGTTACTTGCCCGAGATTTGATCGTCGGTATCTCAATACCTAGTTCAATCTCGTCACCTGCAAGTCTCTTTACTCGTTCCGTAATACATCATCTCGCAACTAACTCATTAGTTGCAATTTTTGCAAGGCTTATAGTGATGTGCATTACCTAGTGGGCCCAAAGATACCTCTCCGACAATCAGAGTGACAAATCCTAATATCGAAATACGCCAACCCAACATGTACCTTCGGAGACACCTGTAGAGCACCTTTATAATCACCCAGCTTACGCCAGACGCTTGGTAGCACACAAAGTGTTCCTCCGTAAACGGAGTTGCATAATCTCATAGTCATAGGAACATGTATAAGTCATGAAGAAAGCAATAGCAACATACTAAACGGTCGTGTGCTAAGCTAACGGAATGGGTCATGTCAATCACATCATTCTCCTAATGATGTGATCTCATTAATCAAATGACAACTCATGTCTATGGTTAGGAAACATAACCATCTTCGATTAACGAGCTAGTCAAGTAGAGGCATACTAGTGACACTCTGTTTGTCTATGTATTCACACATGTATCATGTTTCCGGTTAATACAATTCTAGCATGAATAATAAAAATTTATGATGATTTAAGGAAATAAATAATAACTTTATTATTGCCTCTAGGGCATATTTCCTTCAGTCTCCCACTTGCGCTAGAGTCAATAATCTAGATTACACAGTAATGATTCTAACACCCATGGAGCCTTGGTGTTGATCATGTTTTGCTCGTGGAAGAGGCTTAGTCAACGGGTCTGCAACATTCAGATCCGTATGTATCTTGCAAATTTCTATGTCTCCCACTTGGACTAGATCCCGGATGGAATTGAAGAGTCTCTTGATGTGCTTGGTTCTCTTGTGAAATCTGGATTCCTTTGCCAAGGCAATATCACCAGTATTGTCACAAAAGATTTTCATTGGACCCGATGCACTAGGTATGACACCTAGATCGGATATGAACTCCTTCATCCAGACTCCTTAATTTGCTGCTTCCGAAGCAGCTATGTACTCCTCTTCACATGTAGATCCCGCCACGACGCTTTGTTTAGAACTGCACCAATTGACAGCTCCACCGTTCAATGTAAACACGTATCCTGTTGGAGATTTAGAATCATCCGGATCAGTGTCAAAGCTTGCATCAACGTAACCATTTACGATGATCTCTTTGTCACCTCCATGAACGAGAAACATATCCTTAGTCCTTTTCAGGTATTTCAGGATGTTCTTGACCGCTGTCCAGTGATCCACTCCTGGATTACTTTGGTACCTCCCTGCTAGACTTATAGCAAGGCACACATCAGGTCTGGTACACAGCATTGCATACATGATAGAGCCTATGGCTGAAGCATAGGGAACATCTTTCATCTTCTCTCTATCTTCTGCAGTGGTCGGGCATTGAGTCTTACTCAACTTCACACCTTGTAACACAAGCAAGAACCCTTTCTTTGCTTGATCCATTTTGAACTTCTTCAAAACTTTGTCAAGGTATGTGCTTTGTGAAAGTCCAATTAAGCGTCTTGATCTATCTCTATAGATCTTGATGCCCAATATGTAAGCAGCTTCACCGAGGTCTTTCATTGAAAAACTCTTGTTCAAGTATCCCTTTATACTATCCAGAAATTCTATATCATTTCCAATCAGCAATATGTCATCCACATATAATATCAGAAATGCTACAGAGCTCCCACTCACTTTCTTGTAAATACAGGCTTCTCCAAAAGTCTGTACAAAACCAAATGCTTGGATCACACTATCAAAGCGTTTATTCCAACTCCGAGAGGCTTGCACCAGTCCATAAATGGATCGCTGGAGCTTGCACACTTTGTTAGCTCCCTTTGATCGATAAAACCTTCCGTTGCATCATATACAACTCTTCTTCCGTAAATCCATTCAGGAATGCAGTTTTGACATCCATTTGCCAAATTTCATAATCATAAAATGCGGCAATTGCTAACATGATTCGGACAAACTTAAGCATCGCTACGGGTGAGAAGGTCTCATCGTAGTCAACCCCTTGAACTTGTCGAAAACCTTTCGCAACAAGTCGAGCTTTGTAGACGATAATATTACCGTCAAGATCGTCTTCTTCTTGAAGATCCATTTATTCTCAATTGCTTGCTGATCATCGGGAAAGTCAACCAAAGTCCACAATTTGTTCTCATACATGGATCCCATCTCAGATTTCATGGCTTCAAGCCATTTTGCGGAATCTGGGCTCACCATTGCTTCTTCATAGTTCGTAGGTTCATCATGATCTAGTAGCATGACTTCCAGAACAGGATTACCATACCACTCTGGTGCGGATCTTACTCTGGTTGATCTACGAGGTTTAGTAACAACTTGATCTGAAATTTCATGATCATCATCATTAACTTCCTCACTAATTAGTGTACGTGCCACAGAAACCGGTTTCTGTGATGAACTACTTTCCAATAAGGGAGCAGGTACACTTACCTCATCAAGTTCTACTTTCCTCCCACTCACTTTTTTCGAGAGAAACTCCTTCTCTAGAAAAACTCCGAATTTAGCAACAAAAGTCTTGCCTTCGGATTTGTGATAGAAGGTGTACCCAACTGTCTCCTTTGGGTATCCTATGAAGACACATTTCTCCGATTTGGGTTCGAGCTTATCAGGTTGAAGCTTTTTCACATAAGCGTCGCAACCCCAAACTTTAAGAAACGACAACTTTGGTTTCTTGCCAAACCATAGTTCATAAGGCGTCGTATCAACGGATTTTGATGGTGTCCTATTTAATGTGAATGCAGCCGTCTCTAAAGCATAACCCCAAAACGATAGTGGTAAATCAGTAAGAGACATCATAGATCGCACCATATCAAGTAAAGTACGATTACGATGTTCGGACACACCATTACGCTGTGGTGTTCTGGGTGGCGTGAGTTGCGAAACTATTCCGCATTTTTTGAAATGTAGACCAAACTCGTAACTCAAATATTCTCCTCCACGATCAGATCGTAGAAATTTTATTTTCTTGTTACGATGATTTTCAACTTCACTCTGAAATTCTTTGAACTTTTCAAAAGTTTCAGACTTATGTTTCATTAAGTAGATATACCCATATCTGCTTAAATCATCTATGAAGGTGAGAAAATAATGATATCCGCCATGAGCCTCAACATTCATCGGACCACATACATCTGTATGTATGATTTCCAACAAATCTATTGCTCTCTCCATAGTTCCGGAGAATGGTGTTTTAGTCATCTTGCCCATGAGGCATGGTTCGCAAGTACCAAGTAATTCATAATCAAGTGGTTCCAAAAGTCCATCAGTATGGAGTTTCTTCATGCGCTTTACACCGATATGACCTAAACGGCAGTGCGACAAATAAGTTGCACTATCATTATCAACTCTGCATCTTTTGGCTTCAACATTATGAATATGTGTATCACTACTATCGAGATTCAATAAAAATAGACCACACTTCAAGGGTGCATGACCTTAAAAGATATTACTCATATAAATAGAACAACCATTATTCTCTGATTTAAATGAATAACCGTCTCGCATCAAACAAGATCCAGATATAATGTTCATGCTCAACGCTGGCACCAAATAACAATTATTTAGGTCTAATACTAATCCCGAAGGTAGATGTAGAGGTAGCGTGCCGACCGCGATCACATCGACTTTGGAACCATTTCCCACGCACATCGGCACCTCGTCCTTAGCCAATCTCCACTTAATCCGTAGCCCCTGTTTCGAGTTGCAAATATTAGCAACAGAACCAGTATCAAATACCCAGGTGCTACAACGAGCATTAGTAAGGTACACATCAATAACATGTATATCACATATACCTTTGTTCACCTTGCCATCCTTCTTATCCGCCAAATACTTGGGGCAGTTCCGCTTCCAGTGACCAGTCCGCTTGCAGTAGAAGCACTCAGTTTCAGGCTTAGGTCAAGACTTGGGTTTCTTCTCTTGAGCAGCAACTTGCTTGCTGTTCTTCTTGAAGTTCCCCTTCTTCTTCCCTTTCCCTTTTTCTTGAAACTAGTGGTCTTGTTGACCATCAACACTTGATGTTCCTTCTTGATTTCTACCTCCGCAGCCTTTAACATTGCGAAGAGCTCGGGAATCGTCTTTTCCATCCCTTGCATGTTATTGTTCATCACGAAGCTTTTGTAGCTTGGTGGCAGTGATTGGAGAATTCTGTCAATGACGCAATCATCCGGAAGATTAACTCCCAGTTGAATCAAGTGATTATTATACCCAGACATCTTGAGTATATGCTCACTGACAGAACTATTCTCCTCCATCTTGCAGCTATAGAACTTATTGGAGACTTCATATCTCTCAATCCGGGCATTTGCTTGAAATATTAACTTCAACTCCTGGAACATCTCATATACTCCATGACGTTCAAAACGTCGTTGAAGTCCTGGTTCTAAGCCGTAAAGCATGGCACACTGAACTATCGAGTAGTCATCAGCTTTGCTCTGCCAGACGTTCATAACATCTGGTGTTGCTCCTGCAGCAGGCCTGGCACCGAGCGGTGCTTCCAGGACGTAATTCTTCTGTGCAGCAATGAGGATAATCCTCAAGTTACGGACCCAGTCCGTGTAATTGCTACCATCATCTTTCAACTTTGCTTTCTCAAGGAACGCATTAAAATTCAACGGAACAACAGCATGGGCCATCTATCTACAATCAAACATAGACAAGCAAGATACTATCAGGTACTAAGTTCATGATTAAATTTAAGTTCAATTAATCATATTACTTAAGAACTCCCACTTAGATAGACATCCCTCTAATCCTCTAAGTGATCACATGATCCAAATGAACTAAACCATGTCCGATCATCACATGAGATGGAGTAGTTTCAATGGTGAACATCACTATGTTGATCATATCTACTATATGATTCACGTTCGACCTTTCGGTCTCCGTGTTCCGAGGCCATATCTGTTATATACTAGGCTCGTCAAGTTTAACCTGAGTATTTCGCGTGTGCAACTGTTTTGCACCCGTTGTATTTGAACGTAGAGCCTATCACACCCGATCATCACGTGGTGTCTCAGCACGAAGAACTTTCGCAATGGTGCATACTCAGGGAGAGCACTTATACTTTGATAATTTTGTGAGGGATCATCTTATAATGCTACCGTCAATCAAAGCAAGATAAGATGCATAAAAGATAAACATCACATGCAATCAATATAAGTGATATGATATGGCCATCATCATCTTGTGCTTGTGATCTCCATCTCCGAAGCACCTCCATGATCACCATCGTCACCGGTGCGACACCTTGATCTCCATCGTAGCATCGTTGTCGTCTCGCAAATCTTATGCTTCTACGACTATCGCTACCGCTTAGTGATAAAGTAAATCATTACAGGGCGATTGCATTGCATACAATAAAGCGACAACCATATGGCTCCTGCCAGTTGCCGATAACTCGGTTACAAAACATGATAATCTCATAAAATAAAATATAGCATCACGCCTTGACCATATCACATCACAACATGCCCTGCAAAAACAAGTTAGACGTCCTCTACTTTGTTGTTGCAAGTTTTACGTGGCTGCTACGGGCTTAGCAAGAACCGTTCTTACCTACGCATCAAAACCACAACGATAGTTTGTCAAGTTGGTGCTGTTTTAACCTTCGCAAGGACCGGCGAGCCACACTTGGTTCAACTAAAGTTGAGAAACCGACACCGCTAGCCACCTCTCGGCAAAGCACGCCGGAGAACCGGTCTCGCGTAAGCGTATGCGTAATATCGGTTCGGTCCGCTTCGTCCAACAATACCGCCGAACCAAAGTATGACATGCTGGTAAGCAGTATGACTTATATCGCCCACAACTCACTTGTGTTCTACTCATGCATATGACATCTACGCATAAAACCAGGCTCGGATGCCACTGTTGGGGAACGTAGTAATTTCAAAATTGTTCCTACGCACACGCAAGATCATGGTGATGCATAGCAACGAGAGGGGAGAGTGTTGTCCACGTACCCTCGTAGACCGAAAGCAGAAGCGTTAGCACAACGCGGTTGATGTAGTCGTACGTCTTCACGATCCGACCAATCAAGTACCGAACGTACGGCACCTCCGAGTTCAGCACACGTTCAACCCGATGACGTCCCTCGAACTCCGATCCAGCCGAGCGTTGAGGGAGAGTTTCGTCAGCACGACGGCGTGGTGACGATGTTGATGTTCTACCAACGCAGGGCTTCGCCTAAGCACTGCTACAGTATTATCGAGGTGGACTATGTTGGAGGGGGGCACCGCACACGGCTAAGAGATCAAACAGATCAATTGTGTGTCTATGGCGTGCCCCCTGCCCCCGTATATAATGGAGCAAGGGGGTGCGGCCGGCCAAGGAGAGGCGGGCTGAGGAGTCCTACTCCCACCGAGTAGGACTCCCCCTTCCTAGTTGGATTAGGACATGGGAAGGGAAGGAGTGGAGGAGAAGAAGGAGGGGGGCGCCGCCTCTCCTTGTCCTATTCGGACTGGGGGGGGGGCGCGGCCCAGCCCTAGCCGCCTCTCCTCTCTTCCACCTAGGCCCACTAAGGCCCATTATGTTCCCGGGGGGTTCCGCTAACCTCCCTGTACTCCGGTAAAATCCCAATTTCACCCGGAACACTTCCGATATCCAAACATAGGCTTCCAATATATCAATCTTCATGTCTCGACCATTTCGAGACTCCTCGTCATGTCCATGATCACATCCGGGACTCCGAACAACCTTCGGTACATCAAAACATATAAACTCATAATATAGCTGTCATCGTAACGTTAAGCGTGCGGACCCTACGGATTCGAGAACTATGTAGACATGACCGAGACACGTCTCCGGTTAATAACCAATAGCGGAACCTGGATGCTCATATTGGCTCCCACATATTCTATGAAGATCTTTATCGGTCAGACCGCATAACAACATACATTGTTCCCTTTGTCATCGGTATGTTACTTGCCCGAGATTCGATCGTCGGTATCTCAATACCTAGTTCAATCTCGTCACTGGCAAGTCTCTTTACTCATTCCGTAATACATCATCCCGCAACTAACTCATTAGTTGCAATGCTTGCAAGGCTTAAGTGATGTGCATTACCGAGAGGGCCCAGAGATGCCTCTCCGACAACCGGAGTGACAAATCCTAATATCGAAATACGCCAACCCAATATGTACCTTCGGAGACACCTGTAGAGCACCTTTATAGTCACCCAGTTACGTTGTGACGTTTGGTAGCACACAAAGTGTTCCTCCGATAAACAGGAGTTGCATAATCTCATAGTCATAGGAACATGTATAAGTCATGAAGAAAGCAATAGCAACATACTAAACGATCGTGTGCTAAGCTAACGGAATGGGTCATGTCAATCACATCATTAGGAGAATGATGTGATCCCGTTAATCAAATGACAACCCATGTCAATGGCTAGGAAACATAACCATCTTTGATCAACGAGCTAGTCAAGTAGAGGCATACTAGTGACACTCTGTTTGTCTATGTATTCACACATGTATCATGTTTCCGGTTAATACAATTCTAGCATGAATAATAAACATTTATCATGATATAAGGAAATAAATAATAACTTTATTATTGCCTCTAGGGCATATTTCCTTCATCAGTTTCTCCAACTTTAGTTGAACCGAGTGTGGCTACGCCCGGTCCTTGCGAAGGTTAAAACAGCAACAACTTGACAAACTATCGTTGTGGTTTTTTGATGCGTAGGTAAGAACGGTTCTTGCTAAGCCCGTAGCAGCCACGTAAAACTTGCAACAACAAAGTAGAGGACGTCTAACTTGTTTTTGCAGGGCATGTTGTGATGTGATATGGTCAAGACGTGATGCTATATTTTTATTGTATGAGATGATCATGTTTTGTAACCGAGTTATCGGCAACTGGCAGGAGCCATATGGTTGTCGCTTTATTGTATGCAATGTAATCGCCCTGTAATGCTTTACTTTATCACTAAGCGGTAGCGATAGTTGTAGAAGCATAAGATTGGCGAGGCGACAACGATGCTACGATGGAGATCAAGGTGTCGCGCCGGTGACGATGGTGATCATGGAGGTGCTTCGGAGATGGAGATCACAAGCACAAGATGATGATGGCCATATCATATCACTTATATTGATTGCATGTGATGTTTATCTTTTATGCATCTTATCTTGCTTTGATTGACGGTAGCATTATAAGATGATCTCTCACTAAATTTCAAGATAAAAGTGTTCTCCCGAGTATGCACCGCTGCCAAAGTTCGTCGTGCCTGCACACCACGTGATGATCGGGTGTGATAAGCTCTACGTCCATCTACAACGGGTGCAAGCCAGTTTTGCACACGCAGAATACTCAGGTTAAACTTGACGAGCCTACCATATGAAGATATGGCCTCGGAACACCGAGACCGAAAGGTCGAGCATGAATCATATAGTAGATATGATCAACATAGTGATGTTCACCATTGAAAGCTACTCCATTTCACGTGATGATCGGTTATGGTTTAGTTGATTTGGATCACGTGATCACTTAGATGATTAGAGGGATGTCTATCTAAGTGGGAGTTCTTAAAGTAATATGAGTAATTGAACTTTAATTTATCATGAACTTAGTCCTGATAGTATTTTGCAAATAATGTTATAGATCAATAGCTCATGTTGTTGCTTCCCTATGTTTTATATGTGTTCCTAGAGAAAAATAAGTTGAAAAATGTTAGTAGCAATGATGCGGACTTGGTCAGTGGTCTGAGGATAAACCTCATTGCTGCACAGAAGAATTATGTCCTTGATGCACCGCTAGGTGACAGACCTATTGCAGGAGCAGATGTAGACGTTATGAACGTTTTGCTAGCTCAATATGATGACTACTTGATAGTTTAGTGCACCATGCTTAACGGCTTAGAATCGGGACTTCAAAGATGTTTTGAACGTCATGGACCATATGAGATGTTCCAGGAGTTGAAGTTAATATTTCAAGCAAATACCCGAGTTGAGAGATATGAAGTCTCCAACAAGTTCTATAGCTAAAAGATGGAGGAGAATAGCTCAAGCAGTGAGCATGTGCTCAGATTGTCTGGGTACTACAATCGCTTGAATCAAGTGGGAGTTAATCTTCCAGATAAAATAGTGATTGACAGAATTCTCTAGTCACCATCACCAAGTTAGTAGAACTTCGTGATGAACTATAATATGCAAGGGATGACGAAAGAAATTCCCAAGCTCTTCGTGATGCTGAAATCAACGAAGGTAGAAATCAAGAAAAACATAAAGTGTTGATGGTTAACGAGACCACTAGTTTCAAGAATAGGGCAAAGGGAAGAAGGGGAACTTCAAGAAGAACGGCAAGCAAGTTGATGCTCAAGTGAAGAAGCCCAAGTCTGGACCTAAGCCTGAGACTGAGTGCTTCTACTGCAAAGGGACTGCTCACTGGAAGCGGAACTGCCCCAAGTATTTGGTGGATAAGAAGGATGGCAAAGTGAACAAAGCTATATTTGATATACATGTTATTGATGTGTACTTTACTAGTGTTTATAGCAACCCCTCGGTATTTGATACTGGTTCAGTTGCTAAGAGTAGTAACTCGAAACGGGAGTTGCAGAATGAACAGAAACTAGTTAAGGGCGAGGTGACGATGTGTGTTGGAAGTAGTTCCAAGATTGATATGATCATCATCGCACACTCCCTATACTTTCGGGATTAGTGTTGAACCTAAATAAGTGTTATTTGGTGTTTGCGTTGAGCGTGAATATGGTTTGATCATGTTTATTGCAATACGGTTATTCATTTAAGTTAGAGAATAATTGTTGTTCTGTTTACATGAATAAAACCTTCTATGGTCATACACCCAACGAAAATGGTTTGCTGGATCTCGATCGTAGTGATACACATATTCATAATATTGAAGCCAAAAGATGCAAAGTTAATAATGATAGTGCAACTTATTTGTGACACTGCCGTTTAGGTCATATTGGTGTAAAGCGCATGAAGAAACTCCATGCTGATGGAATTTTGGAATCACTTTATTATGAATCACTTGATGCTTGCGAACCATGCCTTCTGGGCAAGATGACTAAAACTTCGTTCTCCGAAACAATGGAGCAAGCAACTGACTTATTGGAAATAATACATACTGATGTATGGAATCCGATGAGTGTTGAGGCTCGCGGCGGGTATCATTATTTTCTAACCTTCACAGTTGATTTGAGCAGATATGGGTATATCTACTTGATGAAACACAAGTCTGAAACATTTGAAAAGTTCAAAGAATTTCAGAGTGAAGTGGAGAATCATCGTAAAAAAAACAAAAGTTTCTACGATATGATCGCAGAGGTAAAATATTTGAGTTACGAGTTTGGCCTTCAATTAAAACAATGTGGAATAGTTTCACAAACTCATGCCACCTGGAACACCACATCATAATGGTGTGTCCGAATGTCATAACCGTACTTTATTGGATATAGTGCAGTCTATGATGTTTCTTACCGATTTACCACTATCATTTTGGGGTTATGCATTAGAGACAGTTGCATTCACGTTAAAAAGGGCACCATCTAAATCTGTTGAGACGACACCGTATGAACAGTGGTTTGGCAAGAAACCAAAGTTGTCATTTTTTAAAGTTTGGGGTTGCGATGCTTATGTGAAAAAGTTTCATCCTGATAAGCTCAAACCCAAATCGGAGAAATGTGTCTTCATAGGATACCCAAAGGAGACAGTTGGGTACACCTTCTATCACAGATCCGAAGGCAAGACATTCGTTGCTAAGAATGGATCCTTTCTAGAGAACTAGTTTTTCTCGAAAGAAGTGAGTGGGAGGAAAGTATAACTTGCTGAGGTAATTGTACCTGCTCCCTTATTGGAAAGTAGTTCATCACAGAAATCTGTTCCTGTGACTTCTACACCAATTAGTGAGGAAGCTAATGATGATGATCATGAAATTTTAGATCAAGTTACTATCAAACGTCGTAGGTCAACCAGAGTAAGATCCGCACCAGAGTGGTATGGTAATCCTATTATGGAGGTCATGTTACTTGACCATGACGAACCTACGAACTATGAGGATGCGATGATGAGCCCAGATGCCGCAAAATGGCTTGAGACCATGAAATCTGAGATGGGATCCATGTATGAGAACAAAGTATGGACTTTGATTGACTTGCCCAATGATCGGCGAGCCATTGAGATTAAATGGATTTTCAAGAGGAAGACGGACGCTGATAGTAGTGTTACTATCTACAAAGCTAGAATTGTCGCAAAAGGTTTTCGACAAGTTCAAGGTGTTGACTACGATGACAGTTTCTCACTCGTATCTATGCTTAAGTATGTCCGAATCATGTTAGCAATTGCCGCATTTTATGAAATCTGGCAAATGGATAAACAAAACTGCATTCCTTAATGGATTTATTAAAGAAGAGTTGTATACGATGCAACCAGAAGGTTTTGTCAATCCTAAAGGTGCTAACAAAATATGCAAGCTCCAGCGATCCATCTTTGGACTGGTGCAAGCGTCTCGGAGTTGGAATATACGCTTTGATAAGTTGATCAAAGCATATAGTTTTATACAGACTTGCGGTGAAGCCTGCATTTACAAGAAAGTGAGTGGGAGCACTACAACATTTCTGATAAGTATATGTGAATGACATATTGTTGATCGGAAATAATGTAGAATTATTCTGCAAAGCATAAAGGAGTGTTTGAAAGGAGTTTTTCAAAGAAAGACCTCGGTGAAGCTGCTTACATATTGAGCATCAAGTTCTATAGAGATAGATCAAGCCGCTTGATAAGTTTTTTCAATGAGTACATACCTTGACAAGATTTTAAAGTAGTTCAAAATGGAACAGTCAAAGAAAGAGTTCTTGCCTGTGTTACAAGGTGTGAAATTGAGTAGGACTCAAAGCCCGACCACGACAGAAGATAGAAAGAGAATGAAAGTCATTCCCTATGCCTCAACCATAGGTTCTATAAAGTATGCCATGCTGTGAACCAGATCTATTGTGTACCCTACACTGATTTTGGCAAGGGAGTACAATAGTGATCTAGGAGTAGATCACTGGACAGCGGTGAAAATTATCCTTAGTGGAATAAGGATATGTTTCTCGATTATGGAGGTGACAAAAAGGTTCATCGTAAAGGGTTACGTAGATGCAAATTTTGACACTGATCCAGATGACTCTAAGTCTCAATCTGGATACATATTAAAAGTGGGAGCAATTAGCTAGAGTAGCTCCGTGTAGAGCATGGTTGACATAGAAATTTGCAAAATACATACGGATCTGAATGTGGCGGACCCATTGACTAAACTTCTCTCACAAGCAAAAACATGATCACACCTTAGTACTCTTTGGGTGTTAATCACATAGCGATGCGAACTAGATTATTGACTCTAGTAAACCCTTTGGGTGTTGGTCACATGACGATGTGAACTATGGGTGTTAATCACATCGTGATGTGAACTATTGATGTTAAATCACATGGCGATGTGAACTAGATTATTGACTCTAGTGCAAGTGGGAGACTGAAGGAAATATGCCCTAGAGGCAATAATAAAGTTATTATTTATTTCCTTATATCATGATAAATGTTTATTATTCATGCTAGAATTGTATTAACCGGAAAGATAATACATGTGTGAATACATAGACAAACAGAGTGTCACTAGTATGCCTCTACTTGACTAGCTCGTTAATCAAGATGGTTATGTTTCCTAACCATAGACATGAGTTGTCATTTGATTAACGGATCACATCATTAGGAGAATGATGTGATTGACATGACCCATTCCGTTAGCTTAGCACACGATCGCTTAGTATGTTGCTATTGCTTTCTTCATGACTTATACATGTTCCTATGACTATGAGATTATGCAACTCCCGCTTACTGTGAGGAACACTTTGTGTGCTACCAAAAGTCACAACGAATCGGGTGATTATAAAGGTGCTCTACAGGTGTCTCTGAAGGTACTTGTTGGGTTGGCGTATTTTGAGATTAGGATTTGTCACTCCGATTGTCGGAGAGGTATCACTGGGCCCACTCGGTAATGCACATCACTATAAGCCTTGCAAGCATTGCAACTAATGAGCTAGTTGCGGGATGATGTATTACAGAACGAGTAAAGAGACTTGCCGGTAAAGAGATTGAACTAGGTATTGAGATACCGACGATCGAATCTCGGCAAGTAACATACCGATGACAAAGGAACAACGATGTTGTTATGCGGTCCGACCGATAAAGATCTTCGTAGAATATGTGGGAGCAAATATGAGCATCCAGGTTCCGCTATTGGTTATTGACCGGAGACGTGTCTCGGTCATGTCTACATAGTTCTCAAACCCATAGGGTCCGCACGCTTAACATTACGATGACAGTTTTATTATGAGTTTATATGTTTTGATGTACCAAAGGTTGTTCGGAGTCCCGGATGTGATCACAGACATGACGAGGAGTCTCGAAGTGGTCGAGACATGAAGATTGATATATTGGACGACTATATTCGGACACCGGAAGTGTTTCAGAGAAGTTTCGGATAAAACCGGAGTGCCGAAGGGTTATCGGAAACCCCGGGGGAACTAATGGGCCTCGATGGGCCTTAGTGGAGAGAGAGAGGGGCAGCCTAGGGCAGGCCGCGCGCCCCTCCCCCTCTGGTCCGAATTGGACTAGGAGAGGGGGGCGGGGCGCCCCCTGAAAGTTATGATGAAGCATCTCAACCCCCCACAGGGAGCCCGCATGGAGTTATATTGATCTGGTGAGGAGACCTCACGTGGAGTACAAGGCAATCGGTTGGAGATACAACCGAACAGATTACAGAGAGAGAGGATTCGGGATAGAAGGATTTAAAACAGAAACAGCCTATCCCTAACTACCTTAACTCATGACTCAAGTGGCCCTTGACGCCTACAATATCTCATGTTTAACACCTCCTTAATCTGAATCATGCAAGTTTAGATTACGCTTAAACTCCTCAAATGGCCTTGAGGCCAAGGTTTTGTAAACCCATCAGCAACTTGATCCTTTGAGTGAACAAACCGAATGTCCAGTTCCTTATTAGCAACTCTTTCTCTTACGTAAATGATAATCAATTTCAATGTGTTTGGTACGCATGAAAAACGGGATTAGTCGACAAGTAGGTTGCACCAAGGTTATCACACCGGAGACATGGTGTCTGTATGATATAGACCAAGTTCCTTAAGCATAGATTTCACCCAAATAATTTCTGCTATTGCGCTGGCAAGTGCTTTGTACTGCTTCAAGATCGATCTCAAACGTGGCCTGTTTTTTGCACACCAAGAAATCAAATTGGGACCAAAGAACACTTCAAAGCCACCATTGATCTTCATCATCCAAACAGCCTGCCCAATGAATCGAAAATGCACTAACAAGAGTGGATGGTGACTTATCGAAAGTGATGCCAACACTTCAAGTGTTTTTCACATATCTCAATATACGCTTAGCTGCAGTCCAATGGGCAGTGGTTGGTGCATGAAGATACCGACAAACCTTATTAATCGCAGCGATGTCCGGCCTGGTGAGAGTCAAGTACTAAAGTGCACCCACCAAAGCTTCAGATTTGGTGCCATCCTCTTGGTTCAAGAGTTCTCCTTCAACAAGTGTGAGTTTCTCTGAATGGACAAAGGTGTTGGGGAAGGTTTGCAACCCTGTAACCCAACTCTGCGCAAGAGATCCAGAGCATACTTTTTCCGAGAAAGGTGAAGGCCACCTTCCTTGTTTCTCTTAACTTCAATGCCAAGGAAGAAGTGCAAATCACCTAGATCCTTAAGAGCAAATTCTGAGTTCAAGTCCGACAAAAGAGCTGTTATCGCTTCATTGACGAGCTTGTGACAATAATGTTATCAACATAGATAAGCACAAAACTGAAGTATTTGACTTATGGTAAATAAACAATGAAGTGTCGACTTTGAAGGAGTGAAACCAAGTTGCTGTAGTTTTGTACTCAATCTAGAGTACCATGCTCGGGGCTTGTTTCAGTCCATAAAGTGATCTGTCAAGCCTGCATATGTGAGACGGTTTGCTTTTATCCTCAAACCCGGAGGTTGCTTCATGTATACTTCCTCTTCCGTAACACCATGAAGGAACGCGTTTCGCACATCTAGCTGTCTCGAGACTCCATCCTCTCGACACAGCAATGGATAGAACAAGACTAATAGTAGCAGCCTTAACGACAGTGACTAAAAGTATCCTCATAGTCTATGCCGTACCTCTGTTTGAAGCCTTTAGCAACAAGCCTAGCTTTATACCGATCAATTGTACCATCAGACTTTCTTTTTATCCTGAATACCCACTTACAGTCAATCACATTTTTACCTTGCCGTGAAGGAACTAGATGCCATGTGTTGTTTTTCTGAAGAGCCTGATATTCATCCTCCATAGCCTTTTTCCAACTAGGATCAGCAAGAGCTTCCTGATAAGTGCAAGGTTCTCCTGTGGAAGCAGATAGGCCAAATTTGACTTTATAATTTGTGGGCTGAATGACACCTGCGCGAAGACGTGTACATGGTGGTGAAGCAGCATCACGAGTTGGCACAGAGGATCCGAGGCGCATACAAGAAGATCGAAGATTCCTCAATCTCCCCTAGATCGAGGCCAGCGATCCCGAGGAAGCAGCACGGATCCGCCGCGCCCATCTTGAACCACGTGAGATGACGGGTTGGCCATAGAGGATCCGCCTGGTGCCGTTGCCAGAGACGGGGCCCGCCGGGAGTAGACCCGAGGCTCAGCCAGAAAACGCATGGGCAAGGGGTCCAGATGTACAGGTTGGTGCAGCACACCCGCGGGGTCGGACCCAGACGCGCATCGACACGTGGCGGAAGGCGAGCGGCTCGAGGCGGGCGACGACGCACTCGCTGAGGCGAGGGGCGGCGTGCTAGCACGGGGCGCAGAACTGGATGAGGGCGCCGATCCTGATGCAGATCCGGTCGGCCCTGGCACGATCAGAGGCACGGATCCCGGCGATGATCTTGGCAACTCCATCGTGACAGCAGGAGGACGCATTGGAGCACTGTTTTCGTAAAAACTTGCACCATTTTGAACGCAGTTTTCAGCATTGTTTTCACCCAGCAGCAGACTCGTGTAACGGATTAGAAGAGTTAGTCAATATTAAGTCATCACAACTATCATTTTCCACGTGATCAACTCCGGTTAGATGAGATGGGAGAAGAAGAATCTCCTTCCTAAGAAGGGCACCGCATTGGGATGAAGTTTAGCTAATGGAAATTGAGTTTCATCGAACACAACATCACGAGAAATATACACACGATCGTGGACACGCCAAGACACTTGACACCTTTATGTTGTGCACTATAGCCAAGAAAGACACATTGTTGAGATCGAAACATAAGTTTATTTAGAGTTGTAGGGACGAAGGTTTGGCTAACAGCACAACCGAAAACACGAAGAGTAGTATAATCGGGTGTGATATGGAGAAGACGTTCAGTGGGGGTTTCATTGGCGATAGTACGACTAGGCCACATATTGATAAGGTGAACAGCGGTGAGAAAGGCTTTGTCCCAAAATTTCAAAGGCATAGACGCTGAAGCTAGGAGAGCAAGACCTACTTCGATAATGTGGCGATGCTTCCGTTCGGCGGAACCATTTTGTTGGTGAGCATGTGGGCAAGACACATGGTGAGAAATACGTATCTTTTGAAAAAAAGAATTTAGCTTCTCATACTCACCACCCCAGTCGAACTGCATGGCAATGATTTTGCTATCCAACTTCCGTTCAACAAGAGCTTGAAAGTTGTGAAACACTTGGAAAACATTGGAATGTTTCTTAAGGAGATAGATCCAAGTATATTTGCTATAATCATCAATGAAGCTCACATAGTAAGAATGTCTACCAACAGAAGTGGGTGCTGGACCCCAAACATCAGAAAAAATAAGTTGCAATGGTTTGGTAGACACACTAGTGGAAATAGGTAAGGCAACTGATGACTTTTTGCTCTTTGGCATGAATCACAAATAGTTTCTAAATTTCTCTCACCAACAACTGGGAGTTTATTTTTACTAAGAATTTGATGAACGGTAGCAAACGAGGGATGGCCTAAACGACTGTGCCACCTTTCAGCAGAAAGTTTGATGGCACCATACACTTGTTTATTGAACTGGCAATATTGAGGAAGCAATGCATAGAGCCCTTGCACGCATGTACCCCTATGGAGAACTCTCTTCGTGACCTGATCCTTGATCAAAAAGAAGAATGGGTGAAACTCAAGGAAGACATTATTATCAAGAGCAATACGATGGACGGAAAGAAGAGTTTTGGAAGCATTGGGTACATGCAAGATATCTTTCAGAATTAAATTTTTATGTGGTGTTTCGATAATTGATTGACCAATATGACTAATCTCCATACCGCACTGCTTGCTGCGGTGTAAACTTGATCGTGGTCATGTATTTTTCTTGCATCGTCACCTTCTCAAGTTCTCCAGTAATATGGTTGGTTGCACCCGTGTCCATGTACCAATTTGTATCGACACCATAGGATGCATCAGCTACAGCAGCAACTTTTTTCTTCTAGGATGTGTCATCGGCATAACGCCAATCGCAATCTTTGGCAAGATGGTTAGTTTTTTTGCAAATTTGACAACGGCCTTCATACCCTTCATACCCTTGGAAATTGTTGCGCCCTCTGTTGTTAGTGAAGGGAGGGCGCCGAGGAGGGTAGCCGCCACCGTTGTTTCCCTGATGATGGTAGCCACCGCCACCACCACCACCGTAGTGGCCGCCGCTGCCACCACCGCCGTAGTGGCTGCTGCCGCCACCACCACCGTAGTGACCGCCGTCGCCACCAGTGTTGCTGTTGTAGCCATTAGGGTTGTGGTAGCCACCGCCGCCGCCACCAGGCGAGATCCGCCGCCGCCATCGCCCTTTTGCTGATCAAGGAGCCCTTGTTGGATCTCTGGCGGCCGCGAGAAGCAAGGTTGGCGGAGGACTTGAAGTTGCCAGCGCCTGTCCCATGGAACATCTCGACCCGCTGGTCGAAATTGGCTACCATGGAGAAGAGGTTCTCGACGGTGACCGGATCAGTGCGTGCATCCAGGGCGGAGATGATGGGCTGATACTCCATGTCAAGCCCCGCGATGATGAACGACACCAGCTCGTCCTCGCCGATCGGTTTGCCTGCCGCCGCAAGTTCATCGGAGAGAGCACGCATGTGCCCGAAGTAGGTCGCCGCCGGCTGGTTGCCCTTCTGGGCGTTGGTGAGGGAGGCACGGATGTTGTTGACGCGGGACAGCGAGACGGCGGAGAACATGTTGCTCAGCGCCGTCCAGATCGCATGCGATGTTTCCATCGATGCTACTTGAACCAGCACCTCCTTGGAGGGGTTTCGAAGAAGATATGCGACGATCTATTGATCTTGGACTAACCAGGGGCATATGCAGGGTTGGGGTCACCGATCTTTGCCATCCTTGTCCTTGGTGGTGATGAGCTTGGGAGGTTCGCTATGGTTTGGTCGATGTAGCCGTGCATGTGCCGGGCGCCCATTATCTCGGGATCACGCCTGGCTCGCCAGAGGACGAGTTCGTCCGGGTGAGCGGTTCAGAGACGCTAGAGTTGAGGCCGAGGAGACCGGAGCAGTGGAGGTGGACATGGCAGCAGGGTGGTTTTGGGGAGATCGATGGAGATGAGCTAGATGTGATGGAAGGGACCTGCTCGATACCATGAAAGTTATGATGAAGCTGCCTCAACCCCCAACAGGAGCCCGCATGGAGTTATATTGATCTGGTGAGGAGACCTCACGTGGAGTACAAGGCAATCGGTTGGAGATACAACCAACAGATTCTGAGAGAGAGGATTCGGATAGAAGGATTTAAAACAGAAACAACCTATCCCTAACTACCTTAACTCATGACTCAAGTGCCCCTTGACGCCTACAATATCTCATGTTTAACACCCCCTCTCCCTCTCCCTCTCCCTCTCCCTCTCCTTCCTTCCCCCTCTCTCCCTTTAGGTGGAAACCTACTAGGACTTGGAGTCCTAGTAGGATTCCTCTCTTGGGGGCGCGCCATAGAGGGCCGGCCGGCCTCCCCCTTGCTCCTTTATATACGGGGGCAGGGGCACCCCAAAGACACAACAATTGATCTGTTTGATCTCTTAGCCGCAGCGGTGCCCCCTCCACCATAGTCCACCTCGATAATATCAGAAGCGGTGCTTAGGCGAAGCCCTGCGCCGGTAGAACATCAACATCGCCACCACGCCGTCAGGTCGACGAAACTCTCCTCAACACTCGGCTGGATCGGAGTTCGAGGGACGCCATTGGGCTGAACGTGTGTTGAACTCGGAGGTGCCGTACGTTCGGTACTTGATCGGTCGGATCATGAAGACGTACGACCACATCAACCGCGTTGTGCTAACGCTTCCGCTTTCGGTCTACGAGGGTACGTGGACAACACTCTCCCCTCTCGTTGCTATGCATCACCATGATCTTGCGTGTGCGTAGGATATTTTTTGAAATTACTACGTTCCCCAACAAAATTAAACTGATGAGACAAATCACCAAAATTGACACTAAACGTTTCTTTATGGAAATCTATCTTAGCCTTAACAGTGTTCAAGAAAGGTCTTCCAAATATTATGGGAGAAAAATCATCTTGTTGGGAACCAAGAACTAGAAAATCAGTAGGGTATTTTATTTTCCCACATAAGACTTCAACATCTTTAACAGTCCCAAGTGGTGTGATGGTGTCCCTATTTGCAGGTTTAATAGTGACATCAATATCCTCTATTTCTGTAGGTACTATATCATTCATAATTTCTTGGTATATGGTGAAAGTAATAGCACTCAGACTATCACCCAAATCACATAAACATGATAGGAGTGATCTCCTATTTTAACTCAGACAACAGGCATGCCAACAACATGCTTATTCTTATCTTTAGTATCGGGTTTGGCAATTCTATCAGCTTCATCCGAGGACGAGGCAGCTCCGACTTTGATGATGAGCCGCGCAGGAGAAAAGCAGCATGCCTTGCACCAACAGAGTCTGAGGTGCCCATCGCCCGGCATCGTTCCCGCAGTGTCGTGCCGCAACGCCGCAGCTCCGACTTCAAGCTCAAGAGCATGCCAGACGGTCGACGACGAAGGCAAGCGACGATCCTGCTCATCTTGCAACCATCACCGTCGCCACACAAGTCGCACCGCCAGCCAGTCACCTGCCAACCACGATGTCGTGCACGTCCAGCCTCAAGGAAGAGCGGGAGGGATCATGGTCTTCAAGACGGTGCCCCTAAGAGGGAGAGCTGTTGGGGAACGTAGTAATTTCAAAAAATTTCCTACGATCACGCAAGACCATGGTGATGGCACAGCAACGAGAGGGAGAGTGTCCATCCACGCACTCGTGAGACCGAAAGCGAAGCGCTATAACAACGCTGTTGATGTAGTCGACGCCTTCACGATCCGACCGATCCAAGCACCGAACGACGGCACCTCCGAGTTCTGCACACGCTCAGCTCGATGACGATCCCCGGACTCCGATCCAGCAAAGTGTCGGGATGAGTTCCACAGCACGACGGCGCGCAGGACGATGTTGATGCTCCATCGACGCAGGGCTTCGCTTAAGCTCCGCGACGATATGACTTCTCGGCGCAGGCTTCGCTTAAGCTCCGCGACGATATGACCAAGTGGAATATGGTGGAAGGGGCACCGCACACGGCTAAGGAAAGATCCGAGATCAACTTGTGTGTCATGGGATGCCCCTTGCCCCGTGATATAAAGGAGGGAGGGAGGAGGAGGCCGGCCCTAGGAGGAGGGGGCGCCAGGGGAGTCCTACTCCCACGGGAGTAGGACTCTCTTCCTAGTCCAACTAGGAGAAGGGGAAAGGGGAAGTGGAGAAGGAAGGGAGAGGTGGGCTGCGCCCAAACCCCTTGTCCACCCGGACTGGGCTTGGGAGGGGCGCGCCACCTCCCCGGCTCCTTCCCACTAAGGCCCATTAAGGCCCAATACTCTTCCCCGTATTCCCGTAACTCCCGGTACTCAAAAATACCGAATCACTGAACCTTTCCGAACTCCGAATATAGTCGTCCAATATATCGATCTTTACGCCTCGACCATTTCGAGACTCCTCGTCATGTCCCCGATCTCATCCGGGACTCGAACTCCTTCGGTACATCAAAACTCATAAACTCATAATATAAGCGTCATCGAAACCTTAAGCGTGCGGATTCTACGGGTTCGAGAACTATGTAGACATGACCTAGAACTATTCTCGGTCAATAACCAATAGCGGAACCTGGATGCCCATATTGGCTCCTACATATTCTACGAAGATCTTTATCGGTCAAACCGCATAACAACATACTTTGTTCCCTTTGTCATCGGTATGTTACTTGCCCGAGATTCGATCGTCGGTATCCAATACCTAGTTCAATCTCGTTATCGCAAGTCTCTTTACTCGTTCCGTAATACATCATCTCATAACTAACTCATTAGTTACAATGCTTGCAAGGCTTAGGTGATTAGTATTACCGAGAAGGCCTAGAGATACCTCTCCGACAATCGGAGTGACAAAACCTAATCTCAAATACGCCAACCCAACATGTACCTTTGGAGACACCTGTAGTACTCCTTTATAATCACCCAGATTCGTTGTGACGTTTGGTAGTACCCAAAGTGTTCCTCCGTAAACGGAGTTGCATAATCTCATAGTTACAGGAACATGTATAAGTCATGAAGAAAGCAATAGCAACATACTAAACGATCAAGTGCTAGGCTAACGGAATGGGTCATGTCAATCAGATCATTCTCCTAATGATGTGATCCCGTTAATCAAATGACAACTCATGTCTATGGTTAGAAACATAACCATCTTGATTAACGAGCTAGTCAAGTAGAGGCATACTAGTGACACTCTGTTTGTCTATGTATTCACACATGTATTATGTTTCCGGTTAATACAATTCTAGCATGAATAATAAACATTTATCATGATATAAGGAAATAAATAATAACTTTATTATTGCCTCTAGGGCATATTTCCTTCAGTCTCCCACTTGCACTAGAGTCAATAATCTAGTTCACATCGCCATGTGATTTAACATCAATAGTTCACATCTATATGTGGTTAACACCCATAGTTCACATCGACATGTGACCAACACCCAAAGGGTTAACTAGAGTCAGTAATCTAGTTCACATCGCTATGTGATTAACACCCAAAGAGTACTAAGGTGTGATCATGTTTTGCTTGTGAGATAATTTTAGTCAACGGTCTCACATTCAGAGCCGTAAGTATTTTGCAAATTTCTATGTCTACAATGCTCGCACGGAGCTACTCTAGCTAATTGCTCCCACTTTCAATATGTATCCAGATTGAGACTCGAGTCATCTAGATTAGTGTTAAAACTTGCATCGACGTAACCTTTACGCATTTAACCTTTTTCACTTCCATAATCGAGAAACATATCCTTATTCTACTAAGGATAATTTTGACCGCTGTCCATTGATCTACTCCTAGATCTCTATTGCACTCCTTGCCAATCTTAGTGGTAGGGTATGCAATAGATCAGTACACAACATGACATACTTTATAGAACCTATGGCTGATGCATAGGGAATGACTTTCATTCTCTTTCTATCTTCTGCCGTGGTCGGGTTTTGAGTCTTACTCAATCTCACACCTTGTAACACAGGCAAGAACTCTTTCTTTGACTGTTCCATTTTGAACTACTTCAAAATCTTGTCAAGGTATGTATTCATTGAAAAACTTTATCAAGCGCCTTGATCTATCTCTATAGATCTTGATGCTCAATATGTAAGCAGCTTCACCGAGGTCCTTCTTTGAAAAACTCCTTTCAAATACTCCTTTATGCTTTGCAGAATAATTCTACATCATTTCCGATCAACAATATGTCATTCACATATACTTATCGTAAATGTTGTCGTGCTCCCACTCACTTTCTTGTAAATACAGGCTTCACCGCAAGTCTGTATAAAACTATACGCTTTGATCAACTTATCAAAGTGTGTATTCCAACTCTGAGATGCTTGCACCAGTCCATAGATGGATCGCTGGAGCTTACACATTTTGTTAGCACCTTTAGGATTGACAAAACCTTCTGGTTGCATCATATACAACTCTTCTTTAAGAAAACCATTAAGGAATGCAGTTTTGACATTCATTTGCCAGATTTCATAAAATGTGGCAATTGCTAACATGATTCGGACAGACATAAGCATCGCTACAGTTGAGAAAATCTCATTTGTAGTCAACACCTTGAACTTGTCGAAAACCTTTTTGCGACAAGTCGAACTTTGTAGATAGTAACACTACTATCATCATCTGTCTTCCTCTTGAAGATCCATTTATATAATATGGCTTGCCGATCATCGGGCAACTCCATCAAAGTCCATACTTTGTTCTCATACATGGATCCCATCTCAGATTTCATGGCCTCAAGCCATTTCATGAATCTGGGCTCATCATCGCTTCCTCATAGTTCGTAGGTTCATCATGGTCTAGTAACATGACTTCCGAACATGATTACCGTACCACTCTGGTGCAGATCTTACTCGAAGACCCACGAGGTTTGGTAGTAACTTGATCTGAAGTTTCATGATCATCATCATTAACTTCCTCACTAATTGGTGTAGGAATCATCGAACTGATTTCTGTGATGAACTACTTTCCAATAAGGGAGAAGGTACAACTACCTCATCAAGTTCTACTTTCCTCCCACTCACTTCTTTCGAGAGAAACTTCTTCTCTAGAAAGGATCCATCTTAGCAACGAAAAACTTGCCTTCGGATCTGTGATAGAAGGTGTACCCAATAGTTGCCTTTGGGTATTCTATGAAGACGCACTTCTCCGATTTGGGTTCGAGCTTATCAGGTGAAACCTTTTTCACATAAGCATCACAACTCCAAACTTTAAGAAACGACAGCTTAGGTTTACTGTTAAACCATAGTTCATACGGTGTCGCCTCGACGGATTTAGATGGTGCCCTATTAAACGTGAATGCAGCTGTCTCTAATGCATAACCCCAAAACGATATTGGTAAATCGGTAAGAGACATCATTGATCGCACCATATCAAAATAAAGTACGGTTTTGACGTTCGGACACACCATTACGTTATGGTGTTCCATGTGGCGTGAGCTGTGAAACTATTCCACATTGTTTTATATGAAGGCCAAACTCGTAACTCAAATATTCTCCTCCACGATCAGATCGTAGAAACTTTATTTTCTTATTACGATGATTCTCCACTTCACTCTGAAATTATTTGAACTTTTCAAATGTTTCAGACTTGTGCTTCATTAAGTAGATATACTCATATCTGCTCAAATCATCTTGTGAAGGTCAGGAAATAACGATACTTGCCGTGAGCTTTAACACTCATCGGACCGCATACATCAGTATGTATTGTTTCCAATAAGTCATTTGCTCGCTCCATTGTTCCGGAGAACAGAGTTTTTAGTCATCTTGCCCATAAGGCATGGTTTGCAAGCATCAAGTGATTCATAATCAAGTGATTCCGAAAGTCCATCAGCATGGAGTTTCTTCATGCGTTTTACACCAATATGACCTAAACGGCAGTGCCACAAATAAGTTGCACTATCATTATTAACTTTGCATCTTTTGGCATCAATATTATGAATATGTGTATCACTACGATCGAGATCCAACAAACTATTTTCATTGGGTGCATAACCATCGAAGGTTTTATTCATTTAAACAGAACAACGATTATTCTTTGACTTTAAATGAATAACCGTTTTGAAAACTATTTTCATTGGGTGTATGACCATTTAAGGTTTTATTCATGTAAACAGAACAACAATTATTCTTTGACTTTAAATGAATAACCGTTTTGCAATAAATATGATCAAATCATATTCATGCTCAACGCAAACACCAAATAACATTTATTTAGGTTTAACACTAATCCCGAAAGTATAGGGAGTGTGAGATGATGATCATATCAATCTTGGAACTACTTCCAACACTCATCTTCACTTCCCCTTCAACTAGTCTCTGTTTATTCTGTAACTCCTGTTTCGAGTTACTAATCTTAGTAACCGAACAAGTATCAAATACTCAGGGGATACTATAAACACTAGTAAGGCACACATTAATAACCTGTATATCAAATATACTTTTGTTCACTTTGCCATCCTTATTATCCACCAAATATTCAGGGCATTTCCGCTTCCAGTGACCATTTCCTTTGTAGTGTAAGCACTTAGTTTCAGGCTTTGGTCCAGCTTTGGGCTTCTTCGCAGGAGTGACAACTTACTTGTCTTTCTACTTGAAGTTCCCTTTCTTTCCCTTTGACCTTCTCTTGAAACTAGTGGTTTTGTCAATCATCAACACTTGATGCTCTTTCTTGATTTCTACCTTCGTCGATTTCAACATCACGAAGAGCTCGGGAATCGTTTTCGTCATCCCTTGCATACTATAGTTCATCACGAAGTTCTAGTAACTTAGTGATGGTGACTAGAGAATTCTGTCAATCACTATCTTATCCGGAAGATTAACTCCCACTTGATTCAAGAGATTGAAGTACTCGCACAATCTGAGCACATGCTCACTAGTTGAGCGATTCTCCTCCATCTTTTAGCTATAGAACTTGTTGGAGACTTCATATCTCTCAACTCGGTATTTGCTTGAAATATTAACTTCAATTCCTGGAACATCTCATATGGTCCATGACGCTCAAAACGCCTTTGAAGTCCCGATTCTAAGCCGTTAAGCATGGTGCACTAAACTATCAAGTAGTCATCATATTGAGCTAGCCAAACGCTCATAACGCCTCAGATCGCTCATATTGAGCTAGCCAAACGCTCATAACGTCGCATCTGCTCCTGCAATAGGTCTGTCACCTAGCGTGCATTAAGGACATAATTCTTCTGCGCAGCAATGAGGATAAACCTCAGATCACGGAACCAATCCGCATCATTGCTACTAACATCTTTCAATACAATTTTCTAGGAACACATATGAAAACATAGGGAAGCAACAACGCGAGCTATTGATCTACAACATAATTTGCAAAATACTACCAGGACTAAGTTCATGATAAATTAAAGTTCAATTAATCATATTACTTAAGAACTCCCACTTAGATAGACATCTCTAGTCATCTAAGTGATTACGTGATCCAAATCAACTAAACCATGTCCGATCATCACGTGAGATGGAGTAGTTTCAATGGTGAACATCACTATGTTGATCATATCACTATATGATTCACGTTCGACCTTCGGTCTCCGTGTTCCGAGGCCATATCTGTTATATGCTAGGCTCGTCAAGTTTAACCTGAGTATTCCGCGTGCGCAACTGTTTTGCACCCGTTGTATTTGAACGTAGAGCCTATCACACCCGATCATCACGTGGTGTCTCAAAGACGAAGAACTTTCGCAACGGTGCATACTCAGGAGAACACTTCTTGATAATTTTAGTGAGAGATCATCTTATAATGCTACCGCCAATCAAAGCAAGATAAGATGCATAAAGGATAAACATCACATGCAATCAATATAAGTGATATGATATGGTCATCATCATCTTGTGCTTGTGATCTCCATCGCCAAGCACCGCCATGATCACCATCGCCACCGGCGCGACACCTTGATCTCCATCGTAGCATCGTTGTCGCCTCGCCAACTATTGCTTCTACGACTATCGCTACTGCTTAGTGATAAAGTAAAGCAATTACATGGCTTTGCATTTCATACAATAAAGCGACAACCATATGGCTCCTGCCAGTTGCCGATAACTCGTTACAAAACATGATCATCTCATACAATAAAATATAGCATCACGCCTTGACCACATCACATCACATCATGCCCTGCAAAAACAAGTTAGACGCCCTCTACTTTGTTGTTGCAAGTTTTACGTGGCTGCTACGGGCTGAGCAAGAACCGTTCTTACCTACGCATCAAAACCACAACGATAGTTTGTCAAATAGACTCCGTTTTAACCTTCTCAAGGACCGGGCGAGTCATACTCGGTTCAACTAAAGTGAGAGAGACAGACACCCCGGTCACCTTTAAGCAACGAGTGCTCGGAGCGGTGAAACCAGTCTCGCGTAAGCGCACGCGTAATGTCGGTCCGGCCGCTTCATCTCACAATACCGCTGAACCAAAGTATGACATGCTGGTAGGCAGTATGACTTGTATCGCCCACAACTCACTTGTGTTCTACTCGTGCACATGACATCAACGCATAAAACCAGGCTCGGATGCCACTGTTGGGGAACGAGTAATTTCAAAAATTTTCCTACGATCACGCAAGACCATGGTGATGGCACAGCAACGAGAGGGGAGAGTGTCCGCCCACGCACTCGTGAGACCGAAAGCGAAGCGTTATAACAACGCTGTTGATGTAGTCGACGCCTTCACGATCCGACCGATCCAAGCACCGAACGACGGCACCTCCGAGTTCTGCACACGCTCAGCTCGATGACGATCCCGGACTCCGATCCAGCAAAGTGTCGGGATGAGTTCCATCAGCACGACGGCGTGGCAGGACGATGTTGATGCTCCACCGACGCAGGGCTTCGCCTAAGCTCCATGACGATATGACTTCTCCGCGCAGGGCTTCGCCTAAGCTCCATGACGATATGACCGAAGTGGAATATGGTGGAAGGGGCACCGACACGGCTAAGGAAAGATCCGAGATCAACTTGTGTGTCATGGGGTGCCCCTGCCCCCGTGATATAAAGGAGGGAGGGAGGAGGAGGCCGGCCCTAGGAGGAGGGCGCAGGGGAGTCCTACTCCCACCGGGAGTAGGACTCCTTCTTTCCTAGTCCAACTAGGAGAAGGGGGAAAGGGGGAAGTGGAGAAGGAAGGAGAGGTGGGCTGCGCCCAAACCCCTTGTCCACCCGGACTGGGCTTGGGAGGCGCGCCACCTCCTGGCTCCTTCCCACTAAGGCCCATTAAGGCCCAATACTCTTCCCAGATTCCGTAACTCCCGGTACTCAAAAATACCGAATCACTCGGAACCTTTCCGAACTCCGAATATAGTCGTCCAATATATCGATCTTTACATATCGACCATTTCGAGACTCCTCGTCATGTCCCCGATCTCATCCGGGACTCAACTCCTTCGTACATCAAAACTCATAAACTCATAATATAACCATCATCGAAACCTTAAGCGTGCGGACCCTACGGGTTCGAGAACTATGTAGACATGACCTAGAACTATTCTCGGTCAATAACCAATAGCGGAACCTGGATGCCCATATTGGCTCCTACATATTCTACGAAGATCTTTATCGGTCAAACCGCATAACAACATACTTTGTTCACTTTGTCATCGGTATGTTACTTGCCCGAGATTCGATCGTCGGTATCCAATACCTAGTTCAATCTCGTTATCGCAAGTCTCTTTACTCGCTCCGTAATACATCATCTCATAACTAACTCATTAGTTACAATGCTTGCAAGGCTTAGGTGATGAGTATTACCGAGAAGGCCCAGAGATACCTCTCCGACAATCGGAGTGACAAAACCTAATCTCAAATACGCCAACCCAACATGTACCTTTGGAGACACCTGTAGTACTCCTTTATAATCACCCAGTTACGTTGTGACGCTTGGTAGTACCAAAGTGTTCCTCCGTAAACGGAGTTGCATAATCTCATAGTTACAGGAACATGTATAAGTCATGAAGAAAGCAATAGCAACATACTAAACGATCAAGTGCTAGGCTAACGGAATGGGTCATGTCAATCAGATCATTCTCCTAATGATGTGATCCCGTTAATCAAATGACAACTCATGTCTATGGTTAGAAAACATAACCATCTTTGATTAACGAGCTAGTCAAGTAGAGGCATACTAGTGACACTCTGTTTGTCTATGTATTCACACATGTATTATGTTTCCGGTTAATACAATTCTAGCATGAATAATAAACATTTATCATGATATAAGGAAATAAATAATAACTTTATTATTGCCTATAGGGCATATTTCCTTCAAGAGCGACGTTGGAGACGATGCCGCCGCCCGATCCTACATCAGGATCTTGGCTTTCACCCGAAGAGCACGATCTGGGAGAAGAGGATGCGCAGATCTCCTCGGCGGCGCCTCCAAGAAGGATGACGACGCCCACAGGCGTCGCTGCCGCCAGCCGGCAAGCACCGGTCAGACTTTCGCCCGGAGCAGCACAACCTCACTCGAATGCAGTTGGCCGACGCCAATCAGCACCTCCATCGTCCAAACCTCCACTGACCCGCACACCCCTGCATAGCGAACGCACCGCCGCCAAACAGGGACCGCCACCACACCTCGCTGTCGTCGAAGCTGGCCAGCAAACACCAGCAGCGAGCCAGATCTGGCCGCCTGCCAGACCCAGCAACCCTCCTCCGGCAGGGCAGCCACAAGAGGGTGTCCTATAAAAAGGAAAACAGAAGGTAGGAAATGAATATTTTTGAATTCCTTGCGAAGCACTGAACTAGATGTGGCAATCTCATTTTCAGAAAGGAGTATCATATTAAAATGGAGCTAATCTAGCGAAACAAGTTACAAGAGATATTCCTCCCCTAATTTCATATTATGCGGCAAAAAATGTGGATACAGGTCTCAGCAAAATTAACCACATATTCATGAAACTACTGTACTAAGTCAAGATCCCTATTGTTTGCTCAAGTGATTTAAGTCAAGACCCAACCTGAAGTTTGCAACAGTAGGAAATCTGTACAAGACAGTTTTTTTTTTTTTTGAGCGTACTGTACAAGACAGCTGGATCCAAACTAAGCTTTTTTCTGTACTATCTGGGCTGAGCAAAGTTTCAGCCAAAGTATCTAGGCTGATCATTCTTCAAGAATAATCTCCACATTTATGCTCACAAATAAAGGACATATGGTGCTACATTGCAAAAAAATTGTACTAATGGCTCACTGTGGATACTGCAGAAATAGATAAGGAACATGGAGACGGTTTCAATCTTTACTCCAGCAAGCAACAATTGTTTTCATATTAGAAATATATGGAAGCTAACAAAATACTATTAATAAGACAAATATCATACATGAATTGAAAACTAACACTAGTGTAACTCATGTCCTATCACAATTCACAAAGTCGTTTACAATATATGACACAGCAGAATGGACATTGCAATTATAAAAATCGTATTCGATACCGAATTTTGATTTCGGTACTCGTGTGAAAACTGAAGTGAAAGTGACTACAAGGTTTTGAATTACAAGCATAGCAAGAAGAGCCAACTAGGTGATTAAGTTTTACGTGCATTGGTGAGTTTTATCTTAATTCTTCCATGTGGCGGGAAGTAATAAAAATGGGACTTATAAATTGAAAAAACTGATTTTTTAAAATGAACACTATAAACCAGAAAGAAGATAGTATTAGTCATCTTAGGTTGTGCACCATGACCAAGATGAAAAAAAGAGAAAATTTAATGTTTACTTACTAATTAATACCATTGCATGTAATAAACTAAGCACTTCATGTCGTGCTAGGTGGTCTCAAGTCATTGAAAGCATACAAGTCCCGCATCTCTTATTGGTTGATTCCTTTATTCATGTAAAGAAAACAGAAAATGAGGTGGGAGTCAAAGGCATGTCCAACGGCAACCCGTAAATTTCTTCCCGTATTCGTCCGCCGACCGGGGTGGGTGGGTGGGGGGGCACTCTGTGGAAACGGATGTGGTAGGACTCCATCCAACCCTAGCCGCATAGATCCAGCCAACAATTCGAGCCGACCTCATGAAATTCGATCAAACCAGAAGGATTTCGATCAAGTTCGGTTATAGTTTAGATAAAAAGATTGATAATTCGACCGTTTAACTAAAAAAACTAGAAAAAAACACAAACCCTATACCGGATGACCACCTCGTACGTGTGGCCATCTTGCCCTGCCGCACGGCCATCTCTGTCGGTGTCGTCCTCATCGTTGTCGTCATGGATCCTCAAGCGGCGAAACGATGCCGGAGGGCCGCATCAGCCTTGTTTGGTGTCTGCCTGCCGCTCTCTGGGGAGCTGCTCCACCGCCTACTGCGCCATGCGGAGTGCCGCCGCGGCCACTGTCGACGTGGCCTTTGGACCCTGGTGGTGGCCTTACCGTGACCTGCGTTCGCGGAGCAGTCGCTAAGCGACCACTCCTCACCGACCTTTACGAGCTCGCCGTCACCGCGGTGGTCACGGAGCAGTCGAGCGCCCAAGCGGCAACGAGGTCAGGGTCGTTGTGGAATCCATACAGAGATCCAATGCAAAACATTTGCGGAAGTTAACGTATGTCACATGGTTTTCCCAAGGAAATTGTGCGCGGTGTCTTGAGCATCGCACGTGTATTTTTGGTACATAGCTGCGATGCTTGATATCATCGAACACGGTTCACATATACTCCCTCCGTTTCAATATATAAGATTTTTAGATATTCCATAGTAGACATACGGAGCAAAATGAATGAATCTACACCCTAAAATATGTCTATATACATCTGTATGTAGTTTGTAGTGCAATCTGTAAAAAGACTTACATCTAGGAACGGAGGAAGTAGTTCACGAGTGGGATTGCGTTTGGCATCAGATCGACCTGGTGGGTTTGAAGCTCACGTGTGGGCTGAGGTGCTATCGCACACAATTTAAAACACCGGTTACACATGTATAGTTGTTCCACAGCGTCTGGAATTTTCAGTGTACCACCCACACTTCTATCCTCGCCGTCTTGTTGTATATCACACATGGTTCCACTCTCAGTAGTGTTTGCGGTATTTTTTGCATCACACACACGTTAAATTTGATGAACCATGTTGTGGGGGCGAGCTCGGCTCCTCCTTCACGCGGCGTCCGATCTGGACCTCGCGGTTGTGCCGGGGCGAGGCTGGCTCCTCCTTCGCCGACAGGAGCATGGACGCCGGCTCAGGCTTCACACGGTGACACGGCGGGGACAACGGCTCCTCCTTCACGCACGCCGGCGATGGAGGCGACGGCCCCATGTAACGGAGCGACCACTCAATCATTGTCTCGATCTGACGGACAAAATCTGCGTCCGTCAGAGCGGCCTCCTTGAGGAGTCAGGGCAGCTGCTGCGGTCGCTCCTGCGACCGCCGCGGCGGCGCTTGGTCCTGCTCATTACCGGAGGAAATGACGATCTCCTCCTCGGAGGAGGAGCCGGCCGGCGTGGAAGCTGACGGGCCCGGAGAGCGTGGACGGCGGCACGAAGAACTGCCGGAGGAGGAGCTTCCACCTACTCCGCCTGTTGGCGCGGAGTACCACGACTTCGGCATCACCAGAGCTTGGTTGGAAGAGGGAGGGGGGGGGGGGAGGGCTTTGGCACGGATACAAGGGAGGGGAGGGAGTCAATGCTTGAGGAGGGGGAGTGTGGCTCCATGCATCGCCGACGCAGGGTTTAAATAGCCGGGGCGAGGCCCAGGCGAAGGTGCGGTCCGCTTCAATGCGGCACAATGGCCGGAATTGGTTCATCGGAAACCTACGTCTGCATTGAAGCGGAGGCTGCCGAAAGGTCGCGTCGGTCAGCGCCCCCCTCCCTACCACGTTTGTCTTCGGTTTACGGGAGAAATCGTGTCCGGACCGACAGATATAGGACCATATTGGATGGCTTCCTGGTCCGGACAGCGCGATCCGAATGGTTGCGGGAGGTGTGTGGATCCTCCTTGAAGATGGCTAAAAATATTTGGTACGGGGCACAGAGAGTGTATTTTTTAGCTTTATTTGTGGCACTACAAAGAAGTACTCTCTGTGTTCCAAAATAAATGTGGTGGTTGTAGTTTTTCGTTCTCGACCAAAACATGTGCTCGGGTGGAGGGCCCGATCGATTTACTCCCATGTGCTCGCATCGACATATACATCGACACCAACCCGGCGGAGAAGCCAGCACGTGGAACACGTGGCTCGCATTGCAACCGACGAAAAAAAAACTTCAGAGACCAGCGGATAAATACAGGCACGTCGAAGCTGTGAGTACAGACACCCGATCGAACTCATTCCCACTACTCCGGCCGCACCACCAGTGGCACCACCAGCCGCGCAAGCCAGCGAGCAGAGTCGGAGATGGACCGAGCCATGGCGCCCAGCGGAGACACCGTGGCCAACGTCCACAGCGGCACCGACAGCACCAACAAGACGCTGCTCAAGAGCGACGCCCTGTACACCTACATCCTCGACACCACTGTGTTCCCCCGCGAGCACGAGTGCATGCGCGACCTGCGCCTTATCACAGACAGCCACCCCAAGTACGTATCATCTTTCTTTCTTTCTTTTTTTTGCCGGTGGGGTGCGTGTCATCTTCTCTGCACGCATGCACGTCGATCTCCATGGATCTGATCGGGCCGGGCTGGTCCTTGGGACTCAGGGGTTTCATGCAGTCGTCTTCCGATGAGGCGCAGCTACTAGGGATGCTGATCAAGATGGCGGGGGCCAAGAAGACGATCGAGGTGGGCGTGTTCACGGGGTACTCTCTGCTGGCCACCGCGCTGGCGCTCCCGGAGGACGGCAAGGTGGTGGCCATCGACACCGACCGGGACTGCTACGAGGTGGGACGCCCCTTCATCGACAAGGCCCACGTGGCGCACAAGGTGGACTTCCGCCAGGGCACCGGCCTGGAGCGCTTGGACGAGCTCCTCGCCGAGGAGGACGGCGCCGCGAGCTACGACTTCGCTTTCGTGGACGCGGACAAGCCCAACTACGTGCGCTACCACGAGCAGCTGCTGCGCCTGGTGCGCATCGGCGGCACCATCATCTACGACAACACGCTGTGGGGCGGCACGGTGGCCCTGCCGGCAAGCACGCCCATGTCCGACCTTGACACCCGCTTCTCCGCCGCCCTCAGGGACCTCAACGCCAAGCTCGCCGCCGACCCGCGCATCGAGGTCTGCCAGCTCGCCATCGCCGACGGCGTCACCATCTGCCGCCGCCTCATCTAGACGGAAGTTCGTTCGGTCCGGTGTGATATGCGTGCGTCAATTTCCTTACCGGCTGCTTTAATAAATTTGTGTTTTTCCCCTGTCCGCGCTGGCTGGTGAAGCATCTGATGAGTGGTTGTACTTATGTACCGTGGTGTTCCGATATGCAATGACGAGGTCGTGCATGCGGATGTCATTGCTAAATTTATTTCAGTTGGATTGTTAAACGTGAGATGGTGATTTATCTCAATTGGATTGTTAAACGTGACGTTTTGAGATGGTGAGACACGCGCGATGTGGTGTAAGGCCAACTCAAACATTGACTCTCAAATTTCCTCTGGCATCCGTTTGCGGAAAGGGGACCAGTCCGTAGACACAACAATAATGCGGGAGACAGCCTTCTAACGCTACCCGCATATACTTCAAACCGCATTTAAAATAATTCATCAAACACGGCAGATTTCATAAAATTTCAGACATAATTTACATAAAAGGTCGATATTTCGTCCATTTTACTAAAAACTAGAAAAATAAAACTAAACCATATACCGGACGACCACCTCGTACGTGTGTCTGCCCTGCCGCACCGACGTCACAGTTGGTGCCATCATCGTCGTCGACGACGTGGTCCCTCCAGCTGCAGAAGGGCGCCAGAGGGCCATGGCAGCCCTTGTCTAGCGGTTGCCTACTGCTCGCGGAGGAGCACAGAGCCTTGGCGACGCCTTACCCCTGCCGGCGCTGGCGGAGCATATGCTCAGGAGTAGAAATCACTCAACTATTAGCTGTAAATTGACATTGAACTACTTACTATATATATATGTGATTCATTTGCTCCTTATGATCACAAATCATTGCTAAATGGACATTGAACTACTTCTCTTGATCATTGAATATTTTCACTGAATTGCTAAATTTTTTGTCCAATGTCCATCGGTCCATGTTACATTGCCACTGCCATCAAAGCTCAAGAAAAATATGATATGTTCACTACAACCACAATCCGAGCCGTCCTGAGACTTTGGTGGCCTAGGGCGAAACTTAAACTTGGGACCCTTAATACAAGTGGACACCATAAATAGCTCTAAAAGAAATTTGCGTTCAAAATACGGAGTAGTTCTAAAACTGAATAATGGTAAGATTGTTACCGAATAGCAGTATCCAAGAATTTGAGATGCATGAGCAAATTTATATGAATGGTATGGACAATATCCTTTCATATGTCACATCTTATCTTATCTTATCTTACCTACTAATAAAGCACGGACTGTTTCTGGTCGTCCGTCACACCATTTTATAAATAAACCCCTCAGTTTTCTGTAAATCAACCCGCAGTACACGTTTAAGTTACAACCGAACTGTTCTTTTCATTTTCTCAGAAACCCCCTGACGTTTTAGACAATCAACCCGCCGTCCATATTTAAGTCAGCCAAAACGTTTTTTTAGTTTTAACAGAAAACCCCTTGACGTTTCGGTTAATCAATCTACAGTTTATTTTCATATCTTTTAAACCGTAACATAGATTGTAACATGTTATATATGAAACTTGATTAGAAAAATATGTAGAATCTAAATATGAAGTTATTTTTAGCTGTTAAATATTTCTAAAATATAATTTTTGGTTCAAACTTAATATATAGTTTACGGTCTGTTTTTTTTGTACCGTCAGTGATTCGAATTGCAAATAAACATCTATTAAAACCAGAGCGAGAGAAAAAAACATCGAGAACCATGCATACACAACTATGTAAAACTTTGCGGGAAAAAACCATACTTTTTATCTTATTCCAAGCGAGTGTGCGCACGTGCGCGCGCGCAAAAGAGAGAGACGTTAAGACTAACCACATTCAAACTTGTTTTCATTGTGTGAGCACAAAGGTCATTGTCGGCAACAAAATGTGATGCCATGTGAAACTAAAAGACGTGGGCCTATTAATGTCTTGAGTCATGGTTATTGGGTTAAGAGTGTGTGTTATTTTCTTTCCCGTTGCAATGCACGGGCTTTTTTTTTCGAGCGAGTGTGTGAGTACAGAGGAAATACAAATGTGATGCCATGTGAAACTAAAAGACGCGGGCCTATTAAGGTCTTGAGTCATGGTTATTGGGTTAAGGACGTGTGTTATTTTCTTTCCCGTTGCAACGCACGGTTTTTTTGCTAGTATCATATAAGCAATACTGCGAATCATGCAGAATTAATCCCACCTAGTTATGTGTTCGGAGCAGTGACCATTTACCTATGTCCGAGCGGTATTCATGCGCGTGGAACCGTGGAAATGCCAGGCGATGTTACGGGACAGAGCATGAGAGATCTGAGGCGTCGAACTACATCATCAGACGGTGGGGAGCACGAAGTGGCTGTGATTTCTCATAGATTGCTTTACTGTGTTTTATATATTTACTGTAGAATCTGCCTTGCGTGCATAGTGGCCCTCACTGTCGTGAAACTGTATGCACGTGAACTCGCTAACTACTCGCAACTAGTAAATGGCACGTGCTTTGCATGTGTAGCTTTATGAATGTAGACCAACATCACCAAGTGAACTTTGCAACTCAAAATAAGTAAAATACTCCCTCTGTCGCATATTAGTTATCACTACAACGGATGTATCAACAACAACTAATATAGGACAAAGGGAATAAATACTTACTCGCTCCAATCCGAATTTATTGACGTGACTTCTATGCAATGTCTTACTTACATTGTATAGAGGTTGCGTCAGTTAATTCGTATTGGATGAAGTATATTCTTTTTAAGACCGGATAGAGGGCTTCCTGAGGTTGGCCTTTAACATAGCAAACCATCAATGTATGAACACCCAAGGATTTTTTTTTTTAGTTTCCTGAAATTAATAGTTTGACACACTTGTCTTCAAACAAAAAGAAAAAACAGAGGAAAAATATGTGCTCCTTGTGTTTGGTACGTGTACATATATCATCCACTTCAAAGCTCAAGCTTTGTCCTTCTTATCAGATTTTACAGAACAGCATAAAAAATATACTCTAATGTGTAACAACATATTTACAAATTGCAACATAAAAGTTTCAGTTTTGATTAGGCTAAACTTCTTCGCAAAACAGATTTCCCTAGACAGCTGACATTCCCCAATTTTCAGAGACATTTCCTTCAAAAACCATTTGCTACTGCACCATTGTAGACATGATCAGCTCTTGACATTCTTCTAGAATAGGCATCCGCAAGGACTTGGTGCTTTGCAAACCTGCCCAGTAATTACATTTGTAAGGGAAAAATATATTATACCACAAGGATGCACTTGGACAAAAAAATGCAAGAGGAACAGAGACAATTCTATGCTTGCAGGTAGCACCTTAAGTTACATACACACGCACAAGATTGCATGTTTCTAATGTCATGGAATCAAGCATGGATGCACATGTGTAATTTGTATGCTTGTAAACATAAAGAAACTTGCAGTATTAGAAGTAACAATGACTAATACACCAATACCTGTATGTAAATTACATCAAGACATCTTTGTAGACGATATTTTTGGTGCTTTTTCCCGATGGATCAATTTCCTTATTTGGCTTTGCAAGTATTCTTGTTGTTTGTCTTGACATCCCTCGTGATAAAGCAACATAGAGTTGACCATGAGAGAACACCGGCTCTGGAAGATAGATGCCAACATTTGGAATAGTTTGACCTTGAGCTTTGTTGATTGTCATTGCAAAGCTGAGTCGAATTGGAAATTGCTTTCTTTTAAACTTGAAGGGTAGTACATCATCTTCTGAAGGATATAGAGGAATTCGTGGAAGGAATACTCTTTTCCCAGCATGTTGCCTGCCAATTATTTCTGCATCAATAGCATTCTCTTGAAATGCTCTGATAATAAGTCTTGTTCCATTGCACAATCCGTTAAAAGGATCTAGATTCCGAAGTAAAATCACAGGACAATTAATCTTCAGTCGAAGGACATGTGGAGGCAGGCCATTAGGTGTGAGTGAGTTTAGAAATTCAGGTGGGTAGTAGTTATGTGGATCATCCACTGCTGAATCAAAACTATAGTAGATTTGTTCTTCCCCAGGAAACCGATCAATAAGCTTTTCGTTTAGTTCATCAACATATTCATTCTTGGTGGAGAGAATGGCGCGAGTACTAATATAAGATGGTGATATTCCATTCTGGCCAAGTGAAGGAAAGATATCATTAGTTAACTTACTGACAGAGTGTTTTGGATCTATGAATGGTACAACAATTTCATCTGGTAGGCGCACATAATCTTGGCCGATTGATTCTTCTGTACCATCACCAATTCTTAACAGAAAATCTGAGAACCATGGATCAGATTGTGCTCTCATATTACGCCATAGTGTGAACCATGGATCAGATTGTGCTCTCATATTACGCCATAGTGTACACGTAGTATTCAATTAGTGTGTTGTTTCACAAATCTAACTACCAAACATATGAGTATTAACTAAAGCGAATACTGATTCATATAGGATGTGCATGAAACTGCTCCAAGCAATGCAACAGATTCCGTTGATGAAAGGGTACCAAAGGTTGGCATGCAATTTGCATCAGAAGAGGAAGCTTACTCCTTTTATAACAAGTATGCAAAGGCTATTGGTTTTAGCATCTGAAGAGGGAGTCAACATAAAGTAAAGAATTCTTCCATGATACAACAAAGAACATTTACATGCTCCCGTCAAGGTATGGGCTGCTTGTATTTTGTTTTGGTTATATTACTATTGGTGTCACTAAGATACTTATTTCAATTGACAGGATTCCGTGCAGAAGATAAGAGAGAGGATTCTTTCAGTTACAGTAGGCCCGAAACACGATGTGGCTGTCAAGCCCATATGAAGATAAGTCTCAAAAACGGATTATATTATGTGTATGAATTTGAGGCTGCACATAATCATAATGTTGCTACTGGAGACATGGCCTTATACTTAAGATCCCAAAGAAAAGTGACGGAAGCACAAATAGCAAAAGCTGAGGTCGCAAAGTCTGTAGGCATTTCGAATAAAGCAACTATTGATCTTATGGCCAAAGAAGCATGTGGACTTCCAAATCTTTACAACTAAGAAAAAGAAGACATATGATTTTTTACAACTACAACCTGAAATGCCTTTCGCAAATGAAATGCCTACGAATAACCCAATCTTAATGGTATAAGAAGTCTAAGCTTTTTGACTTTATCTACTTTTCAAACTTCTGCGACACTAAGCTTTGCTATTAATTTTCAGTGTCAATTCAGAGAAAATATTGTACCAAGATCAGGAAGACCCGTTGGTGGCTCGGAGAAAGAAAAAACAACGAAGAATAAGAAGACACATGATCCTTTACAACTACAACCTGAAATGCCTTTCGCAAATAAAATGCCAACGAATAACCCAATCTTAATGGTATAAGAAGTCTAAGCTTTTTGACATTATCTACTTTTCAAACTCCAAGACCTGGCCTTTGGCGCGAGGACGAATCAAGATGGGGAGCCGGTCTTGCGACGGGAGAAGCCGCAATTTGGGACGGGCACGGTGCCATAACTGTGACAGAAACTTCAGCCCAACTCGGACTTGTCGCGCTCCTCCTTTCACGCCGGCGGACCTCCTGCTGGAGGTCGCGACGATGGTACGGGGCGGTAGCAGATCCACTCGATGCCTCCGCTCCAGACGGTCGACTGTCGGCAGGGAAGGCGGAAGAGGAGGAACGAATACGTATTGGGGCAAACGAAAATAGAAGAGCTTCGTCTTTTTTTTTTTTGCCAAAAAATGTTACGCGAGGGAGGAAAACTGGCGCAGCCGTTAGATGAAGAATTAGCGAAAGGGAGTACGGATGGGAGCAAGGGACGGGAGCAGGCAAGCCCCGTCCAATAAACCCGGAGTTAATTAGGCATGGGGCCGCCTGTCATTGACCCCAGGGCGTTAATGGTGGTAGTTAGCCCCTAATGACGTGCCACGTCAGCTTGCCGGGGTTTGGCCGGCGGCGCCCATTTCGTGCGGCGGAGGGTGTCGGGTTTGAGCTACGGTTGATAGTTTAGAGCATGGTTTGCGGCTACGGGACGGTGGCACTCGCGCGCATCTATTCCAGCAAGCGGCAGCAACTGGGATGGCCGGAGCTCGCCGGAACGGAGCTCGTCGCGGTGGCCGGAGTTCAGGTTTGAGCGGGTGCAGGGCTGTGGTGCGCTAGGAGGCCAGCTGAGGGGCTGGGAGGCTCCCTGGGAGTGCCGTGAGCACAAGTGCGTGCTCGACTGCAAGGTACAGCGCCTGTGGACATGGCGGCAAGTTGGCCAGCGACGGCAGGCTTCGGACACGGCGGGGATCAATGGCTGCAGCACGAATTCGACGAGGGGAGCAGGGGAAAGTGGTCAGGGGCTCACAGCGGAGACGATGGGATGGTCAGCGTGCTCGGGGAAGGCCTAGAGGCGACTGGACAGCGGCGGCGATCTCGGTCGGCCGTGGTTGAAGACGATGGCAGTGACAGCGAAGCAGGCCTCCCGGCGACGTGTAGCTCGATGGAGAGAGTGAGGGCGTCGAGGCGAAGCCTTTGGTCACTCTGGTGGAACGGAACGACGGTGGTGGCTACGACTGCGACGAGCGGCGGCGACGGCGCTTCTCGGTCTCGCTTGGGGCCGAGAGATAGAGGAGGGGAGGAGGTCCAGGAGGAGAGGGGAAAGTGAGAGGGGGTCGAGGGGGGTTGCGTGGCATCCTCAGGACGAGGGGGAGACAGGCCGAGAGGCAGGAGGTGGCCGGGGCGCGTGCTTGCGTGCGGTGGCCACGCGCCTCTCATCCTCCTGGCGGGAGGTTGAGGGAGACTGGCGCTGGCCAGTGGGCTGGGCCGCTACAGTGCCAGAGCTGGTAAGCTGGCCCAGGTAACACTCTCTCTCTCTCTGCCCCTTTTCCTATTTTGTTCTGTTTTCAATTTCTGTAATTGTTTTTGATTTAGTTTTGGCACTAAACCATTTTGTAAACTTTTGAAACTTTTTATGGGCACTAAATGAATTATTTCAGAGACCCTCAGCAAGTTTCAAAATATTTGGAGCTGTAAAATTATTTATAGAATTTTAAAGCTCCAATTCAAATACATACTGGATTAATTCAAAGCCCATTTATGTCCTGGTAAAATGTCCACCATATTTTTGTTTAGGTTTTCACCTTGTTCCATAAATTATGAACATTTTTAAGGGCATTTTGGGTTCATTGAAAAAGATTTTACTTGAGCCTATTTGATTTAATTTGATGCTAGGGTTTGCTCAACCCCCATTTCATATTTAAATGAAATTTAGACATGATGATCATGCAAGGACAAGAAAAGGCTAAGCGGGCTGTGACATATTAGTAGTATGAGTGACATCACACATATCAAGGCAAGATGTGTCTATAGCCTATTAAATAAAGTGTTGTATGTTACCACACATATGTTACTCTCCACTATAGAGGTAGTAACATAGACTAGTAACATGCGTTGTGGCTAGTCTATGTAATAAAGCTAAATGAATACGCAAGATCCAGTTCTATGGTGTCATATAAAAAGGAAAACAGAAGGTAGCCAAATGAATATTTTTGAATTCCTTGCGAAGCACTGAACTACATGTGGCAATCTCATTTTCAAAAAGGAGTATCATCTTAGAATGGAGGTAATCTAGTGAAACTGTTGGCCCAGATTCGACACCGAGTACTTTTCGGTAACGGAGACGAACGACTACGAACGACAATAAGATAATGTTGACGATTGCGCTCCCGATCAGCCTCGCCGCTGGCCAATACAATATATTCGGCAAAAGAAAAACTTGTTGATTATTCAGCGAAACACTCACGTAACGTTGCTACTAGCTAGCTACCAATCCACTCGAACGATTCTGGTATTAGCAAGACATGCACGCAGGCAGTACTTGAATTGATAGCCACGGGCATGTCTCGTGTCCGCTGATTACTTTATGGGAAACGTTTGAAGCTGTCGCTCGCGCGCCGCTCGATTGCGAAGGGATCTAACGTTAGGATGACTTCCAATTCACGTTTTTCGTTGTTTGTTTTTCCTTTCCTCGGCCCACCCACGTGCCCTAGGCCCATCACGACCGTTTATTTTTCTTCCATCCTATCTGGTGCGTCGTACTATGCCCTCCGTTATCTTCTTCCTCGCGTGGTCGTCTTCAAGCTCCTTCTCCACAAACCGTTCGTTGAAAAGCTCCGACATGGGGGTGGGAAAAGGAGCTGCAACCGGAGCCTAGTGAAGATGCATCTGTGGGAGAATCACCACCGGCGAGTTGCGACCATGGTGGCCGCATGCTGGAACCAGCGTCGCGGCATGCTGGAAACAACACCATTTTTTGCTACATGCATTCATGGCGGAGCTACAATCCGCGACGGCGCAGACGAGTTTTTGCTGCAATCGTCATCAGCTTTTGCTACGACCGGCAAGAAATTTTGCTACATCCATTCATGCCAGAGATGCGACGGGTGAGAATTTTTGCTACAACCACATTGCGTTTGTGCTACAATCAGCCTCTCATTTTGCTACAATCGCAACCGGCGCGGTCACCACGCTCGCCGGTTGCAGCTTTTCGAGAACATGGATGAAGCTTTTAAATGTACAAACACTTTCAAACTGAAAAGGTTGCAACCGTTACCAAAAAAGCTCCAACCTTAGATGAAAAAAGCTTCAAATTTTTCAATCGGGCATTGCTCCACGGAAAAAGTTGCAAACGTTCACAGATAAGCTTCATTTGTAGTTGAAAAAAGCTTCAACCCACGAGTAGTCCAAGCAACATTCGGCGAGGATGGAAGTCGTGGGTTTCATGCTACATGCTACAAGCGGTCCTGGATTTTGCTACGACCGGTGTCGCATCCAGCTACATCTGCAGTCATGGTTTGCTGCATCGAACAGTGATGCATTTTTTTTTTTGCCGGAAGCGAAGCTGGTTTGCTGGGACGGGGGTGAGCGAGAGGTTGCAACCGCGAGGTATGTGATGGACGAGCTGCGACTGGACGGGCATGAGCAGCGGCAAGCACGCCGGCGAGCTGCGGCCGTCGCCACCGAAGCTACGAGCATCACCGCCGAGAGCTGCAACCACTGGTGCAGCTGTTACATGGGTTGAGGCAGCGACGAGGACGGACGGCAAGGGTGGGGACCAGCGACGAGGACGGCCGTCGAGGGCGGGGACCGGCGACGGGGACGGCCGGCGAGTGTGGGGACCGGCGATGCGGATGGCCCCTCGAGAGCGCGCGGGGCTGATGAGATGCGGAGGGTCCTTTTCTCGCGAGCCGGAGGGAAGATGATGACCTGGATGGATAAGGATCTAGCGGCTTGGGAGGGGCTGATCGGGCGGCTAGGGTAGGACCGGCCGGTGCGCTGGCGCATAGCGGTGCCCTTACTTTATTGCTTCTCAACTCAAGGTACTAATTACAAGGGGTGAGGTGCAGACGTATATATATGCTATCCTGCCAATACTACTCATACACGGTCTTTGCTAGAAACCTAGTCGGACACGTACATACATATGTACTCAAGCAGAAACGGCCACGTTCTGTCATGTTGAATTCCAACAATCACCTCCTAAACATGATGTTGTTACATTACAACTCCGACGCTGATCTTTCTTTGCATCACCAAGAACTTCTCTTGATCTTAAGTCTTGATTAAGATGTCCGCTAGTTGATCGTCGGTGTAAATGTAGGTGACCTTCGTCTTACCTTCTTTCACACAGTTCTTTATGTAGTGATGTATCGTATCAATGTGCTTGCCCCTTTCACACCGCATTATATCCTTGCGTAGAAAAATCGTAGGCTCGCTGTGAACGATGAGCACCACTTGATTCGGATCTCGATCCATGAGATCATCGTGTAGCCTCTCTAGCCACACATCTTGACAAGTTGCGGTGTCAGCTGCAACATACTCATTTTCACCTGAAGTCGATGTCACCACTTTTGTGATAGTCAGCTTACTATGCTTCCACCAAGGAAATACGTCACGCCCGAGGTACTCTTACGGTCGTCAATAATTCCTTCCTTGTCACTACCGCTGTAGCAGAGTAGTTTAACCATCTCCTTCTTGCTCATCTCAAGACGAGGTTCCATTGAAGCATCAATTGGATTGCAATCTTTCATACCATAGCTTTCAACTACCTTCCTTGTGTATGCCTCCTGGCATAGTGTGATCCCGTCTGACTTTTGTTGTACCTCGGTCCCGAGGTAGCAACTCAAAAGACCTAGATCAACCATCTTGAAAATAACCTTCATTTGTAGCTTGAACTTTGTAATCATCTCTTCATCTGCTCCAGTTATCAATAGGTCGTCGACATAGATGCCAATTAGTAGACGATCACTTCCATCACCTCGCTTGTACATTGCATACTCTGGTGGGGTTTTCCCAAATCTAAGAGAAATCATCGTCTGATCAAGTTTGATATTCCATGCTCGAGAGCCTTGCTGTAGCCCGTACAAGACTTTGTGTAGCTTCAATACCTTTTGATATTCTCCCTCTTTGATGAACCCCGGTGGCTGGTTCACATAAACCTCTTCTTCTAACTCTCCTTCAAAAACGCGGATTTTACACCCATGTGATGTATCTTCGATGATTCCAGAGCTACAAGAGCTATGAGTAATCTCATCGATTCCATCCTTTCAACGGGACGAACACTTCTTCAAAGTCAACACCTTTCTCTTGGACGTACTCTTTCGCTACTAGCCGCGCTTTGTGTTTCACATACCCTTCGACATCTTTTTTGATCTTAAATTCCCATTTGAGATTCATGACTTTTTCATTGTTGGAAAGACCCACAAGCTCCCATGCATTGTTGTCATGGATCGACCTCAACTCCTCTTTCATAGTCTGACACCAACACTTCTTCGTATTTGCGTCCTTCAAATCCACCGGTTCCTCGGTGCTTAGACATCGTCGCCCACTCCTTTTCACCTTCATCGGTTCAAGCATCCGAAGAATTTTCTCCATATAGAGGTGTAAATCCGGCTTTAGCAGTACGGGTGTAGGTTGTGATGCCCTTTCCTCCATTACCGTCGGAGGTGACTCGGGAGCCGAAGCACCCTCCTCTTCTGCGTACAACGATGAAAATGCTGACCCTTCTTCAAATGCAGCGCGTCCTACGCTACATGGGCTGGACGTATCTCCTTGGCAGCTCCCAAGACCACGTGGGGAATCACCTAGTGATGCTCCTAGCCTATCACATGAGCCACCCAACACTCCTGCTAGGCTGCTTCCTGGGAACCGGCTCCTCTACCGTGCCGCTGGGCACGGCAGAGTGCCGTGCCTTCTCATACGCCCAGCCTGTGCATTGATATGGGCCAGAAGGGCCTCACTCCTGGCCGAAAATCCATCTTAACAGCCCAGCCGTTCATCTGATGCATCACAGTTTCCTCAAAAAAAAACATGATGCATCACAGGGCTACACAGGCCAACTAATTAACTATTTCCATACAGTCATTTTTTAATTATTTCCCTGCCCTAAAAACTACTCCCTCCGTCCCATAATGTAAGAACGTTTTTGACATTATACTAGTGTAAAAAACATTCTTATATTTTGGGACGGAGGAAGTAGTTAACTATTTCCCAACCCCTAACAAACTATTTTTTTATAAAATACTAAGAGCAACTCCAACAGGGCGACCCATTTCAACCGTCCATGTCCGTTTGGGTCGCCGCGGATAAAAACGCCGGCCCAACGCGCCGACCCAAATTCAAAATGTGCTTGCTTCGTGTCCGTGCGGATGCCGATCAGGCCCCAAGACACGTCGCGCGTCACATCCAGTTACGACGGCAGCTGCCTATACTGGCAGTGCCATCACGCCTGGTGCACCAGAATGTGCAGCCGTTGCCTGGCAGGGCGGGCAGGCGCTGGCGACGACGGAGTAGGAACTGTCGGGGGTGAGCTTCCCCTTGTTCTTGCCGGGGCCGCTGAAGAAGCCCATGGGTAGGGTTTGCTATGTCGCCGGTGAGGGAGCGTGCAACTAGATATGGATGGGCAGCAGAAGCGGAAGTGGATGTGCCCCCCCCCCCACACACACAGACACGCTAGATTTAAAAAGGACGACCCATGTAGCTTCTAGTCGCTGACGCGTGGGCCCGCGCGCGGTAGGTGGACGCGTTAAATATGACCGAGCACACCTACGCCGTTTTATCTTGTGGACGCGTCGCAAAAAGACTACTTCTCCATGACCGAGCACACGCGGCAATCACTGCTTCCGCTCCAGCAAAGATAGCACTTACATCTGTAGCATCGACGTAAGCTTCGGAATCATCTCCATGTCTGTAGCATCGGCACGAGTTTACGAATCATGATCTTGAGAGCAAACTTTTTCTTCTCGGAGAGCGACAATTTCTTTGGCCGACGCTTAAAGAACTGGATCCTTCTCACCCATGAGTTCACACATCAACATCATGTTACTTTCATCTCCTAGGCACTTCTTGGGGGGATTCTTGCACTCCGACTTGAAGTGCCCGAGCAAATTACAGTTGTGGCAGCGGATCTTCCTCTAGTCAAACTTTTTCTTCTTTGACTTCTCCGACTGTTCGTCGGTGTTCTTTGTGGGACAGTACTTTTCGCCGCTACTGGACGCCGAGTCCATAAAAATTGTTCTCCTTGGAAGCCATCGCCTGCCACTGAGCACGCTAAGCATCAGGTACTCATCCCGCTTTGCATCACTGTGACTCAACTTGATCCGCTCGTCGTGCTCCTTGAAGCAACCAACCAGATCACCCAAAGTGAGATTCTTGAGATCAACACATTGCTCGAGCTGACACATGTTGGGGAACATAGTAATTTCAATAATTTCCTACACACACGCAACAGATCATGGTGATGTATAGCAACGAGCGGGAGAGTGTTGTCCATGTACCCTCGTAGACCATAAGCAGAAGTGTTATGACAACGCGGTTGATGTAGTCATACGTCTTCACGATCGACCGATCCTAGTACTGAACGTACGGCACCTCCGCGATCAGCACACGTTCAGCTCGGTGACGTCCCACGAACTCACGATTCAGTACAGCTTTGAGGGAGAGTTCCGTCAGTACGACGGCGTGATGACGGTGATGATGAAGTTACCGACGCAGGGCTTCATCTAAGCACCGCTACGATATGACCGAGGTGGATTATGATGGAGGGGGGCACTGCACACGGGTAAGAGATCAATGATCAACGTGTGTGTCTATGGGGTGCCCCTGGCCACGTATATAAAGGATGGAGGGAGGAGGAGGCCGGCCCTCATAAGGCGCGCCCAAATTGTGGAGTCCTACTAGGACTCCTTAGTCCTATTAGGATTCCACCTCCCATATGAAATAGGAAAAGGGGAAGGGAGAAGGAGAAAGAAGGATGGGGGTGCCCCCTTTCCCTAGTCCAATTCGGACCAGTCCATGGGGAAGGGGTGTGGCCACCCATGAGGCCTTTCTCTCCTTTCCCATATGGCCCATTAAGGCCCAATACGAATTTCCGTAACTCTCCGGTACTCCAAAAAATACCCGAATCACTCGGAACCTTTCCGATATCTGAATATAGCCTTCTAATATATCGATCTTTACGCCTCGACCATTTTGAGACTCCTCGTCATGTCCATGATCTCATCCGGGACTCTGAACTATTTTCGGTCATCAAATCACATAACTCTTTAATAAAAATCATCATCAAACGTTAAGCGTGCAGACCCTACGGGTTCGAGAACTATGTAGACATGACTGAGACACATCTCGAGTCAATAACCAATAGCGGAACCTGGATGCTCATACCAAATATTCTACGAAGATCTTTATCGGTCAAACCGCATAACAACATACGTTGTTCCCTTTGTCATCGGTATGTTACTTGCCCGAGATTCGATCGTCGGTATCCCAATACCTAGTTCAATCTCGTTACCCGCAAGTCTCTTTACTCGTTTCGTAATACATCATCCCACAACTAACTCATGAGTCACAATTCTTGCAAGGCTTATAGTGATGTGCATTACCGAGAGGGCCCAGAGATACCTCTCCGACAATCAGAGTGACAAATCCTAATCTCGATCTATGCCAACTCAACAAGTACCATCGGAGAAACCTGTAGAGCACCTTTATGATCACCCAGTTACGTTGTGACGTTTGGTAGCACACAATGTGTTCCTCCGGTATTCGGGAGTTGCATAATCTCATACTCATAGGAACATGTATAAGTTATGAAGAAAGCAATAGCAACAAACTAAACGATCATAGTGCTAAGCTAACGGATGGGTCATGTCAATCACATCATTCTCTAATGATGTGATCCCGTTCATCAAATGACAACTCATGTCAATGTATATGAAACTTAACCATCTTTGATCAACGAGCTAGTCAAGTAGAGGCATACTAGTGACACTCTGTTAATCCATGTATTCACACATGTACTAAGTTTCCGGTTAATACAATTCTCGCATGAATAATAAACATTTATCATGAAATAAGGAAATAAATAATAACTTTATTATTGCCTCTAGGGCATATTTCCTTCAGCCTCCCACTTGCACTAGAGTCAATAATCTAGTTCACATCGCCATGTGATTTAACACCAACAGATCACATCACCATGTGATTAAGACCCATAGTTCACATCGTCATGTGACCAATAGCCAAAGGGTTTACTAGAGTCAATAATCTAGTTCACATTGCTATGTGATTAACACCCATAGAGTACTAAGGTGTGATCATGTTTTGCTTGTGAGAGAAGTTTAGTCAACGAGTCTGCCACATTTAGAGTCGTATGTATTTTGCAAATATTCTATGTCTACAATGCTCTGCACAGAGCTACTCTAGCTAAATGCTCCCACTTTCAATATGTATCCAGATCAAGACTCAGAGTCATCCAGATCGTTGTCAAAGCTTGCATCGACGTAACTTTTTACGACGAACTCTTTATCACCTCCATAACCGAGAAATACTTCCTTCGTCCTCTAAGGATAATTTTGCCCGCTGTCCAGTGATCTACTCCTAGATCAGAATTGTACCCCCTTGCCAAACTCAGGGCATGGTATACAATATATCTGGTATATAACATGGCATACTTTATAGAACCTATGACCGAGGCACATGGAATGACTTCTCATTCTCTTTCTATTTTCTGCCGTGGTCAGGTTTTGAGTCTTTACTCAACTTCACACCTTGCAGCACATGCAAGAACTCCTTCTTTTACTGTTCCATTTTGAACTACTTCAAAATCTTGTCAAGGTATGTACTCATTGAAAAACTTATCAAGCGTCTTGATCTATCTATATAGATTTTGTTGCTCAATATGTAAGCAGCTTCACCAAGGTCTTTCTTTGAAAAACTCCTTTCAAATACTCCATTATGCTTTCCAGAAAATTCTACATCATTTCCGATCAACAATATGTCATACACATATGCTTATCAGAAAGGCTGTAGTGCTCCCACTCACTTTCTTGTAAATACAGGCTTCACCGCAAGTCTGTATAAAACTATATACTTTGATCAACTCATCAAAGCGTATATCCCAACTCCGAGATGCTTGCACTAGTCCATAGATGGATCGCTGGAGCTTGCATCTTTTGTTAGCACCTTTAGGATTGACAAAACCTTCTGGTTGCATCATATACAACTCTTCTTTAAAAAATCCATTAAGGAATGTAGTTTTTGACTTCCATTTGCCAGATTTCATAAAAATCCAGACTTAAGCATCGATACGAGTGAGAAAATCTAATCGTAGTCAACACCATGAACTTGTCGAAAACCTTTTGCGACAATTCGAGCTTTGTAAATAGTAACACTACTATCAGCATCCGCCTTCCTCTTGAAGATCCATTTATTCTCAATGGCTTGCTGATCATCGAGCAAGTAAACCAAAGTCCATACTTTGTTCTCATACATGGATCCCATCTCATATTTCATGGCCTCAAGCCATTTTGTGGAATCTGGGCTCATCATCGCTTCCTCATAGTTCGTAGGTTCATCATGGTCTATTAACATGACTTTCATAACAGGATTAACGTACTACTCTGGTGCAGATGTACTCTGGTTGACCTACGAGGTTCGGTAGTAACTTGATTTGAAGTTTCATGATCATCATCATTAACTTCCTCACTAATTGGTGTAGGAATCACTGGAACTAATTTCTGTGATGAACTACTTTCCAATTCGGGAGAAGGTACAATTACCTCATCAAGTTATACTTTCCTCCCACTCACTTCTTTCGAGAGATACTCCTTCTCTAGAAACGATCCATTTTTAGCAACGAATATCTTGCCTTCAGATCTGTGATAGAAGGTGTACCCAACAGTCTCCTTTGGGTATCCTATGAAGACGCACTTCTCCGATTCGGGTTTGGGCTTATCAGGCTGAAACTTTTTCACATAAGCATCACAACCCCAAACTTTAAGAAACGACAACTTTGGTTTCTTGCCAAACCACAGTTCATATGGCGTCATCTCAATGGATTTAGATGGTGCCCTATTTAACGCGAATGTAGCTGTCTCTAATGCATAAACCCAAAACGATAGCGGTAAATCAGTAGGAGACATCATAGATCGCACCATATATCTAATAAAGTGCGGTTACGACGTTCGGACACACCATTACGCCGTGGTGTTCCGGCTGGCGTCAGTTGTGAAACTATTCCGCATTGTTTCAAATGAAGACCAAACTCGTAACTCAAATATTCTCCTCCATGATCAGATGGTAGAACCTTTATTTTCTTATTACGACGATTTTCCACTTCACTCTGAAATTCTTTGAACTTTTCAAAATGTTTCAGACTTATGTTTTATCAAGTAGATATACCCATATCTGCTCAAATCATCTGCGAAGGTCACAAAATAACGATACTTGCCACGAGCCTTAGCACTCATTGGACTGCATACATCAGTATGTATTATTTCCAATAAGTTAGTAGCTTGCTCCTTGTTCCGAAGAACGGCGTTCTAGTCATCTTGCCCATGAGGCATGGTTCGCAAGCATCAAAATGATTCATTAATCAAGTGATTCCAAAAATCCTTCAGCATGGAGTTTCTTCATGCACTTTACACCAATATGACCTAAACGGCAGTGCCAAAAATATGTTGCACTATCATTATTAACTTTGCATTTTCTAGCATCAATATTATGAATATATGTATCACACGATCGAGATTCAATAAACCATTCACATTGGGTGTATGACCATAGAAGGTTTTATTCAAATAAACAGAACAACAATTATTCTCTAACTTAAATGAATTACTGTATTTGCAATAAACATGATCTAATCATATTCATGCTCAACGCAAGCACCAAATAACATTTATTTAGGTTCAACACTAGTCCCGAAGATAGAGGGCGTGTGCGATGGTGATCATATCAATCTTGGAAACACTTCCAACACACATCGTCACCTTGCCCTTAACTAGTCTTTATTATTCTGCAACTCCTGTTTCAAGTTACTAATCATAGCAACTGAACTGGTATCAAATGTCGAGGGGTTTCTTATGAGCACTAGTAAAGTACACATCAATAATCTGTATATTAAATATACCTTTGTTCACTTTGCCATCCTTCTTATCAACCAAATACTTGGGGCAGTTCCGCTTCCAGTGACCAGTCTCTTTGCAGTAGAAACACTCAATTTCAGGCTTAGGTCTAGACTTGGGCTTTTTCACTTGAGCAGCAACTTGCTTCCCGTTCTTCTTTAAGTTCCCCTTCTTCCCTTTGCCCCTTTACTTGAAACTAGTGGTCTTGTTAACCGTCAACACTTGATGCTCTTTCTTGATTTCTACCTTCGTCGATTTCAGCATCGCGAAGAGCTCGGGAATTACTTTCGTCATCCCTTGCATATTATAGTTCGTCACGAAGTTCTAGTAACTTGGAGATAGTGAGTAGATAACTTTGTCAATTACTATCTTATCTAGAAGATTAACTCCCACTTGATTCAAGCAATTGTAGTACCCAGACAATCTGAGCACATGCTCACTGGTTGAGCTATTCTCCTCCATCTTGTAGGCAAAGTACTGTCAGAGATCTTATATCTCTCGACACGGGCATGAGCCTGAAATACTAATTTCAACTCTTGGAACATCCTATATGGTCCGTGCCATTCAAAACATTTTTGAAGTCCCAGTTCTAAGCCGTAAAGCATGGTGCACTAAACTATCAAGTAGTCATCATACCGAGCTTTTTTCAAAACATTCATAACGTCTGCATATGCTCCTGCAATAGGTCTATCACCTAGCGGTGCATCAAGGACATAATTCTTCTATGCAGCAATGAGGAAAATCCTCAGATCACGGACCAAGTCTGTAACATTGCTACTATCATCTTTCAACTTATATTTCTCTAGGAACATATAAAAAATAAACGGGGAGCTACACCGTGAGCTATTGATCTACAACATAGATATGCTAATACTACCAGGACTACGTTCATGATAAATTAAAGTTCAATTAATCATATTACTTAAGAACTTCCACTTAGATAGACATCCCTCTAGTCATCTAAATGATCACGTGATCCAAATCAACTAAACCATGTCCAATCATCATGTGAGATGGAGTAGCTTTCAATGGTGAACATGACTATGTTGATCATTTATATACTATATGATTCACGCTCGACCTTTCGGTTTCCAGTGTTCCGAGGCCATATCTGCATATGCTAGGCTCGTCAAGTTTAACCCGAGTATTCTGCGTGTGCAAAACTGGCTTGCACCTGTTGTATGTGAACGTAGAGCTTATCACACCCGATCATCACGTGGTGTCTCGGCACGATGAACTGTCGCAACGGTGCATACTCAGAGATAACACTTATACCTGAAAATTTAGTGAGAGATCATCTTATAAAGCTACCGCTGAACTAAGCAAAATAAGATGTATAAAAGATAAGCATCACATGCAATCAAAATATGTGACATGATATAGCCATCATCATCTTGTGCTTTTGATCTCCATCTCCAAAGTACTGTCATGATCTCCATTGTTACCGGCATGACGCCATGATCTCCATCATCTTGATATTTTATCATCGTGTCGTCACATGGTCGTCTCACCAGCTATTGCTTTTGCAACTATTGCTATCACATAGCGATAAAGTAAAGCAATTATATGGCACTTGCATCTTATGCAATAAAGAGACAACCATAAGGCTCCTGCCAGTTGCCGATAACTATAACAAAACATGATCATCTCATATAACAATTTATATCTCATCACATCTTGACCATATCATATCACAACATGCCCTGCAAAAACAAGTTAGACGTCCTCTACTTTGTTGTTGCAAGTTTTACGTGGCTGCTATGGGCTGAGCAAGAACCGTTTTTACCTACGCATCAAAACCACAACGATTTTTCGTCAAGTATCACTACTAGAAATTAAGCCAATAACGACCAACATCTAAAAGTCTTGGTTGTTATTCTTCCGATGAGCTAGTCCCACGTTTAAACTAACCCCACGAAACCTCCCGAACAGTGATGGATATGCCGGTCGTTAGTTTGGTGGCCGTAGTTGATTAATACTCCATATATTTGATACTTTTATTTTTTAGAGTAATTAGCATCCTTATCTGGTGAAACGAGGGAGATAAAAGGAAGATAAATAAAAGTCACTTCTAACTATCCCTGCAGTCTCGCGTCCAGGTAAACCACGGTGGCGCATCCCCTCTCAGATTGAGCCGCTCGCCCCCGCAGCCGCCACCGCCACGAACGCTGCATGCCCATGTCGTCCCCTCGCCTCCTCGTCGCAGGATGCCGACCCAGATGCGCTCGCTGCCGAGGTCGTCCGAGTGGAGCAGAGGACCAACGCTCGCTGCCGAGGTCGTCCGAGTGGACCGATCCCTTGTCAGGTGCTCGACGAGCAGCGCAACGGGGTCCAGAGGATCAACGCCGAGGTCAGTTCCGCATCCATCGGGTCTAGTAGTTCAGTGATGAGGTCAATACTCCTACGTGTTGGTCGGATCTAGCTCGGTGATGAGGTCAGTGTTGTTACCGCATCGGCCATATCTCGTAGCGGGCTCGGGATATTTGGAGTGGATCGCTAATGGTTTCCTAGCAGTTCTTATTCAGGCCTTTAGATGGGAGGGGAAGGCAGAGGCGGATACGATGCAGGACTCGTTAGGACGGAGAAAGGGTGCAGCTGCTGCTCAATGCGAAAACAGAGGTTGAATTCGGGTTGTAGTCTCTCGCATGGCATGAACAAGACAGATATTGGGGACGAGCATTGTCGGGACGTGCAAAGGCTGCCGTGTAGCAGGTAATTAACTAGCTAAATTCTTCACTCTGACCATTTTTGTTTGAGATTTTTCAATTTGAAAGTGAAGATGTAAACCTGGATGCAGGTTTGTGGAGGTGATGGTGCCAGTCTTGTGAAGGGATGCTTGGAGATGCGTGTGGCACTGATCTAGGTACGTGCATACACTTCTCAGAACAAAGACGTTTTTTTACTTGCCTGGTCTGAAAGTGAGGACAATGTGTTTGGCTGCTGATTATTTTTAACTTATACGTACATGATTGATAATTTTGGCTTGTGTGAACTGAAAAGAAGAGTTAACGAGTTTGATTTTCAGAATGACCTCGTCAATCGATGGCCTGTTGACTCCTACATCTGGAGATGTGTCAATGTAAGCATAGCCTAATTATTGAGCAACGACGTCTAAAAAGATATCATGGTGCAATATATAGTCGTGTATACCTGATGTATACTTTTTTTCACTTTTGATTTAATTTGTATATTGCCATTGTAGACGCTCAGTACATGGTCCATTGTGCAGTGCCCATGCTCCAGGGCAAGGTAATTGTAAGTTTTTCTTGTAAGCTTAAACTTCTCCAAAATTGATGTCTCCTTGCGTGCTCTGTTTTTCATATGCTCACCACTTTGAAGCTCCTCTTCTCCTCCAGGGTGACAAAGAAAAGCCAGGAGGCCGTTTTGAGGTATGTATATCACTCACTCTTGAGAAGAATGGTAGTTTTTTTAAGCAGATGAGAATAATATTTGGTTTTAATTTGTTGGGTATATGTGTTAAAAAATTAGTTGGGTATATGAAAACAACCAAAAAAAGATCATTTTTTTCCAGATAAATAGAATAACTCCAATTTTGCTTGAATTAGAAAAGAAACATTCCAATTAATATTTTCTTAAAATAGTTTGCCTTTGTCGCACAAGGATAAGGACTATTGAAGAATTCAAGTGGAAACTTGTTCCTTTATGATATTATCCTCTTTGCTAGTTCTTTTATATGTACTGACATATAAACCATTAATGTTTTTTGTAGAACGGATGGTCCACCTTAAAAGTAACATCACGAGGCATTGTAGTCATTGGTGAAGAATGATAAGGACTTGTGATGGTGTCTCATGAGTGAAGAGAAAATATTTACTGGTTGTTACTTGATTTTTTTGGTACAAATGAACATCTATATTGATTGTTCTGGATAGTGTTTTTGGTTAGTAATTTTGCAATGGTTTTTTATCTCCAGATATGTATGTGGGGAATTAGAGACATTGCAAGGACCAGCATTAAGTAAGGCGGTATTGGTTTCTAAACTACAAGCTTGTGAGCAAGCGAGGCAAGTGCTCGAAGGAACGTTCAATGGCATGGTGCAAGAGGTGTTAGAAATTAAGTGTATTGTATCTGGTATATTAGTAAGTGATAGTTCTCATGGAAGCCAACTTGAAGTTTCTTAAAGGATAATTTAATGTATGTCAGAATATTGGTATTTTTATTACTAAAAGAGGCTATGATCCTTTCAAACCATATTCTCTTGTTTTTATATTAATATGGATGTTAATATTGAAATGTTGGATGCTGCATAAAGTGATCGTTCAACACAAAATTATACTAAATATAAGTGGTTCTGAAGGATATCAATGTGTGAAGAGAGTGGTCGCTGATGATACTTTGGTCAGCATGATAACATTATTAGCGAGGACAATTGTGGTCGTTATTTCCATGGGATTGACGACCGCACACCATCTCGTCGTTACAAGAATAACGACCACAAAAGGTATGGGGTCGTTATACTTTTAACGACGGAGCCTACTATGACCAGCAGATTGTGGTCGTTAATGACCTTTAACGACCACGATCCGACCTTTAACGACCACATATACCATCGTTAAAAACCGTTTTCCTAGTAGTGATATGTGCTGTTTTAACCTTTAACAAGGACCGGGCGTAGCCACACTCGATTCAACTAAAGTTGGAGAAACTAACACCCGCCGGCCACCTATGTGCGAAGCACGTCGGTAGAACCAGTCTCGCATAAGCGTACACGTAATGTCGGTCCGGGCCGCTTCATCCAACAATACCGCTGAATCAAAGTATGACATGCTGGTAAATAGTATGACTATTATCGTCCACAACTCATTTGTGTTCTACTCATTCATATAACATCTACACATAAACCTGGCTCTGATACCACTGTTGGGAACGTAGTAATTTTAAAAATTTCCTACGCACACGCAACAGATCATGGTGATGTATAGCAACGAGCGGGAGAGTGTTGTCCACGTACCCTCGTAGACTGTAAGCAGACACGTTATGACAACACGGTTGATATAGTCATACGTCTTCACGATCGACCGATCGTAGTACTGAACGTACGTCACGTCCGCGATCAGCACACATTCAGCTCGGTGACGTCCCACGAACTCAGAATCCAGTAGAGCTTCGAGGGAAAGTTCCATCAGCACGACGGCGTGATGACCGTGATGATGAAGTTGCCGAGCAGGGCTTCGCCTAAGCACCGCTACGATATGACCGAGGTGGATTATGGTGGAGGGGGGCACCACCCATGGCTAAGAGATCAATGATCAACTTGTATGTCTATGGGGTGCCCCCTGGCCACGTATATAAAGGACGGAGGGAGGAGGAGGCCGGCCCTCATAGGGCGCGCCCAAAGTGTGGAGTCCTACTAGGACTCCCTAGTCCTAGTAGGATTCCACCTCCCACATGGAATAGGAAAAGGGGAACGGAGAAGGACAAGGAAGGAAGGGGGTGGCCCCTTTCCCTAGTCCAAGTCAGACCAGTCCATGGGGAAGGGGCGCGACCACCCTTGAGGCCTTTCTCTCCTTTCCCGTATGGCCCATTAAGGCCCAATACGAATTCCCGTAACTCTCCGGTGTTGGAAATATGCCCTAGAGGCAATAATAAAATGGTTATTATTATATTTCTTTGTTCATGATAATAGTCTATTATTCATGCTATAATTGTGTTATCCGAAAATCGTAATACACGTGTGAATACATAGACCACAACCTGTCCCTAGTGAGCCTCTAGTTGACTAGCTCGTTGATCAACAGATAGTCATGGTTTCCTGACTATGGGCATTGGATGTCATTGATAACGGTATCACATCACTGGGAGAATGATGTGATGGACAAGTTCCAATCCTAAGCATAGCTCAAAGATCGTGTAGTTCGTTTAGCTAGAGATTTTACAAATGTCAAGTATCATTTCCTTAGACCATGAGATTGTGCAACTCCGGATACCGTAGGAGTGCTTTGGTGTGCCAAACGTCACAACGTGCTGGGTGACTATAAAGGTACACTACAAGTATCTCCGAAAGTGTCATTGGGTTGTACGAATCGGGCCAGGATTTGTCACTCCGTATGACGGAGAGGTATCTCTGGGCCCACTTGGTAATGCATCATCATAATGAGCTCAATGAGACCAAGTGTCTGGTCACGGATCATGCATTACGATGCGAGTAAAGTGACTTGCGTAACGAGATTAAGCGAGGTATTGGGATACCGACGATCGAATCTCGGTCATGTAACGTACCGATTGACAAAGGGAATTGTATACAGGGTTACTTGAATCCTCGACATCGTGGTTCATCCGATGAGATCATCGAGGAGCATGTGGGAGCCAACATGGGTATCCAGATCCCGCTGTTCGTTATTGACCGGAGAGACGTCTCGGTCATGTCTGCATGTCTCCCGAACCCGTAGGGTCTACACACTTGAGGTTCGGCGACGCTAGGGTTGTAGAGATATGAGTATGCGGTAATCCGAAAGTTGTTCAGAGTCCCGGATGAGATCCCGGACGTCACGAGGAGTTCCGGAATGGTCCGGAGGTAAAGAATTATATATAGAAAGTCGGGTTTCGACCATCGGGAAAGTTTCGGGGATCACCGGTATTGTACCGGGACCACCGGAAGGGTCTCGGGGGTCCACCGGGTGGGGCCACCTATCCTGGAGGCCCCCATGGGCTGAAGTGGGAGGGGAACCAGCCCGTGGTGGGCTGGTGTGCCCCCCCTTGGGCCCCCCTGCGCCTAGGGTTGGAAACCCTAGGGGTGGGGGCGCCTCCACCTGGCTTGGGGGGGAAGCCACCCCCCTTGGCCGCCGCCCCCCTTGGAGATCCCATCTCCAGGGCCGGCGCCCACCCCCCTAGGGGGCCTATATAAGAGAGGGAGGGAGGGTAGCCGCACCCATGCTCTTGGCGCCTCCCTCTCCCTTGCTACACCTCTCCTCTCGCAGGCGCTTGGCGAAGCCGCCGAGATCGCTGCTGCATCCACCACCACGCGTCGTCGGTTGTTGGATCTTCATCAACCTCTCCTTCCCCCTTGCTGGATCAAGAAGGAGGAGACGTCTTCCTCAACCGTACGTGTGTTGAACGCAGAGGTGCTGTCCGTTCAGCACTAGGATCATCGGTGATTTGGATCACGACGAGTACGACTCCCTCAACCCCGTTCTCTTGAACGCTTCCGCTCGCGATCTACAAGGGTATGTAGATGCACTCCTCTCTCTTGTTGCTAAATGAACTCTTAGATTGATCTTGGTGAAACCGTAGAAATTTTTTTATTTTCTGCAACGTTTCCCAACAGTGGTATCAGAGCTAGGTCTATGCGTAGTTCTCTTTGCACGAGTAGAACACAAACTTGTTGTGGGCGTAGATGTTGTCAACTTTCTTGCCACTACTAGTCCTATTTTGCTTCAGCGGTATTGTGGGATGAAGCGGGCCGGACCGACCTTACGTGACGCTTCGTGAGACAGGTTCCACCGGTCGACATGCACTAGTTGCATAAGGTGGCTAGCGGGTGTCTGCTCTCCCACTTTAGTTGGAGCGGATTCGATGAAAAGGGTCCTTATGAAGGGTAAATAGAAGTTGACAAATCACGTTGTGGCTTTTACGTAGGTAAGAAAACATTCTTGCTAGAACCCTATTGCAGCCATGTAAAACATGCAACAACAATTAGAGGACGTCTAACTTGTTCTTGCAGCATGTGATTGAGATGTGATATGGCCAAAAGTTGTGATGAATGATGAATGATATATATGTGATGTATGAGATCATGTTCTTGTAATAGGAATCACGACTTGCATGTCGATGAGTATGACAACCGGCAGGAACCATAGGAGTTGTCTTAATTATTGTATGACCTGCGTGTCATTGATTCAACGCCATGTAATTACTTTACTTTATTGCTAAACCGTTAGCCATAGTAGTAGAAGTACTAGTTGGCGAGCAACTCCATGGAGACACGATGATGGAGATCATGGTGTCATGCCGGTGACGAAGATGATCATGGAGCCCCGAAGATGGAGATCAAAGGAGCTATATGATATTGGCCATATCATGTCACTACTATTTGATTGCATGTGATGTTTATCATGTTTTTGCATCTTGTTTACTTGGAACGACGGTAGTAAATAAGATGATCCCTTATAATAATTTCAAGAAAGTGTTCCCCCTAACTGTGCGCCGTTGCGAAATTTCGTTGTTTCGAAGCACCACGTGATGATCGGGTGTGATAGATTCCAACGTTCACATACAACGGGTGTAAGATAGATTTACACACGCATAAACACTTAGGTTAACTTGACGAGCCTAGCATGTACAGACATGGCCTCGGAACACAAGAGACTGAAAGGTCGAACATGAGTCGTATGGAAGATACGATCAACATGGAGATGTTCACCGATGATGATTAGTCCGTCTCACGTGATGATCGGACACGGCCTAGTCGACTCGGATCATGTATCACTTAGATGACTAGAGGGATGTCAAATCTGAGTGGGAGTTCATTAATAATTTGATTAGATGAACTTAATTATCATGAACTTAGTCTAAAATCTTTACAATATGTCTTGTATATCAAATGGCCAACGCTCATGTCCACCTCAACTTCAACGCGTTCCTAGAGAAAACCAAGCTGAAAGATTATGCCAGCAACTATACGAACTGGGTCTGGAGCCTGAGGATCATCCTCATAGCTGCAAAGAAAGATTATGTCTTAGAAGCACCGCTAGGTGAAGCTCCCATCCCAGAGAACCAAGACGTTATGAACGTTTGGCAGTCTCGTGCTGATGATTACTCCCTCGTTCAGAGCGGCATGCTTTACAGCTTAGTACCGGGGCTCCAAAAGCGTTTTGAGCAACACGGAGCATATGAGATGTTCGAAGAGCTGAAAATGGTTTTCCAAGCTCATGCCCAGGTCGAGAGATATGAAGTCTCCGACAAGTTCTTCAGTTGTAAGATGGAGGAAAATAGTTCTGTCAGTGAGCACATACTCAAAATGTCTGGGTTGCACAACCGCTTAACTCAGCTGGGAGTTAATCTCCCGGATGACGCGGTTATTGACAGAATCCTCCAGTCGCTTCCACCGAGCTACAAGAGCTTTGTGATGAACTTCAATATGCAGGGGATAGAAAAGACCATTCCTGAGGTATATTCAATGCTGAAATCAGCGGAGGTAAAAATCAAGAAGGAACATCAAGTGTTGATGGTGAATAAAACCACTAAGTTCAAGAAAGGCAAGGGTAATAAGAACTTCAAGAAGGATGGCAAGGGAGTTGCCACGCCCGGTAAGCCAGTTGCCAGGAAGAAGTCAAAGAATGGACCCAAGCCTGAAACTGAGTGCTTTTATTGCAAGGGAAGCGGACACTGGAAGTGGAACTGCCCCAAATACTTAGCGGACAAGAAGGCCGGCAACACTAAAGGTATATGTGATATACATGTAATTGATGTTTACCTTACCAGTACTCATAGTAGCTCCTGGGTATTTGATACCGGTGTCGTTGCTCATATTTGTAACTCAAAGCCGGAGCTACGGAATAAGGGGAGACTGGCGAAGGACGAGGTGACGATGCACGTCGGGAATGGTTCCAAGGTCGCTGTGATCGCTGTCGGCACGCTACCTCTACATTTACCTACGGGATTAGTTTTAAACCTCAATAATTGTTATTTAGTGCCAGCTTTGAGCATGAACATTGTATCTGGATCTCGTTTAATACAAGATGGCAACTCATTTAAATCCGAGAATAATGGTTGTTCTATTTATATGAGAGATATGTTTTATGGTCATGCCCCGATGGTCAATGGTTTATTCTTAATGAATCTCGAACGTGATGTTACACATATTCATAGTGTGAATACCAAAAGATGTAAAGTTGATAACGATAGTCCCACATACTTTTGGCACTGCCGCCTTGGTCACATTGGTGTCAAGCGCATGAAGAAGCTCCATGCTGATGGACTTTTAAAGTCTCTCGATTATGAATCATTTGACACATGCGAACCATGCCTCATGGGCAAAATGACCAAGACTCCGTTCTCCGGAACAATGGAGCGAGCAACCAACTTATTGGAAATCATACATACTGATGTGTGCGGTCCAATGGCGTTGAAGCTTCATGGAGGATATCGTTATGTTCTCACTCACCGACGACTTGAGTAGATATGGGTATGTCTACTTGATGAAACACAAGTCTGAGACCTTTGAAAAGTTCAAGGAATTTCAGAATGAGGTAGAGAATCAACATGACCGAAAGATAAAGTTCTTATGATCAGACCGTGGAGGAGAATACTTAAGTCACGAATTTGGTACGCACTTAAGGAAATGTGGATTCGTTTCACAACTCACGCGGCCTGGAACACCTCAGCGTAACGGTGTGTCCGAACGTCGTAATCGCACTTTATTGGATATGGTGCGATCTATGATGTCTCTTACCGATTTACCGCTATCATTTTGGGGATACGCTCTAGAGACAACTACATTCACTTTAAATAGGGCACCGTCTAAATCCGTTGAGACGACACCGTATGAATTATGGTTTGGGAAGAAACCTAAGCTGTCGTTTCTAAAAGTTTGGGGATGCGATGCTTATGTCACGAAACTTCAACCTGAAAAGCTCGAACCCAAGTCGGAAAAATGCGTCTTCATAGGATACCCTAAGGAAACCATTGGGTATACCTTCTACCTCAGATCTGAAGGCAAGATCTTTGTTGCCAAGAATGGGTCCTTTCTGGAGAAAGAGTTTCTCTCGAGAGAAGTAAGTGCGAGGAAAGTGGAACTTGATGAAGTACTACCTCTTGAACCGGTGAGTAGAGAAACTCAGGAAGATGTTCCTGTGGTGCCAGAACCAACTGAAGAGGAAGTTAATGATGATGATCAAGGTACTTCGGATCAAGTTACTACTGAACTTCGTAGGTCCACGAGGACACGTTCCACACCAGAGTGGTATGGCAACCCTGTCCTGGAAATCATGTTGTTAGACAAGGGTGAACCTTCGAACTATGAAGAAACGATGGCGGGCCCAGATTCCAACAAATGGCTTGAAGCCATGCAATCCGAGATAGGATCCATGTATGAAAACAAAGTATGGACTTTAACAGACTTGCCCGATGATCGGCGAGCGATAGAAAAAAATGGATCTTTAAGAAGAAGACGGACGCGGATGGTAATGTTACCATCTATAAAGCTCGACTTGTCTCTAAGGGTTATCGACAAGTTCAAGGGGTTGACTACGATGAGACATTCTCTCCCATAGCGAAGCTAAAGTCCGTCTGAATCATGTTAGCAATTGCCGCATACTATGATTATGAGATATGGCAAATGGACGTCAAAACGGCATTCCTTAACGGCCATCTTAAGGAAGAACTGTATATGATGCAGCCAGAAGGTTTTGTCGACCCTGAGAATGCTAACAAGGTATGCAAGCTCCAGCGATCCATTTATGGGCTGGTGCAAGCATCACGGAGTTGGAACATTCACTTTGATGAGATGATCAAAGCGTTTGGGTTTATGCAGACATATGGAGAAGCCTGCGTTTACAAGAAAGTGAGGGGGAGCTCAGAGCATTTCTCATATTATATGTAGATGACATACTTTTGATGGGAAATGATATAGAACTTTTGGACAGCATTAAGGCCTACTTGAATAAGTGTTTTTCAATGAAGGACCTTGGAGAAGCTGCTTACATATTAGGCATCAAGATCTATAGGGATAGATCAAGACACCTCATAGGTCTTTCACAAAGCACATACCTTGATAAGATATTGAAGAAGTTCAATATGGATCAGTCCAAGAAAGGGTTCTTGCCTGTATTGGAAGGTGTGAGATTGAGCTCGGCTCAATGCCCGACCACGGCAGAAGATAAAGAAGAGATGAGTGTCATCCCCTATGCCTCAGCCATAGGATCTATTATGTATGCCATGCTGTGTACCAGACCTGATGTAAACCTTATCGTAAGTTTGGTAGGAAGGTACCAAAGTAATCCCGGCAAGGAACACTGGACAGCGGTCAAGAATATCCTGAAGTACCTGGAAAGGACTAAGGACATGTTTCTCGTGTATGGAGGTGACGAAGAGCTCGTCGTAAAGGGTTACGTCGATGCTAGCTTCGACACAGATCTGGATGACTCTAAGTCACAAACCGGATACGTGTATATTTTAAATGGTGGGGCAGTAAGCTGGTGTAGTTGCAAGCAAAGCATCGTGGCGGGATCTACATGTGAAGCGAAATACATGGCAGCCTCGGAGGCAGCGCATGAAGCAATCTGGGTGAAGGAGTTCATCACCGACCTAGGAGTCATACCCAATGCGTCGGGGCTGATCAAACTCTTCTGTGACAACACTGGAGCTATTGCACTTGCCAAGGAGCCCAAGTTTCACAAGAAGACCAGGCACATCAAGCGTCGCTTCAACTCCATTGAAAATGTTCAAGATGGAGACATAGATATTTGTAAAGTGCATACGGACCTGAATGTAGCAGATCCGTTGACTAAACCTCTCCCTAGAGCAAAACATGATCAACACCAGAATTCCATGGGTGTTCGATTCATCACAATGTAACTAGATGATTGACTCTAGTGCAAGTGGGAGACTGTTGGAAATATGCCCTAGAAGCAATAATAAAATGGTTATTATTACATTTCTTTGTTCATGATATAATAGTCTCTTATTCATGCTATAATTGCGTTATCCGGAAATCATAATACACGTGTGAATACATAGACCACAACGTGTCCCTAGTGAGCCTCTAGTTGACTAGCTCGTTGATCAACAGATAGTCATGGTTTCCAGACTATGGCCATTGGATGTCATTGATAACAGGATCACATCATTGGGAGAATGATGTGATGGACAAGACCCAATCCTAAGCATAGCTCAAAGATCGTGCAGTTCGTTTAGCTAGAGCTTTTCCAAATGTCAAGTATCATTTCCTTAGACCATGAGATTGTGCAACTCCCGGATACCGTAGGAGTGCTTTGGGTGTGCCAAACGTCACAACGTAACTGGGTGACTATAAAGGTACACTATAGGTATCTCCGGAAGTGTCTGTTGGGTTGGCACGAATCGAGACTAGGATTTGTCACTCCGTATGGAGGAGAGGTATCTCTGGGCCCACTCGGTAATGCATCATCATAATGAGCTCAATGAGACCAAGTGTCTGTTCACGGGATCATGCATTACGGTACGAGTAAAGTGACTTGCCGGTAACAAGATTAAACGAGGTATTGGGATATCGACGATCGAATCTCGGGCATGTAACATACCGATTGACAAAGGGAATTGTATATGGGGTTACTTGAATCCTCGACATCGTGGTTCATCCAATGAGATCATCGAGGAGCATGTGGGAGCCAACATGGGTATCCAGATCTCGTCGTTGGTTATTGACCGGAGAGGCGTCTCGGTCATGTCTGCATGTCTCCCGAACCCGTAGGGTCTACACACTTAAGGTTCGGTGACGCTAGGGTTGTAGAGATATGAGTATGCGGTAACCTAAAAGTTGTTCGGAGTCCCAGATGAGATCCCGGACGTCACGAGGAGTTCCGGAATGGTCCGGAGGTAAAGAATTATATATAGGAAGTCAGGTTTCGTCCATCGGGAAAGTTTTGGGGGTCACCGGTATTGTACCGGGTCCACCGGAAGGGTCCCGGGGTCCACCGGGTGGGGCCACCTATCCCGGAGGGCCCCATGGGCTGAAGTGGGAGGGGAACCAGCCCCTGGTGGGTTGGTGCGCCCCCCCCCCTTGGGCCCCCCTGCGCCTAGGGTTGGAAACCCTAGGGGTGGGGGCGCCTCCACCTGGCTTGGGGGGGAAGCCACCCCCTTGGCCGCCGCCCCCCTTGGAGATCCCATCTCCAGGGCCGGCGCCCCCCTAGGGGGCCTATATAAAGAGGGGAAGGGAGGGCAGCCGCACCCATGCTCTTGGCGCCTCCCTCTCCCCTTGCTACACCTCTCCCTCTCGCAGACGCTTGGCGAAGCCCTGCCGAGATCGCTGTTGCATCCACCACCACGCCGTCGTGCTGCTGGATCTTCATCAACCTCTCCTTCCCCCTTGCTGGATCAAGAATGAGGAGACGCCTTCCTCAACCGTACGTGTGTTGAACGCGGAGGTGCTGTCCGTTCAGCACTAGGATCATCGGTGATTTGGATCACGACGAGTACGACTCCCTCAACCCCGTTCTCTTGAACGCTTCCGTTCGCGATCTACAAGGGTATGTTGATGCACTCCTCTCTCTCGTTGCTAGATGAACTCATAGATTGATCTGGGTGAAACCGTATAAATTTTTTTATTTTCTGCAACGTTTCCCAACATCCGGTACTCCGAAAAATACCCGAATCACTCAGAACCTTTCCGGTGTCCGAATATAGCCTTCCAATATGTCGATCTTTACATCTCAACCATTTCTAGACTCCTCATCATGTCCATGATCTCATCCAGGACTCCGAACTATCTTCGGTCATCAAATCACATAACTCTTTAATACAAATCGTCATCAAACGTTAAGCGTGCGGACCCTACGTGTCGTGGTTTTGTCACGGCAGATGTTCTTAGTGTCAGGACTTAGTCGCGAGGCCAATGCATCTATGTGGTATCTTGAGAGGGGTTGAGCGGAATCGAGAGACGCAACACAAGACTAGGATTTAGACAGCTTCGGGCCCCGGGAAACTGAAGGAAATATGCCCTAGAGGCAATAATAAAGTTATTATTTATTTCCTTATATCATGATAAATGTTTATTATTCATGCTAGAATTGTATTAACCGGAAACATAATACATGTGTGAATACATAGACAAACATATAGTCACTAGTATGCCTCTACTTGACTAGCTCATTAATCAAAGATGGTTATGTTTCCTAACCATAGACATGTGTTGTCATTTGATTAATGGGATCACATCATTAGGAGAATGGTGTGATTGACATGACCCATTCCGTTAGCCTAGCACTTGATCGTTTAGTATATTGCTATTGCTTTCTTCATGACTTATACATGTTCCTGTAACTATGAGATTATGCAACTCCCGTTTACCGGAGGAACACTTTGGGTGCTACCAAACGTCACAACGTAACTGGGTGATTATAAAGGAGTACTACAGGTGTCTCCAAAGGTACATGTTGGGTTGGCGTATTTCGAGATTAGGTTTTGTCACTCCGATTGTCGGAGAGGTATCTCTAGGCCTTCTCGGTAATACACATCACATAAGCCTTGCAAGCATCGCAACTAATAAGTTAGTTGTGAGATGATGTATTACGGAACGAGTAAAGAGACTTGCCGGTAACGAGATTGAACTAGGTATTGGATACCGGCGATCAAATCTCGGGCAAGTAACATACCGATGACAAAGGGAACAACGTATGTTGTTATGCGGTTTGACCGATAAAGATCTTCGTAGAATATGTAGGAACCAATATGGGCATCCAGGTTCCGCTATTGGTTATTGACCGAGAATAGTTCTAGGTCATGTCTACATAGTTCTCGAACCCGTAGGGTCCGCACGCTTAACGTTACGATGACAGTTTATTATGAGTTTATAAGTTTTGCGAAGTTTGTTCGGAGTCCCGGATGTGATCACGGACATGACGAGGAGTCTCGAAATGGTCGAGACATAAGGATCGATATATTGGAAGCCTATGTTTGGACTTGAAAGGTTCCGGATGAAAACGGATTTTTTACCGAACACCGGGGTTACCGGAACCCTCCTGGGGGTCAATGGGCCTTGATGGGCCATAAGGGAGAAGAGCAGGGCGGCCGGGGGGCAGGGCGCCCCCTCCCCCTCTAGTCCGAATAGGACAAGGAGAGGGGGCGGCCCCCTCCCTCTTCCCCTTCCCCAAGACCTAATCCAACTAGGAGGGGGAGTCCTACTCGGTGGGAGTAGGACTCCTCAGCGCGCCCCTAGGGCCGGCCGCACCCCTTGCTCCTTTATATACGGGGCAGGGGGCACCCCATGACACACAAGTTGATCTACGTGATCGTTCCTTAGCGTGCAGCGGTGCCCCCTCCACCATATTCCACCTCGGTCATATCGTCGCGGAGTTTAGGCGAAGCCCCGCGCCGGTGGAGCATCATCATCGTACCACGCCGTCGTCTTGTGGAACTCATCCCCGACGCTTTGCTGGATCGGAGCCGGGGATCGTCATCGAGCTGAACGTGTGCTGAACTCGGAGGTGCCGTGCGTTCGGTACTTGGATCGGTCGGATCGTGAAGACGCGACGACTACATCAACAGCGTTGTTATAACGCTTACGCTTACGGTCTACGAGGGTACGTGGACATACACTCTCCCCTCTCGTTGCTATGCCATCACCATGATCTTGCGTGTGCGTAGGAATTTTTTTGAAATTACTACGTTCCCCAACAGTGGCATCCGAGCCTGGTTTTATGCGTTGATGTCATATTGTAGCGACCCGACCTCAGACGGTCAAGCCTCTGTGTTACTGTGCCATCCCTGGATCAGTATGCTGGCACACACAATACATCAATGTATATATCAAAGTGCAATCACATGTATAAATAACGTAAAATGATATATACCTCATAATAATCAGCGGAAACAATCAAACGGGTGTGGAGTCCCATCAACGCCATCGGCAGGTTGAGTGTAGACCGTAACCCTGTATCGTAACTCTTACTCGTCGAGGAAATATCTGCAACATGATACGTTGCAGCCGTGTAGGTCAGTACATTGAATGTACCGGCAAGATCACAACATGAATAAACAGATGGTAAAACTATACTATATGCAATTTGGCTTTGTGGCTCTGTATCTGAGTTTTGTTTGCGTAAAAGCTGATTTTATTTTCCCTACATCAAAGGAATAAATGAAGTCTGTACTATGGAGTTTTCTATCATGACATGGTTCCGCCAACCGATGTCTCATAGCCCACAATCATCATAAGTTGCCCACAATTAAGTTATCAATCCGGTGTTGAGAGTTCCGAGATAGATCCAGGTCCAGATGCTCAAATTGTCCGTAACCGGGGACACGGCTAATCGATTAGGTTTTAACCCTCTGCAGAGGTTTGTACACTTTACCCGCAAGATTCGATCCCTCTTTTTACGCTCTCGCACTTCAGAGTGTTTGAGAACAAGATGACCGAAACATGGTCTTCCAAAGAGTTCCTCTGACCACTGTCCGGTACCCATCCAATCCTACTGTAGTTCTACATCTGCTAGCACCGTCCCAGCCAGAGTCACAACTAAGGTCAACCAAGCCAGAGCCCATAATGACTTGCGGTTGCACAGGTAAGCTTCCGGGCGTGAAGTATTCTTCCGTCTCTTTGAGTCTGGGTGAAGCTTTCCGCAAGATGTCATGGCGCTTCTCCATGCATCCCGGCCAACCACTGGGTTCTCCAGGGTGCCCGTCAACCGTCCTTCACCCAGTAGTGTGTATTGAATTCTTGTCTCGAGTCTTGAAGTCTTGAGGTCTTGAAGATGCTGTCCTTGCAGATTCCATCATGGAGTTGTCGTCATTGACGTAGATCCTCCATTCTCACACCACTCCCGAGCACTCATACCAACCCCGTCTACTATAGCGTAGCATTAAAATAAATAACGTCCCGGGCTTGGTAACAGGGTGATGGGTTCCTACCTCATGCATACTACTCAACTACAAGGATTCAATATCACTACTGGAGGGATTGTTGCGAAGATGACACTAGATGCAATAAAACACATAGGTATGAAAAACATGGTCAAAGTGAACTTGCCTTGTTGACGATCTTCGAAAAACTAGGGTTTCGTGGTAGCAATCTTCGCACTCCAGAAATTCTACCGAGGCAAACAATAACTATAATAAGCACATAGCATAACATAACATAACAAAGTAACACACCAAAACCAACAAAGCAAAACCCAAAGGGAAAACTTAAAGAAAAAACAACTCAAAGTTTTCCTACTTCAAATAACAACAAAAATAGTTTTATATAACAAAAATTTGTTAACATCACCTAATCATGGTTTTATGTTAACTAAACAGAAAATATTTCATTAAGCAACTAGGAGCAAAAAGAATTAAATAAAAATCTATTATGAAACTCCCGGAATAAGCAAAACAAGCTTTAATTCAAATCTGATCTAACTCAATTTTTATAAATCCAAACATAGACAAATTATATATTTTTGGAAACTACAAGAAAATTGTGATCTAACGCAAAAAGAATCAGCATCATTGGACTTCTAGATCAAAAGTTATAAGCTAAACAAGAACGGAACTAAATCTGTTACGGGAATAAATCTGAAAACGAAAACGGAGTTACCTGTACGTGAGGCAGAGATGGCAGGAAGGAGACGGCGATGTGGAGGGCTGCTCGGCGGGCGAGGTCGGCGAGGTGGGGTGGCGGAGGAGGGGTCGGCGCTTGGGGAGGTGGCGCTAGGCGATGGGGAGGTTCCAGGAGAGCTCCTGGTGAGCGTTTCTAGGCAGGAAAAGGAGGACGGTGGCGAGAAGGCTACGGGCAGGGAGGGGGCGTGGTGATGGGAAAAATGGAGCGAGGAGAGGAGGGGTTTTATAGGCGGTCTCGGGAGGCGCTGGGATGGAAAGACGAGGGAGATCGGGAAGGTGGAGATTTCTGTCTCCATGGACATGGAAAGCTTATGTAACGTGAGAGGAAACAGAGGAAGGAGATGATCTCTTGTTGGGCTAGAATAGGAAAGTACTTAATGGGCCAGGTTTTTCCTAATAAAACGATTCCATTCCTATTTTTAAAATTAGGAAACTAAAACAATAAAAGGGAATCAAATCAATTCGAATCAAGAGTTTTATATACTAAAATTATCAGAAAAATAAAATATAGATGATGAGCATTATTCCACGGCCAAAATAAAACTTAAAAAATGTTTTCAGAAAATCCCTAAAGGCTTTATTTCTTTTGCAAATAATTTTAAATAAAAACTTTGGTTTTTCTTGGCTCAAATATTTTCAAAAGTGCCCCTGATTTTGGAGGGTCATTTTCCTCCGCTCTTTCTTGCTTGCAAGAATTTATTTTCGGGTATTTCTCGGGAAGAAAAATAGAGAAGCAAGTGCAAATATTTGAAAGAATTAAATTGCAAAACTCCGCTCAAATTCTTTATAGTTGAAGAAGTCATGTCATCTTCTCTCATTGATTTTAATAGGATGAATTTGAATTTACCGGAGAAGGGAAAGTCATTTTATTCCCTCTCATTCAAAAGTTTTGAAAAGGTTCAAATTTCACTCAAGTTTAATTCACTCAAGCAAACAAACAAACAATTCAATTAATTATATTAACATTCCAAAATTTGGGATGTTACAAACCTACCACACTTAAAATGAATCTCGTCCTCGAGATTCGAAGAGGCTAGCAAGAAAAGGTTAGGGGTTGGGGACTTCTAGCAAATGTCTTGGTCAGAAAGGTCAGGGGTGCTACCACACTTAAAAAAACAAGGTCATGGTTCCAATAAACTCAGATATTTCCTCTGGAGGGCTGACAATGTATGTCTCTTCACATATCTTACAATAGCTCCTTCATTAAGGCTCTTCTGTCAGAAGTATAGAGTTTTCCTCAGAATCTTGGGTTGGTGTGTCAAAGTTGAAGTTTGTCCGAGACTGGATCTTTTTAGCTGATAGGTCTGTGTCCATTCTAACAACTATCGAAATACTCATGGTGGTCTACAATTTATGGTTTCTCCTGCAGAAAACGGGTCTGGGTTGAACCTTACCGTATAACCTACGATTGGCAACGGTTGCCTGTAAAGAGGTTCCATCGTCCTACCATTCTATGGTTTTATGGCTTATCGCGTCGACACTCTTCTAGAGTTTTCGAGGCTCTCTGATTTTCCATCAACATATGATAGTTCATGATAGAAGTCTCCGGTATGGGGGCCAATCCATCCCGTACTTGAATCATTACCATATACGTAAATAGTGAATCACGTATTCTAACACTTGGGCATACTCACAAGCATTGCAGAATTTCTCTTGTTCTCGAACTGGGTTCGAGTAAATCCATGGTTTCTGCAAGCTGAACAAACATCTATCGTTACTTCACCACTCTCAGGTTTTTGCGTAACCTCCTACGAAACGTATGCTGATTGAATCATTGATTCTTCCAAATTTCTTCCTTCATCAAGGTTACATCTATTCCTTTTCAAAATCCTGGGCCTGTGGGTTATGGCCCACTTCAACATTAGTGCAGCTTTAACTCATCCTTGGAATAACTCTCTCGTTCCATATTACATCTCCTGTAAATCCAATAGTACTCTGTTTCTTCATACCATCATATCAAAAGCACAACTCCAACTTATTTTGCCCGGCTTCCTTCTATGGTCCGTCATGAATAACACATTTCTTTCTTCATTGATCCTGTGGTTTTACGGAGTACTATGACCAAAAGAATGCACAAGTTTATCCATAAAACCTCATTATTTTCATATCAATCTTTCATTACATCCTTAACCATTTTCAGAATTCAAATTCCAAAAGTACTTTGTTACAAATGCTGCCACCCACATGATTTGGTATGGTGGGCATTACTTCCAACTTTTTCATTTATCCTCCTCGAGGATTCTTCAATCCCACTCGAAGTGTGCGACATGAGCCTTGAAATCTTCAATCTTCTTTTTCATCATGGTGGTCTTGAGCTTCACCTTCATCATCTCTGCATGCACTTCGCTTAGGTATTCCTGAGTATAACGGAGTCTTGCTTCAAGTATTTCTCGATCCGGCGATGGCTTCCATGGCTGCTTCACGAACAGCGTCGAAGAAAGTTGCTTGTGGCACACGTGAGATGAAAAAGTAATGCCCCATCCTCTTTGGGCAAACTCCTTTCAAACGGTGGAGGTGTACCTCCACATACCAAAGTTCCACTCCCTTTTGCATGAAGGGGTAGCCTTTGTAGACTGCATCTCCTTCAAGGTGAATATGCTTCATCATGTCCTTCAAGATCTTCGGGTAATCATGATCACTGGTCAGGGTCATGATCGTTTCAGGGCCCTTAAGGAAAGACTCATAAAGGGTTGTCATCTGCATGTGTAGGATAGGAGGGGTGCTCAGAACAAGGAATGTATCTCCATGGGGAAATTGCAATTGTCTCCAGAAAAGTTTGGTGTTCAGTTGTCCATGGGTTCAAGATTCCGGGGTTTGGTTGAGATAGAAAGAGAAAGCAATTACCCACTCATCAACAAAATTATCGCTTTTAATGGGCCGTTCTACTATGGTTTCGTTTCTAAGTCCTCATTTCTTCGGTCTTCAATGCTCGGAGTTTTCCAATTCTGATGTTGTTCCCATATGAAGGCCTTCTACCATTCTTCCGTAACTTACGCCTCTCATGGTTGAAATAAATACAAATCTACGATATCGCATCTATCCAACCATTCAATAAACACACAAAAATAATAGCAACCAAGCATTCATTTATTCAATCAATACTACAAGATCGCCACCCACATAAGTTGGTATGGTCGATACTTAAATCGAGGAAGCGTTCATCTTTATTTCTCTCATGGTGGGATACTACTAAGCTAATTTATTAGGAACTTGGTCATTGTCCCCACTGGGGGCTTCTTTCGTGTGGACTTGATCTCCTCCAGTTCTTCTGCTAGATTTTCTCTGTCGACACGGAGTTTCTTGTGACGACCCTGTATGTCCTGGAAGTTGTTCCTTGAGCTTCGGATCTCAACGTCCTTTGCATGAGACATGGTCCTGCTGTTCTTCAGTTCCTGACGCATTCTCGAGATCTCGAGGTTCTCCTCCTCCAGCTTGTTTACCTTCAGTCTCTGAGTCTTGACCTCTTCTCGTAGTGCTTCATTGTCGAACAGGGCTTCCAGGAGGTCCATCCAAGATTCTTGACGATTGTTCCAGATCCTGATTGTACACTAAAAGTGGGGAGAACTTCATCTTTTGCGCTTCCGTCAAGGCAATAGTTGCTCCATCAGACTTCTGCCATCCAATCCTTCCAAAGAAGTGTGAGTTTAGTGCAGCACGATGACGATAGCATAAACGTGCAATAGCATCATGGACGGCAGTGTTGATGCCCATATCACAGTCACCATTTATAGTTCCGAAGCTGATGTCTGCAGTCTTGGGGGCTTCTTTACGACCAAAAACTTGGGTCTTGACTCCCCATGATCTGGACGTCCTCTTAGTTGCCTTGATCTCAGGTATCGGTAACTTCAGCAGCCTGACTAGCTCCACAAGGAAGGGGCCTCCAAGAACCTTCTCGTAGTGTTCTCTTTTGTTCAGAATGTAGCTCTCCATCTATAGTTTGAGATAAGGAAGGTTCAAGAAAAGGAATGAGGTGTTACGAGAGTAGTACAAAACAAAGGCCATTCCTATTGGGGTCTTCATATTACTAAGTCATTTTCTAGGGTCACGTTCTATAGCCAACATGTGCTCGATACCATCTCTCAGAGCGACCCGACCTCGACGGTCAAGCCTACGTGTTCTTGTGCCATCCTCGGATCAAGATGTCGGCACACACAATACATCAATGTATATATCAAAGTGCAATCACATGTATAAATAACGAAATGATATATACCTCATAATAATCAGCGGAAACAATCAAACGGGTGTGGAGTCCCATCAACGCCATCGGCAGGTTGAGTGTAGACCGTAACCTCAGATCGTAACTCTTACTCGTCGAGGAAATATCTGCAACATGATACGTTGCAGCCGTGTAGGTCAGTACATTGAATGTACCGCAAGATCACAACATGAATAAACAGATGGTAAAACTATACTATATGCAATTTGGCTTTGTGGCTCAGATCTGAGTTTTGTTTGCGTAAAAGCTGATTTTATTTTCCCTACATCAAAGGAATAAATGAAGTCTGTACTATGGAGTTTTCTATCATGACATGGTTCCGCCAACCGATGTCTCATAGCCCACAATCATCATAAGTTGCCCACAATTAAGTTATCAATCCGGTGTTGAGAGTTCCGAGATAGATCCAGTCCAGATGCTCAAATTGTCCGTAATCGGGACACGGCTAATCGATTAGGTTTTAACCCTCGCAGAGGTTTGTACACTTTACCCGCAAGATTCGATCCCTCTTTTACGCTCTCGCACTTCTTGAGTGTTTGAGAACAAGATGACCAAACATGGTCTTCCAAAGAGTTCCTCGACCACCGTCCGGTACCCATCCAATCCTACTGTAGTTCTACATCTGCTAGCACCGCCCCAGCAGAGTCACAACTAAGGTCAACCAAGCAGAGCCCATAATGACTTGCGGTTGCACAGGTAAGCTTCCGGCGTGAAGTATTCTTCCGTCTCTTTGAGTCTGGGTGAAGCTTTCCGCAAGATGTCATGGCGCTTCTCCATGCATCCCGCCAACCACTGGGTTCTCCAGGTGCCCGTCAACCGTCCTTCACCCAAAGAGTGTGTATTGAATTCTTGTCTCGAGTCTTGAAGTCTTGAGGTCTTGAAGATGCAGTCCTTGCAGATTCCATCATGGAGTTGTCGTCATTGACGTAGATCCTCCATTCTCACACCACTCCGAGCACTCATACCAACCCCGTCTACTATAGCGTAGCATTAAAATAAATAACGTCCCGGGCTTGGTAACAGGGTGATGGGTTCCTACCTCATGCATACTACTCAACTACAAGGATTCAATATCACTACTGGAGGGATTGTTGCGAAGATGACACTAGATGCAATAAAACACATAGGTATGAAAACATGGTCAAAGTGAACTTGCCTTGTTGGCGATCTTGAAAAACTAGGGTTTCGTGGTAGCAATCTTCGCACTCCAGAAATTCTACCGAGGCAAACAATAACTATAATAAGCACATAGCATAACATAACATAACAAAGTAACACACCAAAACCAACAAAGCAAAACCCAAAGGAAAACTTAAAGAAAAAACAACTCAAAGTTTTCCTACTTCAAATAACAACAAAAATAGTTTTATATAACAAAAATTTGTTAACATCACCTAATCATGGTTTTATGTTAACTAAACAGAAAATATTTCATTAAGCAACTAGGAGCAAAAAGAATTAAATAAAAATCTATTATGAAACTCCCGGAATAAGCAAAACAAGCTTTAATTCAAATCTGATCTAACTCAATTTTATAAATCCAAACATAGACAAATTATATATTTTGGAAACTACAAGAAAATTGTGATCTAACGCAAAAAGAATCAGCATCATTGGACTTCTAGATCAAAAGTTATAAGCTAAACAAGAACGGAACTAAATCTGTTACAGGAATAAATCTGAAAACGAAAACGGAGTTACCTGTACGTGAGGCAGAGATGGCAGGAAGGAGGCGGCGATGTGGAGGCTGCTCGGCGAGGGGCGAGGTCGCCGGCGAGGTGGGGTGGCGGAGGAGGGTCGGCGCTGGGGAGGTGGCGCTAGGCGATGGGAGGTTCCAGGAGAGCTCCTGGTGGCGTTCTAGGCAGGAAAAGGAGGACGGTGGCGAGAAGGCTACGGGCAGGGAGGCGTGGTGATGGGAAAAATGGAACGAGGAGAGGGAGGGGGTTTTATAGGCGGTCTCGGGAGGCGCTGGGATGGAAAGACGAGGGAGATCGGGAAGGTGGAGATTTCCTGTCTCCATGGACATGGAAAGCTTATGTAACGTGAGAGGAAACAGAGGAAGGAGATGATCTCTTGTTGGGCTAGAATAGGAAAGTACTTAATGGGCCAGGTTTTTTCCTAATAAAAACGATTCCATTCCTATTTTTAAAATTAGGAAACTAAAACAATAAAAAGGAATCAAATCAATTCGAATCAAGAGTTTTATATACTAAAATTATCAGAAAAATAAAATATAGATGATGAGCATTATTCCACGGCCAAAATAAAAACTTAAAAAATGTTTTCAGAAAATCCCTAAAGGCTTTATTTCTTTTGCAAATAATTTTAAATAAAAACTTTGGTTTTTTCTTGGCTCAAATATTTTCAAAAGTGCCCCTGATTTTGGAGGTCATTTTCCTCCGCTCTTTCTTGCTTGCAAGAATTTATTTTTCGGGTATTTCTCGGGAAGAAAAATAGAGAAGCAAGTGCAAATATTTGAAAGAATTAAATTGCAAAACTCCGTTCAAATTCTTTATAGTTGAAGAAGTCATGTCATCTTCTCTCATTGATTTTAATAGGATGAATTTGAATTTACGGAGAAGGGAAAGTCATTTTATTCCCTCTCATTCAAAAGTTTTTGAAAAGGTTCAAATTTCACTCAAGTTTAATTCACTCAAGCAAACAAACAAACAATTCAATTAATTATATTAACATTCCAAAATTTGGGATGTTACACATATGCACGAGTAGAACACAAGTGAGTTGTGGGCGATATAAGTCATACTGCTTACCAGCATGTCATACTTTGGTTCGGCGGTATTGTGAGATGAAGCGGCCCGGACCGACATTACTGCCAGACGCTTACGCGAGACTGGTTTCACCGCTTCGAGCACTCGTTGCTTAAAGGTGACCGGCGGGTGTCTGTCTCTCTCACTTTAGTTGAACCGAGTGTGGCTACGCCCGGTCCTTGCGAAGGTTAAAACAGCACCAACTTGACAAACTATCGTTGTGGTTTTGATGCGTAGGTAAGAACGGTTCTTGCTCAGCCCGTAGCAGCCACGTAAAACTTGCAACAACAAAGTAGAGGACGTCTAACTTGTTTTTGCAGGGCATGTTGTGATGTGATATGGTCAAGACGTGATGCTATATTTTATTGTATGAGATGATCATGTTTTGTAACCGAGTTATCGGCAACTGGCAAGAGCCATATGGTTGTCGCTTTATTGTATGAAATGCAAACGCCATGTAATTGCTTTACTTTATCACTAAGCAGTAGCGATAGTCGTACAAGCAATAGTTGGCGAGACGACAACGATGCTACGATGGAGATCAAGGTGTCGCGCCGGTGACGATGGTAATCACGACGGTGCTTCGGAGATGGAGATCACAAGCACAAGATGATGATGGCCATATCATATCACTTATATTGATTGCATGTGATGTTTATCCTTTATGCATCTTATTTTGCTTTGATTGACGGTAGCATTATAAGATGATCTCTCACTAAATATCAAGAAGTGTTCTCCCTGAGTATGCACCGTTGCGAAAGTTCTTCGTGCTGAGACACCACGTGATGATCGGGTGTGATAGGCTCTACGTTCAAATACAACGGGTGCAAAACAGTTGCACACGCGGAATACTCAGGTCAAACTTGATGAGCCTAGCATATACAGATATGGCCTCGGAGCACGGAGACCGAAAGGTCGAACGTGAATCATATAGTAGATATGATCAACATAGTGATGTTCACCATTGAAACTACTCCATCTCACGTGATGATCGGACATGGTTTAGTTGATTTGGATCACGTAATCACTTAGATAACTAGAGAGATGTCTATCTAAGTGGGAGTTCTTTAGTAATATGATTAATTGAACTTAAATTTATCATGAACTTAGTACCTGATAGTATTTTGCTTGTCTATGTTTACTGTAGATAGATGGCTCGTGCTGTTGTTCCGTTGAATTTTAATGCGTTCCTTGAGAAAGCACAGTTGAAAGATGATGGTAGCAATTACACGGACTGGGTCCGTAATCTGAGGATTATCCTCATTGCTGCATAGAAGAATTACGTCCTGGAAGCACCCCTGGGTGCCAGGCCTGCTGCTGATGCAACTGACGACGTTAAGAACGTCTGGCAGAGCAAAGCTGATGACTACTCGATAGTTCAGTGTGCCATGCTTTACGGCTTAGAACCGGGCCTTCAACGACGTTTTGAACGTCATGGAGCATATGAGATGTTCCAGGAGTTGAAGTTAATATTTCAAGCAAATGCCCGGATTGAGAGATATGAAGTCTCCAATAAGTTCTATAGCTGCAATATGGAGGAAAATAGTTCTGTCAGTGAACACATACTCAAAATGTCTGGGTATAATATCATTGACATAATTCTTCAATCACTGCCACCAAGCTACAAGAGCTTCGTGATGAACTATAATATGCAAGGGATGGACAAGTCTATTCCCGAGCTCTTCGCAATGCTAAAAGCCGCGGAGGTAGAAATCAAAAAGGAGCATCAAGTGTTGATGGTTAACAAGACCACCAGTTTCAAGAAAAAGGGCAAAGGGAAGAAGAAGGGGAACTTCAAGAAGAACAGCAAACAAGTTGCTGCTCAAGAGAAGAAACCCAAGTCAGGACCTAAGCCTGAAACTGAGTGCTTCTACTGCAAGCAGACTGGACACTGGAAGCGGAACTGCCCCAAGTATTTGGCGGATAAGAAGGATGGCAAGGTGAACAAAGGTATATGTGATATACATGTTATTGATGTGTACCTTACTAATACTCGCAGTAGTACCTAGGTATTTGATACTGGTTACATTGCTAATATTTGCAACTCAAACAGAACTACGGATTGCGAAGATTGGCTAAGGACGAGGTGACGATGCGCGTGGGAAATGGTTCCAAAGTCGATGTGATCGCGGTCGGCACGCTACCTCTACATCTACCATCGGGATTAGTTTTAGACCTAAATAATTGTTATTTGGTGCCAGCGTTAAGCATGAACATTATATCTGGATCTTGTTTGATGCGAGACGGTTATTCATTTAAGTCAGAGAATAATGGTTGTTCTATTTATATGAATAATATCTTTTATGGTCATGCACCCTTGAAGAGTGGTCTATTTTTATTGAATCTCGATAGTAGTAATACACATATTCATAGTGTTGAAACCAAAAGATACAGAGTTGATAATGATAATGCAACTTATTTGTGGCACTGCCGTTTGGGTCATATCGGTGTAAAACGCATGAAGAAACTCCATACTGATGGACTTTTGGAATCACTTGATTATGAATCACTTGGTAGTTGCGAACCGTGCCTCATGGGCAAGATGACCAAAACGCCGTTCTCCGGAACTATGGAGCGAGCAAAGGATTTGTTGGAAATCATACATACTGATGTTTGTGGTCCAATGAATGTTGAGGCACGCGGCGGGTATCGTTATTTTCTCACCTTCACAGATGATTTGAGCAGATATGGGTATATCTCCTTAATGAAACATAAGTCTGAAACATTTGAAAAGTTCAAGGAATTTCAGAGTGAAGTGGAGAATCATCGTAACAAGAAAATAAAATTTCTACGATCTGATCGTGGAGGAGAATATTTGAGTTACGAGTTTGGTCTGCACTTGAAACAATGCGGAATAGTTTCGCAGCTCACGCCACCCGGAACACCACAACGAAATGGTGTGTCCGAACGTCATAATCGTACTTTACTAGATATGGTGCGATCTATGATGTCTCTTACTGATTTACCGCTATCGTTTTGGGGTTATGCTTTAGAGACGGCCGCATTCACGTTAAATAGGGCACCATCAAAATCCGTTGAAACGACACCTTATGAACTATGGTTTAGCAAGAAACCAAAGTTGTCGTATCTTAAAGTTTGGGGCTGCGATGCTTATGTGAAGAAACTTCAACCAGATATGCTCGAACCTAAATCGGAGAAATGTGTCTTCATAGGATACCCAAAGGAGACTATTGGGTACACCTTCTATCACAGATCTGAGGGCAAGATTTTCGTTGCTAAATTCGGATCCTTTCTAGAAAAAGAGTTTCTCTCGAAAGAAGTGAGTGGGAGGAAAGTAGAACTTGATGAGATAACTGTATCTGTTCCCTTATTGGAAAATAGTTCATCACAAGAACCGGTTCCTGTGACAACTACACCAATAAGTGAGGAAGCTAATGATATTGATCATGAAACTTCAGATCAAGTTTCTACCGAATCACGAGGTCAACTAGAGTAAGATCCGCACTTTCAGAGTGGTACGGTAATCCTATTCGGAAGTCATGTTACTTGACCATGGCGAACCTACAAACTATGAAGAAGCGATGGTGAGCCCAGATTCCGCAAAATGGCTGGAAGCCATGAAATCTGAGATGGGATCCATGTATGAGAACAAAGTATGGACTTTGGTTGACTTGCCCGATGATCGGCAAGCCATTGAGAATAAATGGATCTTTAAGAAGAAGACTGACGCTAATGGTAATGTAACTGTCTATAAAGCTCGCCTTGTTGCGAAAGGTTTTCGACAAGTTCAAGGGGTTGACTACGATGAGACTTTCTCACCCGTAGCGATGCTTAAGTCTGTCCGAATCATGTTAGCAATTGCTGCATTTTATGATTATGAAATTTGGCAAATGGATGTAAAAACTGCATTCTTGAATGGATTTCTAGAAGAAGAGTTGTATATGATGCAACCAGAAGGTTTTGTTGATCCAAAGGGTGCTAACAAAGTGTGCAAGCTCCAGCGATCAATTTATGGTCTGGTGCAAGCCTCTCAGAGTTGGATAAACGCTTTGATAGTGTGATCAAAGCATATGGTTTTATCTGACTTTTGGAGAAGCCTGTATTTACAAGAAAGTGAGTGGGAGCTCAGAGCATTTCGATATTATATGTGGACGACATATTATTGATTGGAAATGATATAGAATTTCTGGATAGCATAAAAGGATACTTGAATAAAAGTTTTTCAATGAAAGACCTTGGAGAAGCTGCTTACATATTGGGCATCAAGATCTATAGAGATAGATCAAGACGCTTAATTGGACTTTCACAAAGCACATACCTTGATAAAGTTTTGAAAAAGTTCAAAATGGATCAGGCAAAGAAAGGTTTTTTACCTGTATTACAAGGTGTGAAATTGAGTCAGACTCAATGCCCGACCACAGCAGAAGATAGAGAGAAAATGAAAGATGTTCCCTATGCTTCAGCCATAGGCTCTATCATGTATGCAATGCTGTGTACCAGACCTGACGTATGCTTAGCAATAAGCTTGGCAGGAAGGTACCAAAGTAATCCAGGAGTGGATCACTGGACAGCGGTCAAGAACATCCTGAAATACCTGAAAAGGACTAAGGATATGTTTCTCGTATATGGAGGTGACAAAGAGCTAGTCGTAAATGGTTACGTCGATGCAAGCTTTGACACTGATCCGGACGATTCTAAATCGCAAACCGGATACGTGTTTTTATTAAACGGTGGAGCTGTCAGTTGGTGCAGTTCTAAACAAAGCGTCGTGGCGGGATCTACATGTGAAGCGGAGTACATAGCTGCTTCGGAAGCAGCAAATGAAGGAGTCTGGATGAAAGAGTTCATTTCCGATCTAGGTGTCATACCTAGTGCATCGGGACCAATGAAGATCTTCGTGACAATCTTGGTGCAATTGCCTTCGCAAAGGAATCCAGATTTCACAAGAGGACCAAGCATATCAAGAGACGCTTCAATTCCATTCGGGACCAAGTCCAAGTGGGAGACATAGAGATTTGCAAGATACATACGGATCTGAATGTTGCAGACCCGTTGACTAAGCCTCTTCCACGAGCAAAACATGATCAGCACCAAGACTCCATGGGTGTTAGAATCATTACTGTGTAATCTAGATTATTGACTCTAGTGCAAGTGGGAGACTGAAGGAAATATGCCCTAGAGGCAATAATAAAGTTATTATTTATTTCCTTATATCATGATAAATGTTTATTATTCATGCTAGAATTGTATTAACCGGAAACATAATACATGTGTGAATACATAGACAAACATATAGTCACTAGTATGCCTCTACTTGACTAGCTCATTAATCAAAGATGGTTATGTTTCCTAACCATAGACATGTGTTGTCATTTGATTAATGGGATCACATCATTAGGAGAATGGTGTGATTGACATGACCCATTCCGTTAGCCTAGCACTTGATCGTTTAGTATATTGCTATTGCTTTCTTCATGACTTATACATGTTCCTGTAACTATGAGATTATGCAACTCCCGTTTACCGGAGGAACACTTTGGGTGCTACCAAACGTCACAACGTAACTGGTTGATTATAAAGGAGTACTACAGGTGTCTCCAAAGGTACATGTTGGGTTGGCGTATTTCGAGATTAGGTTTTGTCACTCCGATTGTCGGAGAGGTATCTCTAGGCCTTCTCGGTAATACACATCACATAAGCCTTGCAAGCATTGCAACTAATAAGTTAGTTGTGAGATGATGTATTACGGAACGAGTAAAGAGACTTGTCGGTAACGAGATTGAACTAGGTATTGGATACCGACGATCAAATCTCGGGCAAGTAACATACCGATGACAAAGGGAACAACGTATGTTGTTATGCGGTTTGGCCGATAAAGATCTTCATAGAATATGTAGGAACCAATATGGGCATCCAGGTTCCGCTATTGGTTATTGACCGAGAATAGTTCTAGGTCATGTCTACATAGTTCTCGAACCCGTAGGGTCCGCATGCTTAACGTTACGATGACAGTTTATTATGAGTTTATAAGTTTTGATGTACCGAAGTTTGTTCGGTGTCCCGGATGTGATCACGGACATGACGAGGAGTCTCGAAATGGTCGAGAGATAAAGATCGATATATTGGAAGCCTATGTTTGGACTTCGGAAAGGTTCCGGATGAAAACGGGATTTTACCGGAACACCGGGGGGTTACCGGAACCCAACCGGGGGGTCAATGGGCCTTGATGGGCCATAAGGGAGAAGAGGAGGTCCGGCCAGGGCAGGCCGCGCGCCCCCTCCCCCTCTAGTCCGAATAGGACAGGAGGAGGCGGCCCTCCCTCTTCCCCTTCCCCAAGACCTAATCCAACTAGGAAGGGGAGGAGTCCTACTCGGTGGGAGTAGGACTCCTCCAGCGTCTCTCCTAGGGCCGGCCGCACCCCCTTGCTCCTTTATATACAGGGGGGGGGCACCCATGACACACAAGTTGATCTACGTGATCGTTCCTTAGCCGTGTGCGGTGCCCCCTCCACCATATTCCACCTCGGTCATATCGTCGCGGAGTTTAGGCGAAGCCCGCGCCGGTGGAGCATCATCATCGTCACCACGCCGTCGTCTTGTGGAACTCATCCCCGACGCTTTGCTGGATCGGAGCCCGGGATCGTCATCGAGCTGAGCGTGTGCTGAACTCGGAGGTGCCGTGCGTTCGGTACTTGGATCGGTCGGATCGTGAAGACGCACGACTACATCAACAGCGTTGTTATAACGCTTCGCTTACGGTCTCACGAGGGTGCGTGGACATACACTCTCCCCTCTCGTTGCTATGCCATCACCATGATCTTGCGTGTGCGTAGGAAATTTTTTGAAATTACTACGTTCCCCAACAGAAACATCATCCGGTAATAGCCCTACATGTTGTTTGAGGCTAGGTCTCATTATGATCACGAGGTAGTTGTCGGGAACCACGACAGGAGTCGCCGGTAATCCGGTTCTTTGTGTTTAGCCCTAGAGATTGTTTCTTCTTACCTGTCCCTCTTTGGGAGCCCTGCCCCTCCTTATATATGCTGAAGAGGTGGGTTACATGTGGAGTCCTATTAGGATTAGGACTAGTCTACGTTCTAATACAAACCGGATACAAGTCCGAGTCTTAACTCCTTATAAGGTAAATATTCCTTATGCCTTTCCTTGTAAACCGGCCCACCATAGTATGAACCGGCCTTTCATGAACCGTCCGTTGGGCCACCGGGTCTTGTCGCTTCTCTGACCTGCCTGCCGGATTACCAATGAATCGTAAACCACCAGCTCCAAGCAGGTCGCCAGTGAATCGCCAAACTCCAGCCGGGTCATAAATCCGGCGGTTTATACCGCGGGGGATATCCCCGACATTAGCCCCCAGTTTAATTTGGATTTATCCATGTTAAACTGATCCTACAACATAAACACAAGAACGAATTTGACAGGTTGCGCTCCGGTTTAAATATTCTTGTAAGCCGGCACTTGATCATCCTTAAATCCTTGTCATTTCTTCCTTCTAAAAAATCCGAGTCAATAGACCAGTTTCATAATCAATTTTCTTGCGGAAGATATTTTGTAAATAAAGACTCGATTTGAATTGGCCTTCAATGCTCTTACTTGACAAAAATATTAGTCTCTGAAATATTCAACTGATATCCAGCCGGCTTGAAGATGTAAAACTTGCCGGTTTATGATTACCACCATTGTCGGGTTATAAAAGCTGATAATTCTGGGTCATGACTGTTGCTAACGCTGGTTCATGATTGTTGCTAACGCCGGTTCATGATTGTTGCCAACGCCAGTTCATGATTATTAATGACGCCGGGTTGCAGACACAGGGTCATAATGATTGGTGACGCCGGGTCAATCTGGTTTGCTCAAAATAGAGAATTTGAAAATATTTCTTCGATAATAATATAATAACTGTAGCCCCAAAGTCTTGAGCAGAACAAAGTGATGGCTTAAGACTTGCTTCAGTATAAATACTGCCACTTTTGAAGAACTCCATGTTGTTCATCCCAGTCACTAGCAAAAACTGAATATTCCATATTATGTAGCCCCCAAGTGCCGGGTTGTCATGCTTGCAGCAACCTGGGACTTGTAATTGCCTGATGCTCAAAAACTTCAACTAGTGTAGCCCCAAAGGGTCGGGTCATTATGCAATAATGAGCAGGGACTTTATAAATATGATCATGTAGATTCAAATAGCAACATGTAGCCCCCAAGGGCCGGCTAAGTAAGATAATATTGAGCTGGGACTTTATATATGCTTCATTTGTAAATAACATCATATGATGTAACCCCCATCATGGGGCTTGAACCCACGTCCACAAGGTTAGGAGCTTTGTGCTTTACCAACTGAGCAGTGGACCCTTCAATGTAATGGATTAGGACTTGTGTACCTTGAATTTTTGATAGGAGCAATTGGTAGACCCCAAGGGCCGGCTCATTATGATGTGATGAGTCGGGTCTTTAATAAGATGAGCAAGAAATGAATTTGCATTAGCCCCCAAGTGCCATGGTGCATGCTGGCAGTGACATGGGACTTCCATATTTGATGTAATCTCAATTTGAATAATGTAGCCCCCAAGTGTCGGGTCGTAATCCTGCAGCGATTCGGGACTATTCCTTCAATTGTAGAATAAATCATATCCATTGATAATATGATAGCCATTGCACTAAAGCGACTTTAAAAATCTTAATCATAATACCGGTTATTGATAACCATAATAAAAATCCAGCCATGTTGGCTACTAAAGATTTGACTAATATACCCAATGATTTATAAGCGCATGATTCCAATGGCGCAATCCAAATAATACTGGCGACTTATAATCAAAAAGCCAGGCCGGGTTAATAAACACCGGTGATTTATAATTATGCTTTATTCAACCTGTTTCTGCATACAACAAATTTAAAGTATCCTTGCGGTTTACCGCCGAAGGGTCATAATGCCCAATAGATAACCCGGGTTTATAACCAGGCTGCACTTTAAGAATAATCAAATATGAAATATATCATACATGTGACATTGAATCACATCGTTGGTTTACCAACTTTTTGTAGTAAGGGTGATAATCCCAATCTTGAGTACTGATAACTCCTTCCATATTGTGCCGGTTTATGATAAAACCGTACCGGGTTGTGATAAACACCGGATTATCCATATTCGATGTTGGCGACTTGTAGTCGAAACCAGACCGGGTTAAGAACACCGGAGTATAATTGATCATGTATTTTCAACTTGTAATTGAAAGCCAAGCCGGGTCAATGAACACCGGTTTAACATAAAACCTCATAAGCTTTGTCAAAAGAGAGAAAAACTTAGCAAAAAGCAAATGAAAACTTGTAGTCGAGGATTTTCACGGGCTGCCAGGCCCCAAATCCGAGGCTTTTCATGGGCTGCCAGGCCACTGAGTTAAGCCATTTCACAAAGCCTTTTAAGATGGTCCTCAATCCATAACCAATCATCATTTTGACTTGTCAAGTTCAGGGTCCTTTTCTGGAGTAACTTGCCAAAGTTCGAAGGGCCATACCAGGTTTACCTGCGCGGAGTGACTTACTTAAATAGGCAGGCTAACCCGGGGTTTTGGGTGTATATACCAGGCTTCCAAGCCATGGCGTGATAGCCCATTGCAAGTGTAGATTTCTTTGTTCATTGCGATAGCAAAAATCCCCAAGCAACATTTTGAGCTGTGCTCAGAGGGTGCCTATGTTTGAGTTGTTCTTTTGCAACACTCTCTTCGGCCCCTAAGGAATTTTGGCTTTTCGCCGATCAAGAGGTGTAGCTATGGTTCGAATACGACCAAGCCCCCAAGTGACCTTTCTTTCGTGGCTATGAGCCAGCCAAGAGGTGTTGCTATGGTTCGAATACGACCAAACCCCCAAGTGACTTTCTTTCGTGGCTTTGAGCCAGCCAAGAGGTGTAGCTATGGTTCGAATACGACCAAGCCCCCAAGTTACTTTCTTTCGTGGCTTTGAGCCAGCCAATAGGTGTAGCTATGGTTCGAATACGACCAAGCCCCCAAGTGAGTTTCTTTCGTGGCTTTGAGCCAGCCAAGAGGTGTAGCTATGGTTCGAATACGACCAAGCCCCCAAGTGACTTTCTTTCGTGGCTTTGAGCCAGCCAAGAGGTGTAGCTATGGTTCGAATACGACCAAGCCCCCAAGTGACTTTCTTTCGTGGCTTTGAGCCAGCCAAGAGGTGTAGTTATGGTTTGAATACGACCAAGCCCCCAAGTGACTTATATTGATAGACAGCTGTAGAAGCTAAATCAAGGGGTAAACCGGATGCCGCTTTATGAAATATAAGCCCCCATGTGATCAATAATATGATAGGCCAATAAGGCGGGATACCCATGTTTGAACCGCGCATCATGGTAGCAAGTCCTCTTCGGGAACTTTTAACTTTTTGCAAGAGATAAATTCTTCTTGAACCGGGATTTTGAACCGGATATTGAGAGTTTCAAAGCTTTGTGGGAGACATCTTTCCCTTGAACCAAATTTTAAACCGGAATCTTCATTTTTAGCCGGAAATTTTCTGACGGCCTCTAAACTCGAACTTGCGAGAAGTTAATTCCTTTTTGAATCGGACATTGTTAAACCGGATTTGAGCGCTTCAGAGCTTCGTGAGAGAATAGATTTCCCTTGAACCGGATTGTAAACCGGATATTGAGAGCTTCGGTGTGACTGACTTCCCTTGAGACGGACTTTAAACCGGAGTCATTTCTGATGACCCGAAACTTCTTCATTGAACCGGGATTTTGTAACTATCATATACTTTCTAAACCGGAAATTCTCTGATGGCCTTTAAATTTTCATCAATATAACAGTAGCCTCCGGGACCGGGTATCTTTCCCTCCATCGTCCTGGGGTTCTTTAAATTTGCTGAAACTGGCAAGATTTGTTGAGTCATGTCATCGTAGCCCCCGAGTCTCAAAGGTGACTTGAGGAGTTGGCTTGAGACTCTCCATATTTGACCGTGATGTAAACCGGCATAACTTGTATATCATTGGTGTTGATAGGACAATGTGAATCCACAGAACGTTGAGGTGACTGCAGCGGGTTATAAACGATCCCGCATGAGCCATGTCAGCAACTCGGCCAATGGTTCCTTCCAACTGGTGATTTGAAGTTAACCAAAACTGCAGTGGCGGCAACTTGTGCGCCTGCCCGTTGAACCACCCAGTGCAGACGGCGGTTGATATTATATGATAATTTGCCTCCATTTTGTTGAAAGAAAATCGGGCTACCCAAGCTGTGACTTGTTCATACTCAATAAATAGCTCATGCAGACAGGTGCGACCCGGTATGTTGATGTAGACCAGGCCGCGAGAGACGGATGACAAGAACGACCGCCGCATCAGAGGCAGTTCAGACAGATGAGTCGGCCGTGGCATTGTAAGCCGGTGCAGACGGGGGAAATCGGCCGTGTGCTGATGTAGACCGGACTGCGGGGGACGGCGGCATGTGCACGCGTTATTGGGTAATTCACACGGTCCTGACGAATTGACGCGGACTGGATCGCGATATAAACCGGCATGGTTTATCCAATAGCTCAGCGATATAATAATCTCTTTTTGTGATAGACAATTTGTCCTACATTGGGAAACTTGCAAGCCAGAGTATTTGCTCTTTTTAAAGAAAGCAATATATAATATGAAAATATAGTGGATGGATTTCACCTGATATGTTAGCCAGAAAATATCCACCGCGGAGTTGATGATCACCGCGGTGAAGCTGAAATCAATCATGGACAAGTCGGCCATACGAGCAAACGGATGAACCGGCCGCGGCGTTGTAAACCGGTGCGGACGAGCAAGTTGTTCTCCGCGTTGTAAACCGGCGCGAATGCATGAAACGGTGGCCAGGGCGGACGGGCGAGTCGTCCGTGGTGTTGTAAGGTGGCACGGACAGGCAAGTTGGCCGGCGCGTTGATGTAAACCGGACCGCGATACGCGTGTCCGTGAAAACCGCGTGGCACAGCCGAACGTGCCTCCGTGGTATAATACCACCCCCTTTTATTTAATAGTCTTCCTGGTATTTTTTTTTTTGACGGATAAACCCGGATGCTGGCGCTTGATAATGCATAGTACCCTCCGCGTTGTAAACCGGACCGAAGCTGTGGCGGGCAGCTTGGCCCCGCTGTGGTTGAGGTAGATCGGCAAGCGACTTGGAGTCCAGCTTGGCACAGGGGCAGCGCAGGTCGACACGGCAGCGTGAAGGTAAAGGTGAGGCTGGCTTGGTGCAGCTACGGCTGACGAAGCAAAAACGTGACGACATCAACCGCTTGCGGCCGCGAGGCGTAGGCCCAAATCAGCTTGCGAGTCAACGGCGGAGCCCGAGTCCGCGGAGACGTCTGCTTCCGAGTGGTGGCTGGATCCATTGGCTCACGTCCGTGTCCTCCTCCGCATCGCGGTCTTCTTTCTGAAAGTGATGATATTTCCTTGGATTTGACCCGGTCTTCACGTAGTAAACTACGGATAATTCCTTTGGGGAGATCCTGGGTGCTTGTCCGTGGATGGTAAAACGTGGCTGTGTTCTTTGACTGGCCACGCGGGGCTGCAGCGAATTTTGCCTCCCGTCGGTCTCATCGACTTCGTAGAACAGCGCAGTGGAAATCGACCCGGATGGGTCGCCAGATCGCGTGCGGCCACGCACGCAACCCTAAATTTTTTTTAAACCTTAAATCTCACAAACCTTCAAATCTGGACTGATGAACTTGGCGCTGATGCAAATCCTTTCAAACCAGCTTTTTTATCCGAAAAATTACGAGCCCCTCGATCCCTAGGAGTGATCCCTTCAAGAACTCAACACCATCGTGCGCCGGGCCCCACGGTGGGCGCCAACTGTCGTGTTTTTGTCACGGCAGATGTCCTTAGTGTCAGGACTTCGTCGCGAGGCCAACACATCTATGTGGTAGCTTGAGAGGGGTTCAGCGGAATCAAAAGACGCAACACAAGACAAGGATTTAGACAGCTTCGGACCCCAGAAACATCATCCGGTAATAGCCCTGCATGTTGTTTGAGGCTAGGTCTCATTATGATCATGAGGGAGTTGTCGGGAACCACGACAGGAGTCGCCGGTAATCCGGTTCTTTGTGTCTAGCCCTAGAGATTGTTTCTTCTTACCTGTCCCTCTTTGGGGAGCCCTGCCCCTCCTTATATATGCTAAAGGGGCGGGTTACATGTGGAGTCCTATTAGGATTAGGACTAGTCTACCTTCTAATACAAACCAGATACAAATTCGGGTCTTAACTCCTTATAAGGTAAATATTCCTTATGCCTTTCCTTGTAAACCGGCCCACCATAGTATGAACCGGCCTTTCATGAACTGCCCGTTGAGCCACCGGGTCTTGTCGCTCCTCTGACCCGCCTGCCGGATTACCAATGAATCGTAAACCGCCAGCTCCAAGCAGGTCACCAGTGAATCGCCAAACTCCAGCCGGGTCATACATCCGGCGCTTTATACCGCGGGGGATATCCCCGACACTACGGGTTCGAGAAATATGTAGACATGACCGAGACACATCTCGAGTCAATAACCAATAGCGGAACCTGGATGCTCATATTGGCTCCCACATATTTTACAAAGATCTTCATCAGTCATACCGCATAACAACATACGTTGTTCCCTTCGTCATCGGTATGTTACTTGCCCGAGGTTCTACCGTCGGTATCTCAATACCTAGTTCAATCTCGTTCCGGCAAGTCTCTTTACTCGTTCCGTAATACATGATCCCGCAACTATCTCATTAGTCACATTGCTTGCAAGGCTTATAGTGATGTGCATTACCGAGAGGGCCCAGAGAAACCTCTCCGACAATCGGAGTGACAAATCCTAATCTCGATCTATGCCAACTCAACAAGTACCATCGGAGACACCTGTAGAGCACCTTTATGATCACCTAGTTACGTTGTGACGTTTGGTAGCACACAAAGTGTTCCTCCGGTATTAGGGAGTTGCATAATCTCATAGTCAGGAACATGTATAAGTTATGAAGAAAGCAATAGCAACAAACTAAACGATCATAGTGCTAAGCTAACGGATGGGTCATGTCAATCACATCATTCTCTAATGATCAAATGTGATCCCGTTCATCAAATGACAACTCATGTCAATTGCTGGGAAACTTAACCATCTTTGATCAACGAGCTAGTCAAGTAGAGGCATACTAGTGGCACTCTGTTTGTCTATGTATTCACACATGTACTAATTTTCCGGGTAATACAATTCTGGCATGAATAACAAACATTTATCATGAAATAAGGAAATAAATAATAACTTTATTATTGCCTCTAGGGCATATTTCCTTCAACACAATCGACATGTAGCACGGTGGAGCAGCACGTAGTAAACTCCGGACCACGGAGATATCCTCCAACTTCTCTCCAAGACCGCGAACCCTGTTTACCCTTGTGGCAACCCTCGCTGCAAAGGCGTCCACCGTCTCATCCTCTCTCATCCTCGGATTCTCGTAACTTTTCAGCAAAGTTTGCAAATTCGACTCCCGCACACGCGAGTGCCCTAGATGCAACGTATTGAGCGTGTCCCATGCTTTCTTCACTGATTTCTTTGAGATTAGATGTTTTTGCACATCCACTGGCATCACTGAGCAGATGGTCGTGATAACCTGGCGATCCTTCCAATACAAGGCACAACCCTTAAGGTACTCGTTACCGCTGGGGTCGACGGCTTCCCAGAGCTCATTGACATCTAGCGCCCACTCCATCATGGTCGCCCATACCATAAAGTTTCTACGGTCGAATCGTGGATACTTCAATATCACTGGAGCAGCAATTACTTTAGCCGCACTGAAATACTCCGCCAGCTGCTTGATCTTCTCATCGTCCGACATGACCTCCCGTTACTAGATGATCAACCTTGCTCTACATATCAACTGTTGGCCCAGACCTGACGCCGAGTATTTTCCAGGACGGCGCTGACCGACGACGAACGATGATAAGACAATGCTGACGATTTCGCTCCTGATCTACCTCGCTGATGGCCGATACAAAATATACGGCAAAAGCAACACTCCTGGTTGATTATTCGGCGAAACACTCACGTAACGTTGCTACTAGCTAGCTACCAATCGACTTGATCGATTCTGGTATTAGCAAGTCATGCATGCAGGTGATTACTTTATCCCAAATTCCTAAACGCGCATCTGCGCTGGATCGTCATCTTGAGCGCACGCTCTTGTCCGCCAATTTCCTTCCTGACATGTGGCTAATACAACATGCAATTAAGCCAACCCAATCATGGGGACAGAGATGATTAACGTGCATGGAAAGCACATGGTCCCCGATGTATCCGCGTACCATCCAATCCCGTGAGTTTCTCAGCAAGATAAAAAGCTATAACTTTTGAACTGAGTATCAAAATTAAGATCCGCTTTCACCGCTAGGTTCCTGGTGACGAGCTCTTCAAAACTAGATCTCATATGAGTATGTTTTGACTAAATGTTTTTGGGAGCAACTTTGAATACTACAGAAGCAACTTTAGTGCTATAGGAAAGCAACTTTGGTTCTATAGGAAAGCAACTTCTAGTTAGTATGTGTAGTATGAATGCCTATCATCAAAAATTCGTTCAAAGTTGATTACCATACTACCAAGTTAACTAGGTTCATCTCTAAGTTTTCTACCATAACTAGCAAGTTTTCTACCATAACTAGTTTCTCCTCCAAGTTGATAGTATTATACTCAACTTAGTTTCTGAGGTAGGCTACCAATATCCTAAGCTGCGTGCCATGACTAACGAGTAGCTTACATCATCCTAAGTTGCCCATATATGGAAGGATTCATCCACTATAGTACATTGATCTTTCACGAACTCGTCCGACTAACCATATGAACCCAACGATACATAAGATGCATTAATTTCATTACAAGAAAATTCCAAAAGGCTATAACTTTCAAACCGTGTGTTGGAATTATAATCCGTTTTCGTCGTTGGGTTCTTCGTGATGAACTCTTCAAAAATAGATCCCATATGAATATAGTTTTATGCTTTTTTAAAGCAACTTTGATGCTAGATGAGGCAACTTCAGTGCTAAATTGGAGGATTTTTTATGCTAGATGAAGTGCATTGTGTGTATTAGTGATTCACCTACTAGCCTACTAATAGTTGTGTGCAATAGTCTAATAGATGGTTACCATGGTTGCTAAGTTGCATACATCAAAAACTAAGTTGTCGATAGTTTAGTTGCCTACAATACTGTGAAAGTTGCTTACCGCAGAGTGGAAAGTTGCCTAACATGACTTGTAAGCTGCCTGCCTCAGAAACCAAGTTGCCTATATTGCTACGAAGTTGCCTACACACCCCAATTGCCTAAAATAGTATGAAAGTTGTCCATCAAGGGACCTAAGTTGCCTACAATGTTGAAAAGTTTTTGTGCGATATAAGTTGTCTATCATGATTTCAAATTTCGAAACTATGTGGAGATGGATGGTGTGATAGCCTTAATTCTTTCCTTTTCTAGGGGAGTGTGTGGGTGTTGGCTGATGGCATAAGTAGTGACAGATGATAAGTTGCATACGGGGTGATGAGAAGTTTCATAGGGGCGGATCAGACAGTTGCCCACAAGCCTACACAAGTTGTTCATTATTTTTGCATGAGTTGCCCGTGAAAATTATTGAGATCTCCAGATATAATGATGGAAAACACACATGAGTTGCTTGTTGAATGCACTGGAGTTGCACAAAAACACCAGTAATCCGATCTTAAAATGCCAGTCATCTGATCATCACCGATAGGTAACTTCATAGTGTTTTAGACAACTTAGGAAAAACACAATGATAAGCAGCTTCACAATTGTAGGCAACTAATTTGCAAAATTAGACAACTAAGCAATAATGATAGGTAACTAATTATGAATAGCAGGTAACTGGACATCATGGTAGGTCAATTTCATAGTATTGTAGGCAACTGGGCATCACTAATAGGCAACTGAGCAACCATGGTAGGCCATTTGTGATAGTGTTAACAAAATCCATTGATACACATAGTGCAATGAAGTTACTTATATGTAGCACTAAAGATGCCTCGTATTTTTGTGATTTTCTCATTTTTTACTCAAACCAACCTAATAGATAGTCTTACTAGGCAAAAAAATGAAGTTGCTTTTCTATAGCACTAAAGTTGCCTCTATCGTACCCAAAGTTGCCTCGAAAAAAGATTCAACAAAACCTACCTATATGAGATCTTGTTTTGAAGAACACGTCGCGAGAAACCCAGCTGTGAATGCGAAATTAGATTTCGATGCTTAAATCAAAAGTTATAGCTTTTTAAACTTTTTGGACCTCCAAATAAATACACGTGAGACGAGATTCCTTTTTTGGTGGGCTACGTCGGTCGCGCCAGTAGCTCTTTCCATATTTGAAGAGCGCTCGATCCCATCAATGGACGCTCGAGCGCCTACTAGCCACGTCCTTACTTTATTGCTTCTCAACTCAAGGTACCGATTACAAGGGTGAGGTGCGGACGTATATATATGCTAGCCTGCCAATACTACTCGTGCACGGTCTTTGCTAGAAATCTAGTCGGACACGTACATATCTATGTACTGAAGCAGACACGGCCACGTTCTGTCGTGTTTAATTCCAACAGAAACAAGTTACAAGAGATATTCCTCCCCTAGTTCCATATTATGTGGCAAAAAATGTGGATACAGGTCTCAGCAAAATGAACCGCATATTCATGAAACTACCGTACTAAGTCAAGATCCCTATTGTTTGCTCAAGTGATTTAAGTCAAGATCCAACATGAAGTTTGCTCAAGTACAGAGACACCTGGATCTAAACTAAGAGCATCTCCAACAGCCGCGCCGCAAAATAGGCCTTTTTAGCGCGCGCGCAACGCGGCGGCTTGCTCCAGCGGACGTGCAAAAACGGCGCGCGCACGATAACGGGTTGGGCGCGCGGTCAAAAACACTTATCCGCGCGGTGTATTTGGAGCGCCAGCTACAGCGCGCGGCACACTCGAGCGCTCGCGCCCGCACTCTCTCCCTCTCCTCGTCGCCGGCCGCCGACGCGCACCACGTGTTCGACGAAGAAGAGGAAGATGAAGATGAAGCTTGATGTGTCTTTCATGTCTTGAACTTTTAGTTTGCATTTGAACTTGGTTGGATGAACTTGTGGGCATGATTTTGATGAACTTGTGGGCATGAACTTTTATTCATCAACTTGTTTGTGTCAAATTTTACATGTTCATTTTAGTCCAAAATATCCATATATGCAAAATGTCCGGCGAGTCGCGCGCGCTGTATTTTTGCGCTCTCTTTGAACGGCAGCACAAGATCTGCATTACATGTGACTCTTTGGAGCCAGCAGCGGCAGGCGCAATAAAACCAGCAGCAGCAGCGCTAAAAGGTTTTTTTGCGCGCGGCGCTATAGCGCGGCCGTTGGAGATGCTCTAAGCTTGTTGGCGCAGGTCCCAACCTCGACGACGCTGCTGCCGAGTACTTTCCGGTAATACGCAGCAATGTAGCTCGATTACTTTCCGAGCTGCCGGATCGCCCGAAGACAGGCACACGCACGTACAACTAGCCTAAGCTAGCCAATACAAATCATGTACGGTGACCGTCTCCTAATTCTAGCCGAACTAGGAAACCACAAAGACGTGATTAATTCCAACAAAGCTTTCTTTCTGTACTATCTAGGCTGAGGAAAGTGTCAGCCAAAGTATCTAGGCTGATCATTCTTTAAGCAGAATCTCCACATTTATGTTCACAAATAAAGGACATATGGTGCTACCTTGCAAAAAATGTACTAATGGCTCGCTGCGGACACTGCAGAAATGGATAAGGAACATGGAGATGGTTTCAATCTTTACCAACTCCAGCAAGCAACGATTGTTTTCATATTAGAAATATATGGAAGCAAACATAATACTATTAATAAGACAAATATCATACATGAATTGACATCTAACACTATAGTGTAACTCATGTCCTACCACAATTCACAAAGTCATTTACAATATATAACACAGCAGTATGGACATCGCAATTATAAAAATCGTATTCAATACTGAATTTTGATTTCGGTACTCGTGTGGAAGCTGAAGTGAAAGTGACTACAAGGTTCTGAATTACAAGCATAGCAAGAAGAGCCAACTAGGTGATTATGGTTTTTTTTTAGAATGGAGGCACATGCCCGGCCTCAAAATGAGTCCCTTAGAGTATTACAACTAAGGTTCGACACGGGGCGATGGGAACAAAAGCAAATAGGTTCGATACATGGGCGAAAAGGCCTCACAAGCGAAGCAGCTCATGCTAATACTAACTATCACACAACACCACCAATGAAAGCACAGTACCCTAAGGACTATGTGATTATGCTAAGCACATGTTTCCATGATCTAGAGAAGTCATAAGCTTGCTCTCAGTGCAGTTATTAATTTTACAGTTATAAGGATTTAACTAACCATGTCTAGGCATAAGCCAGCAAGATTTCAGATTTAGACCTTCACGGCTACTCTAACATGCATGCCAAGAATTCGTACAACTGGTAAATCACCATATTCAGGCGCTGAAATGAATATCTGAACTAAGCAGTAGTAGATTTCAGCAAACATCTCCTCAGGGCGGCCTTAATATGTTCAGACATGGGCACATGCAAAAAAAAAAAACTGAGTAGTAGTACTAGAGCGTATCAGGAAATGTATTGCTCTGAACATGCAGTTTGTTGGGCGTAGTTCAGTGGCAATCAGTGCATGGGACTGTCGCGGCCGCACGACGCGAATATGAGGATCGGAGGAGCTAGTAGGACATACATGCAGCTACCTGTAGTCGGCTGGAAGCTCGCCGGCGGCGAGGTAGTACAAGCGACGGACGTCGGAGGGGAAACCACTCGAGGAAACGGGGGGCACTGCGCAGACTGAGGTAGTATGGTTTCTAGCGTATGGTGAAGAGATCGATCATGTGTTGCCGGCGGCGAGTTAGGGGGCGCCCCGGTGGAGGGCCTGCATTCCCAGCGGCCGGCCGGATACCTGCGGCCGGAGCGAGAGGAGTGTGGAGGACTGCTGGTACTCGCCTGGACCGGGGCCGCCGCCCGAGCGAGCTGTCTACGAGTGGGAAGTGCAACAGCGGCTATGCGAGGGTATTGAGAACTTGTCGTGCGGAACGGAACGGACGAAGCAGCTCAGTTACTAATTTACTAGTATGAGGATGGGGCGTTGACCCGTTAGCTGGGCAGCTGGGTAGCTGCCAGCCCGTCTGGGTTCGTGTCTCGGCTCTAACACGCGGCGCTCGTGAAGTTTCTTCTATAAAAAAACCAACAAGGCTTAGCCTTTTGGTTGGTCTCATTTTTTTACTAATTTACTAGTATTATATAAACTCTTTTATACTGAAAAATAAATCTTCAAATGATTTTCGTAAATTTGACGGACGAAAAAACCCCAGAGGTGGAGTTACATGAAAGTACAAGTGGTAACTCTCAGGGTGGCGCTAAGGGTATTATAGGTATATTCAGAAAGACTAATACCAAAGGTTTGATGACATGTGGGTATAGTGTTTCTAGCTTGGTGTATATTTGTTGTCATATTGCTATTGAATTGCACAAATGAATACCAGTGAATACGGCTCCGCTAAACTTTTCAATCACCGTAAAAGAGGATACTCCCATAGTAACACCTCTGGGTTTCAATTGCCATTGCTGTCGGAAGTTCTAGCCCCATCTGCTCTTGCCCCGTTTGCTCCAACCACGTCTCCTCCGTCCCCATGCGCTCTGGAATTTCAAGTATTTTTCCCCGGCTTCTTTTTGGTACCTTCCACTTGCATTGCAATCAATCAATGAGCATTTTTTCCATCTGTTTTGTTTTTCAAGACCATGCAAATTGTCCATTTCAGTGTTGCAATAAAAGGACAATTCACACATTCTTTATGCTTTGACTTCAAGTTATTATATTTAGAAAAAATTAATGACTTTGAGAATATTAATTAGGAACAAAGGACAAATCATCCTTTCCCAATAATATTTTTAAAATTTATAAGTATATTCTAGGGTATATTATATTGTAAATACCAAAATACATCAAAACGTTGCGCTTCCCAAATGCAGCCTTACACCAGCACAGTGCTCCGCCTAGAAAATGATGGCTGTAGGTTGGCACTGAACTTCCTCGCCCACTGGTCGTAATGTATGATCTCCTCGAGTGACGGGCTTTTCACCAGCTCATTGCGGTGCGCATCACACGTCATCTCCACCACCTTGAAGATGTCCAGGTAGCTGATCCTGCAAATAACAACATAGGACATAGATGAGGACTTGGTGGTTTTATGTCCATGTTCGTATAACAGTTCATATTGCAACAAATATTCAACAGTAGGTAGGCCAAACTTAGCCCACACAAGTTAATCGGTTGCGAAATCAAGATTCGGTGGAGTTATTATAACCCTATTCGCTATGGTTCAAAGTGCCTGAGAATATTAGCTTTCAGGACATACATTCTCCTTTCAAGTCAAAACACCCAAAGAATTTTCATGAACTTTGGTTGACACCAAAGTTTTTCTTATTGTGATGCTGCTATCAGCAGAAAAGACACGCAGAAACAAAATCAGAACAATGACATCCACTATGCAATGCTTTATCTAAAAGAGAAAAGAATCTTACTTTCCGTCGATGAACAGCTCCACGGCCTTCTCATTAGCGGCACTCAGAACTCCCGGCATGGTGCCCCCGGCTCGCCCTGCTGCATATGCGAGATCAACCGATGGGTATTTCACGTTGTCGACAGCTTTGAATGTTAGCGAGCCCAGCCTGCATTATACAGCCGCAATTAGCCAAGAACGTAATTCGGAAATTCTTAAGTGGTCATTTTTGAAGAAAGTTGTGGAGCTGGAGGGTGCTTATTACTGGCAAAGATCTAGCCGGGGCCAGGTGACCTCAGAGCAATAGACCCTTTCTGGCCAAGATAAGGTGTATAGGATAGGTAGCCGCATGTCTGTCCTTCCCAGCTGAGCAAGGACAGATGAATCCTGAGGAAATAATAGAACTTCATGAATACTTGAAGCTCATATTATAAGCCATATGTAAATTCTTGTAGAAAAAATTTAGCATATTAGTCTCAAGGACCGAAAGGACATAAACCTCCGATTCTATTAGTCCTGTGCGCTAACGGTACTAATAGAGCAAGCGAGAATAAACAATATGCACCGTATCAAGATGATGTGTGCATGTTACAGTGTCCTTAAGAATATATGCCTCAGAGAAGAAAATATGATGACTGTGTTTTAGGGCTCACCTTTGTTTCAATCATAGAGTGTATGATAGACTGCGGGTGAATCATAATCTCAATGTTATCATATTCAACACCAAACAAATAATGTGCCTCAATAACTTCTAAACCCTGCAAGAATCGATTTGACGCTATAATAATTAAACAGAAAACAGGTAAATTTAACATAAAGTGGAGTTTCTAAGGACCTTGTTGAACAAAGTAGCAGAATCTACTGTGATTTTCTTCCCCATTTTCCAGTTTGGGTGCTTCAAAGCATCAGCAACTTGTACATCTTTCAGCCTCTCAATTGGCCAGTCCCTGCCATCATCAAGTGATATAAGATGGAGTATAATGCTTCCGGAAGTAAAACATGTATTATGACACATGATACCGGACTTACCTGAAAGCACCACCAGAGGCAGTCAGAATAACTCGACGAAGTGATCCTTCAGACAAGCCTTGTATACACTAGAGGATAAGAGCAGACTTAAATTCAAATTATTAACAAACTTAAACCATAGCAGCATAAGTCTCGCCGATAAGTTTGTTTCGACCCACTTAACAAAACTACCGCAACCTTACATCATGGTGAAAAATATAACTGCAGAAGAAGTAATTATTTTATCAATGGTATGCACCTGAAATATTGCAGAGTGTTCAGAATCAGCCGGAAGTATTTTCACATTGTGCTTGTGCGCAAGTGGAAGCACGAAAGGACCACCTGCGATGAGTGTCTCTTTATTCGCCAATGCAATATCTTTCCCAGATTCAATTGCTGCAACTGTAGGCTGACAAACACACACAAGATAATACAGTGCACTCAGTAAGCTAAGTTGTGCTAGAATAAATGCATATGTTAGATGCCCTTCATAGTAACTTCGGCAAGCATACATAATTTTATTTGGCTACATATAATTTACTCAGATCCATCTAAACTGGAGCAGAGTCTAAAAGTAGCACCACTGAGGCATGATGGGTCTACCAATTTCCTTTAAGCCTTAAAACTACTAAAAAGAAGGCACTGAGAAAAATATGTAAGATAGGGAATCTAGATTACCTTCAGTCCTGCACACCCTACTATGCCGGTAACTACTGTAACTGCATCCGGGTGGCGGGCCACCTATTATTGAAGAGTCAAATATCTGTGAGATTCAGTGCAAACCATTGATTCCTTGGGGGAATAGGATCAGAGAAGAAATGTCTTCTTACCTCTATGACACCCTGATCCCCGGGAATAATTTCCGGCATGTATTCACAGTCAGCTAATGCTTCCTTTAGCTCATTAAGTAACGACTCGTTTCCTATAGCGACCAGATTTGGTTTGAACATTTTCACCTGTTAAAATCGGCCGTGACTTTCATCTAATTAATAACAGTACATGCACACAATATGAATTTAAAAGAAGGGGGAAAGGGAATAGCATATACCCACAAGATTATATCATTGTACCTGATCAGCGAGAAGAGTCACATTGGAGCCAGCAGCAAGAGCAACAACTCGGAACTTATCAGGATTCTCCGCAACTATGGCCAACGTCTTTTAGTTATGCAAACAAAAAGGAAGAAACTGTTCACTACCAGCAGATGAACATGTCAACTATAGTATTTGCTAACTAAAGTTAACACATCGCCCAAATACATGAAGCAAGCTCAAGAAAAACTCGAAAACGAATACTATCTGAACATGGTACATTTGCAAACTTTCGTAAGTCTTTTTACATGATTAGATCATTGTACCTGTGTTCCTACGGAACCAGTTGAGCCGATGATTGAGATGGGCTTTGGGCTATCCCATGACCTCCTCGCAGGTTCTGCGACAGCTCGGCCAGGCCAGGCGGGTGAAGGGCCCTGCTGCATAGAACAGCATGTCCTTCTAAGGAAGGCTGCTCTTTTGTCCCTCTTTCGGAACGTGAAGTCCACGGCTGAAATAAGCAGAAGTCATGTTAATGTAAAATGACAAAGCAACACCACTAACCAAAGTTTCACTAGAATTAGGTCACTACATGGCAAAAAATCTTTCTGCTCTATGCTAAATAAACTTTATAAATTGAAGCCCTGAAAAATTGCACTCTATATATGTTGACCATTTATGTTATGGGTGGTTACATTTGCTGTTTCCTCATTCATGTGAACTCCTACCCAGTACATGCGCAGTGCACCAACCAAGCAATTAATTAGACCAACAGTAAGCAGAGCAGTTTAAGATCCTCTGGATAATAATATCATGTCACTAGAAAGTAGGAGCTGGAATTGAATCCACCCACCGCACTATATATTCTTGGTAGGAACAAATGATATTCCTGGTAGGCTCAGTGCCCCCCCCCCACCCCGGCCCCCCCTCTTTTATGAAATTTTTTAGAAAAATTCTAGATTGTTGACTGCAAAAGAGGCAGTACTGCCAACTGTCAGGAAAAAAGTCAGCTGCATCCATTTCAGAAATTTCGTGGCTTTTGTAGAGGAAAGGAGGTCATCCCAACTTCATTTTATAGTGAAATCCTGCCTTTTGAATCAAACAGTTATAGCAACTAGCAAGTATAATAAGGTGATGCAAGCATGCTGCAAGGATTAAAGTATTATATTTTTGCTATCTTGGATAATAGAGAATCTGAAAACAGCCTCTTGCAGAAATATAGAAAAAGACTGCGTAGTATAAATCCAAAGTGGTCAGACCCTGCGTAAGCTGGAGATACATGCATCGGGCTGCCCTTTTTTGGATAAGAGAGAATGGAAGCCGGTTGTAAAGTTGTAGCATGACCTTCAAGAAATATTATGAGAGCGTATTGTGGGCCATGTATTATAAAAACTATACTTCTTAGTAACTAGCTACTATACATATTAACTATTAGTAGTACTGTAGCAGCATCCACGTACAGCCCAGGACAGTCTTATATGCACATAGTTATTGTAGCTACAGTCAACAAAGAAAAAACCCTCCACGACCGGGTAGCCCAGGCCGGGCTACGTTGCTAACTATTAGATTGGCTATAGGTGACGTGGAAACTTCATATAGCCGGTTACTGGTTATACTATTAACCATACTCCTAGGCCTCGTCAAAGTAAAAAAAAAAATGCAACTTTACACTGACAACCCGCACAGATAAAATCTATACACTGACAGACTATCTTTGTTTTAGTGGCTGACACTGCATACTATATTTTCTTTTTGTGGCGACACTGACAGGCTATATTAACTATGTATATTCTCAAATCTTGAACCGCGAAAACGAACATGGCACATGAAAATATTCCAACTGACAGGAGATGACTTTTTTGTATAAATTTATATCCCCAGCAGCAGCCTCACCACACCACCTTTGCATAGTGGAATTTAAAATCGTATGTCTAGCTAGTAGGAGCACTACATGTGACATACAAATGCAGTCACCTCGGAACTGACGAGTAATTACCTAAACGCGCCATACAACTCTACCACATGGAGTAAGCAAAAAAACAGATGAAATCAACCAAAATGGGAGGAGATTAGCAAGAAAGAACTGGAGTACAGGAAGCCCGCATGGAAGGTAACCTGAAAATTAACTTGCCGATCCCAGAAACAAGGAAGGAAAATTACACCGGCGAGAGACCCAACCTTGACGGAGGTGGCGGAAAGCTCCACTCCTGGGGGACTCGAGAATGGCGGCGCCGGCGAGCTCACCGGGGAAGGAGACCTTGAGCGCCATCGCCGCCAACGACTCTGCTCTGATCTGCTCTGTTTCCTCCGGGACAATGGTTTGCTGCTGAGAGTGGAGATAGTGGAGGAGGTGTGTGGGAGGTAAGGGAACGAGTGAGTTATATAAACAGAAAACGCGGGCTAAGCTTGTGCTATGTTCGCAGCTTACTTAACACATGTAGAACGCGCTCCATAACTTTTTAGAGGCTGTTAAGCTTGTGCTTAAACACATACTCGTCACAATGCGGTCACCATAAAAAAGTTATGTTTTCTTTTATTTACTCCACTACAATTTAGATCAAACAATTCAAAAGTTCAACAAATATAATTACCAACTTCTAATCCAATGAAACTAATTGTTCAAGTAAAATTAAATAAAATTTAAAGAAATTGAAAACACTATCTCTCAGCTAGCTTTCAATGATGCTCAATAAGACCCTTTTTAGCTAATGATGGGAGACCAGATCTTTAATCATCTGGAACGTAGTTTCTGTGACAGCAAGGCTTACGATTGTGGAAACATTTTTGTACTGCATGGGGCTGGGCATATCCTAAACTTGGGCCTGGGTGGCCCGGACCAGCAGGCCTTGCTCGAAGCCCGACAGTCAGGCCAGGCTCGTGCCTAAGATTCCCGCCCGTAGGCCAGCCAAAAGCCCAGAAAAGGCCGGAAAACATGCTTTGAGGATATATCAAAAAATAGGTAATATAATAATATAATCCCAAAAATAGATTTTTATTAATATTTGAAAATACAAAGGTACGCGACCCCACGGTAGGCGCCAACTGCCGTGGGGATAGTTCCAACAGTAGAGCAAGGGGTTACGAACAGGGGCGGACGTACGTTGGTCCAGCCGGTGTCACTGGACACCGGGTAGAAATCCAGCTTACGTTATGTATAGTACGCAGTTTGGGCCTTGGACACCGGTAAAAACTAAAGCTGGACACCGGTTGAAACGAGCTAGAGAGAGAGAAACACATGGCGAGCACTCAGTGCAGGTGCGGCCCATCCCGCAGTCGATTATTGGAACCTGACGTGCTCTCTGTACGTATGTGCCTAACATGGGCCGGTTGTGCTGCTGCATGCCCGCTTACACTTAGTGGCGCGGTCGCCAGTCACCAACCGGCGGTCGGCTAGAAAATGACACCACCCGCCAGCACCTGCCCTCGCCCGCTTGCCGCTGCAGACCGCTAAATAATTGAAGGAAACCGCTGTGGCTCAACGTGTACCTATCTCAAATTCCTGTTACCTAAATTACATGGTTAGAGTTTTTAAATTTATCGGTATTACAATCGAGAATCTGACTGTGATTTGATAATTTTCCTTAGTGATTCACATCTATTTGGAATTTTAGATTATTTCTCGACCATATGCGACGGCAGTAAGACACAATTTTGAATAATATTTTTGTTGCGGGTATTTTTTGAGTAACTTTTAACTCTACAACCGTACAGTTCACTCAATATATATTTTATTTATTGTTTCTATTCTTGCATCCATAGCAATTGTGCACCTGTGATAATATATTAAGCGGCAAATTATATGGGAATTTTTGTTGTGGTCGCTGATCATACTTTTTTAGTTGGTCATTGTATTTGTTTTTATTGTTTGGGCTTCTTATGTTTTATTGTACAGCTTTACATAATCAACGAAAATTTCAAGTGAAATGCTTCATTTTATAAGGATTTATATCGTCTAACATTTTAGGTTGTCGAGTTTGATGTACACGTGGACACCGGGTGGTTTTTGTTCTGGGTCCGCCCCTGGTTACGAAGGAGGCTGGATCTAGCTAGGCGCAAGTGTGACATGGAGGTTTACGAGTTCGGGCCCCTCTTAGTGGAGGTAACAGCCCTACGTCTCGAGCTCTGGAGCTTTTTTTTCCTCTGTGTCTGACTGATGACAAAGGGTTGCAAACCCCTATTCCTGACCTATGGGGTGGCTTGTATGGAGTACGTCGGGCCCCTCCGTCTCGGCATTATTTAACAGCATTACAACTAGTAACTGAATGCATGCAGAAATATATGCTCCACATGTCTTGACGCTTTGTATATCTTCTCTCTGCATGTTCAGCTTCTTGAGTCTGAGTAGTTAGCTCTATCCGAGTATTTGATGATATCCGAGTAGTTGGCATTGTCCGAGTTGTGGTGACCCAAACGGCGTCTGAGTGACTTGTGAGGTGGTTTGAGATTTGGCCTGGGCCTGCCTGCTGAGTGGGCCCCATGTCTTGAGATATGTGGGCCTACCTATTCTGGGTATCCCCATCAAGCATTCAATATTGAGGCGCATGGCCTCCCTAAATAAGCTTTGTCCTTTCGAATGATGACATGTTCCGCTCCATCAGCCTCCTAATCTTAATTATATGCCTATCAACATTACCATCAATTAGTAAAGTGAGCTTGTTTGGCTTCAAAACAATTTCTCCTCGGTGTGTTTCCCATGTCTATCTTTGATCCCCACCATACAAATCAAGTGACAACACCTGTCCATCGCTAAGTTTCAATAGCTTTGCGGTGCTTCATTAGCTGAGTAGCTATTAAGTTCTATTTCAACTCTTGCAATCTCTCATTTACATATGACAAGTCTGTGTAGTGATTGGATATCTTTTCTGAAGATGTCTCAAAGAACTTGTTCCTTTTTTTACAAGTACTCTAGTACAGTCTTGCCCTGGTTGGACTGAAATAATGGAATTTTGTATACATGAAGCTACAACAATATGGAAATACAAGGGATGCAGTCGAGCAAACAACACGAAAAGGTAAAAAGTATTTTATGATTTCTGTAGCGGGGCCCTGTTTAAGCATGATCTTGTAGAATGCTATTGACAGCGGGATGTCCAACTCACATGGTGTAAGCTGAGCATCTTCACCAAGTGCAACACTTGGCAAGAGGTTGCCGAGTATATTTGGGGCTTTGCAGAATATTTTTAATAGTTTTTTTTGCGGGTATTTTTGATAGTTGACATGCATATAATAATTTTTCTGTAGTGTAAATCATAGATGTGAATAAAGCTACAAATGTCCAAGGTATTTCCATCATCTTGGTAATTTATGTAAAATGTCACTCAAAAGATGACTGAAGTTTTAAAATGGAGAAGGATTGATTGTCTTAATAAATGCTTCGAACTCTCGAAACCATTTATTTAATAGCTTAATTTGCTTGTTTCAAGCCAGAAGAACCTCCTCGGTGAGCCTATTCAACCTTGTGCAGCTCCTCGAGCACCATGTGGCCGCGGAGAAGCATGTTTTGCTCGAGGAGTGTAGATGGCAATTGGGAAATTCATCAATTCCAGTGGTGAATATAACAACAAGTCAGGCTGCACGTAAATTGCCACTTGAAGCACTTATGTCCATCAATTTTAATAGTTATTATGATATAAAAATGACATGATTTGTCCATCAATAGCCGAATTATGACATAGTCTAACCATGTGTGGCTGAATTATTCAAACTTATTATACTCCTATCTGGACTCGCCCATGTATTTATTCCATCTTGCTCACGCAATAATTTCACAAATCAATGATTCCTATGAGATCCGGCCATCCCGGACACTATGTCAACAAGTAAGAAAAAAAAGCAGGCTGCAAATACATTGCGCCTTCATGCACTTGGTTCGACCAAATCAAATCTTTATTCTGATTTACAGTGAAATGATTCGTCTCTGGCAGGTTAGACTTCTTAATTATAATTCAGTCTAACCTTGTCGGAATTGCATCTTCCTAAACATCGAATCAGACTCGCGCATCAATAGCTGCATGCATTAAAAAAATTCAACCATGTTTCGGGACACTATGGCAATTACTCAGACTGGTTATTGTGAGAAGCTAGCGTCATGCATATAGCACTAGTCTATATTAATATCTTCGTAGTAACATAAAAGTAGTGTCATAGATGATTATATTTATTAAACTGTAGACTCATTTTGCTTTCGATTGCATTATGTTATGATAACATATTATGTTACTTTAAACTCCTCTTTTCTTATTAACTATACATGCCACAAACTTCTCTTAAAATGCGGTAGGGCTAGTCATAGTGTGAGTAACATAACACATCCCAAGACAAATTTGTTTATGTAGCATGTAATTAAAGAGGAGAGAAATGCTTGTGGTAACATAATATATTAATGTAACATTACATACTCGGAGGTAAAATAAGTCTATATCTCAATTAACGATGACTTGCATGTTACCATCAATATATATGTTACTACCAATTATGAAGGTAGTAACATAGATAGACTAATAACATATGCAAGTTACTCTACATCAATTTAATTTTTGATTATGATGTAAATTGAAATGATTCGTTTACGGGTGGTTAGACTTTGTAATTATTATGTGATCTAACATTGATGAATCGAATCTTTCAGACGTAGGTGCTACTCCTCCACTTGCATGTTTGTTAAGCTGAGAGTAATTTTGTCACTTTGCAACCTTTTTATCTGGGTCCAACCGCCCGAAGACCAAACCCGTGGGCTGCTGCTATCTCCGGCTGGCGGCTACAATGGCTCTGTAGATAGCAGATTAAAATGATGCTGCACGCGCCCGCTAGGACACCGTAGCGCGTCCCACTCCGCGAAATGCGGGCGGTGGTGGGGCCCGTCCACGACGTCGTCGGCACGAGTTTCGATGCCTCCGGCATTGGTCCGATTGAACACTGGTTCTTTTGGCGTTTGTCCCCTCCTCAGATTCTTCTTGCATCTCTAACGCTGGCATGTAAATTCGGTTCCGCATCGTCCGTCGATATGGATGCGTAAGGCGGTCATTCAATATTGCCCGCACATATTTTAAACTCTATTTCAACAGACCGGGCAAAATTTATTTAAACATGGCAGATTTTCATATAAACCGGAGCACATTCGTCATAATTCAGACATTTTTCATATAAATCAAACAAAATTAATTATATTTTGGACAATTTTTAACTAAACCCTTTTTTAAACCTAATCTAAATGATCGCCGGCGCCCGTTCCTCATGCCCGACCATGAGCCCTGAGAACTGAAGCTTTGGTTGTTGCCTTCGCCTTCTCCAGTTCCACCTCAGCGCTCTCCAGCTCTACCTTCGCAGCCTCCACCACTGCAGCCTGAGCGGCTAATCGGCCAATGATTTTTAGCCCGCCAAGCTTGGCTTCAGCGGGAGAGGAAGAGCAGTGGCCTTCTTGGGACCCAAGTGGCGACGACCTACCATGCACTACTCTTTCCCTTTGTATCGGAGCCCACGGACATGCCGACTTGGTGGTGGTCGGGGGGGGGCCTTGGCTTAGTGGCGATGTCGTTGTCATCGCTCTTGCCGAGTACCTCATACGCCACCTCGTCCATCTCCTTGTAGGCGCCATGTGGTTCCAGCTGATAATGGCGGTACCGCCAGCGGTCGCGATAAATGTCATAGGCGAAGCGGTATGGCTCGAGCAGCAACGCCTGCTCCGCCACGTCTGCATCTGGCGCGATGGCCGTGCAGGCGGCGAGTTGCTCCTCCACTTGTCATGCTCGTCGAGGAGACGAAGGTTTTAGGCCTTGTCGGCCTGCGCCTCCCGGAGCTTGGCCTCCCGCTCCTCCCGCACCATATCCATATAGTGAGCACGGGCCTCGCCGATGGTGATGTCGGTATGCACTGGCGAGGGCGGGTGGCGCCGGTTCGTCCTCGGCCATGTCCTACATTGGGACATCGTCGGCGTCCGTATGCCTGTCGTCCTGTCAGCTGGCATAAATGGCGGCTATCTCCTTCTTCGGCTCGGAAAAGAGTCCATCCCAGAGGGCTTTGAAGCGCGAGGAGGCCATGGTGGGCGTGGTGCAAAGAGGAGAAAGAGATATGAGAATAATGATTGCGGCTATGACCGAGGATGGAGTTTATATAGCGGGCGAATGACAATGATGGGCGACAGACGGGTGGTGCCGGAGTAGATTTCTCGGAAATTGTGTGTCATTAATGTAGGGGACGGATGGCCATAGTTTCACTTGAACACGGAGCACCAGTGGGCACCGGGAAGCGGCGCGGGCGGCGCTCTCTCGGCTGGCGCGCCGCTTCAATGACGGCAGCAGTGAGAGGTCACGTCCGCTCTCGTCATGCATGAATGTGGCACTGCCGCTCTGGAGCTGCGCTGACCGTTTTGAACGCAAAGCGTGCGCAAGCGAGAGGGGGGGTGGGTAGGACAGTCAAAAGCGGACGAGCTAGCGGCCCGGACGCCCGCAAACACCCCTCCCCCACTTTGTCTCTGTTTTACGGGACAAAGTGCGTCCGGATTGCCGAGCAGACCGATACAAGTCCGCGTAATCTGGTAAAACACGTCCGGATCGTGCGGTCCAGACATATACGGGTGGTTTGAGGGTCCGCGTGGAGGATGCCCTAAGCTGTCTTCCCTACTTTTTTGGTTTCTAACCTAGTTCATCTATAATTAGTTTAGAATCTGAAATGAGGGTACTGACCTATGGGAGAAGTAGCGAATGGGGCGGCACATGCATGAAGCCTCCAAAAAAACACAGGCCCTACATAAAAGAAAAACTACAACCGCACTTTCCCCATATCTCTGTCAAAAAAGCCAGTCGCACGTTCTCTATGCTCATCTCAACGCAACATGGGGTCGACGGCCAACTGTGCACTATGTGGGTCGATGGGATCTTGGAGGCACTTGCTCTTTGATTGTACTATATGCATGGGAGATAGCAGATCCAGACATGGTTAAAGCAATGGACAGAACTATTTTCTCACCGCTAGATTCTGTACCGCATCCTAATTTCGTGACCATTTTGGTTACACTTTGGGCCATATGGGATTGAGCAGTGCTAGAGAGACGACGGCTATGTGCACAATTTCTGCACGATAGACATAAGCATCCATTAGATCACATTATGATAGAAATCAACGGGAATCGTCTCTAAACTGTCGTGCGCAGCGTAATTCCGTATGTGATTCGAGGTGCACCGCATACATGATCACGAGTTCCAGAGCCCCCGGTCTACCCATCTTTCTATCCAAAGTTACATGGTTGGTCCTCATGCATCACATAATCATATTCCTGCTCAGAAACAACCGGTTCATGATTTCGGTAGAATGCTTTTGAAAACGGGATTTCTTGTCAACCGACACTGAGTAAAAGCGAAGTATATTTGGGGTGTTGCAGAGTATTCCTGATACTCGGCGTATAATAACTTCTGTGTAGTGTAAATCATACTCCCTCCGTCCCATAGTGCAAGACGTATGGGACGAAGGGAGTAGATGTGAATAAAGCTACAAATGTCCGAAGTATTTCAATCGTCTTTGTAACAAATCTTGGTAACCTATGTAAGTTTCACTCAAAACAAGACTGAAGCTTTAAAATGGAGAGGGATTTATTACTTCTTAATAAACGCTTTAGACTCGCCAAACATTTATTTACTAGCTTAATTTGCTTGTTAAGCCAGAAGCACCTCCTTGATGAGCCTATCAACATTGCGCATGGACCTTCCGTCACGCCGTGCGGAGGCCACAGCACTCTGGCGAAGCTCCAGCACGCGTCGTCGCATCTCTCGCCCTTGCTCCCCCTCCATGGCCTCCCGTATCATGGCCTCCACCTCAGTCCTCCTCACGTCGTCCCCAATCTCCATCCCGATGCCCCACTCCGTACACTTGAAACGGCAGTTGGTCTGCTGCTCCGCGAAGAAGGGCCAGCACACCATCGGCACGCCGCCGCAGATGCCCTCCAGCGACGAGTTCCACCCAGAGTGCGTGAGGAACACCCCTACGGCCTCGTGCTCCAGCACCTCCTGCTGCGGGCACCACGTCGACAGCATGCTCCGCCCCTCAGTTGCCGCATAGAACTCCGGCGGAAGTGCGGCCTTGACGTCGCCCTTGACGAGGTCAGGCCGCACGTTCCATAGGAAGGCGTAGCCAGTGTTGGCCAGCCCCCACGCGAACTCCAGCATATGCTCCTTGGACATCACCGTGGTGCTCCCGAAATTGACGTGCACCACGGAGCGCGGCGGCCGGCCGTCGAGCCACCGGAGGGGAGCGTCCTGCTCCTTCCACAGGTTGGACCCAATGCCGGAGATTGGGCTCTCCTCCGGCACATTGTTGCGAGCAGTCAAATGGAGTGGCCCCGCTGTGTAGATGGGCGGCAGGAGCTTGGACATGGCATCAAGCAAGGGCGCGTCGAGCTCGTCCCAGGTGTTGATGACCACCGCCGACGCCTGCGACATGGCGGGTACCTCGTGGATGAAGAAGTTGAACATGATGTCATCGGGGTCTGTGGTGCGCAAATAGCTCGGGAGGTCACGTAGCCGCAGGTCCTTGGGCATCGCCGGGATCCAGTCGATGATCGTGTCCAAGTATCCATTGCTCAACTGAGCCTCTTCTGCATCAACAACAAATTAATTATACTAGTATGTATTGTTGCCATCAATTGAATTGTTCTATAATACTTTGTCTGCAACTAATTTAAATTCTTCAGATGCAACAGATTTAGGAGTGCACAACGACATGATAGACTTGGTACATACTTCAACAAAAACAAGAACAGACCTTGGTAGTTGAGGAGAGCTTTTTTTTTCTTGTCGTACCTTTGAGGGGGACGAGTCCACGGTCGAGTAGATCCTTGTAGTGGTAGTAGCCCATGAAACCACAGGCGCTGGCGGTCCAGAGCACGGCGCAGCGGAGGCCGAGCTCCCGCGCGACGCTGATGGCGAAGCTCGTGATGCTATCGGCCACCACGCAGGTGACAGGCGGCACGGCGCCACCGGAGGCCTCAGCCTCCTCGTTGAGCTTGACGATGAGCTCCTTGAACCTGGGACGGCAGGTGGTCATGGTGGAGTAGATCAGGGCGGGGGTGTCCCGCGAGGCCTCGAGGTCGGACGGCGGAAGGCCGTCGGCGATGGTGGCGAACCGGAACGCCGGCAGGCTGCAGAGCCTGTCCACGGCGGCCTGCGACTGCTGCGCGCCCAGCAGGCGGAGGTGGTTGAACTCGTTGTTGACGAAGGTGATGTGGAAGCCCCTGGTGTGCAGCAGCTTGGCCAGCTTCAGCATCGGCGTGACGTGGCCCTGCGCCGGGTACGGCATCATCACGGCGTGCGGCCTCTCGCCCGGCGGCGGCAAGGATCCCATCCTAGCTACCGAGCTTGCTTCGCCTTGCTGTTGCTCGCTTCAGCTGGCTCTCTCACCCACAAGGCTACAAAGTACAAACCTCAACGCTGTGTTGTGCGTTCGGCCGTATGCGGCTGTGCCCCATGGGCTCCTGACGTGATGGTATATAAAATCCGCGTGCTCACGGGTTGCTGGATCAGTCGGTCTCGATCTCGACTTCAGTAAACGCCTGGCTTCTGCCTTTTTTTTCAAAACGAAGGCAAATTTTTTGCCTCATTCATTAATTAAGAAGAAAAGAGTTGCCTGGTTAATTTATAAAAAACCGGACAAAACCGTTACATGCTTGGCCCTGAAGCTGAAGGGTAACCAAGCCATAATTCCATGATACAAGCGGACTACTCCCAAATCATAAGACCACAAGACCACAAGACCACAAAAAAGACAGACAAACTCCCTCATCACGCCATTCCTACAATCCGATTGCACATGAAATTCAACTTCACAAGTGAGCCCCCACATATCGAAGGTAACTCTGCCGTTGGCTTCATGAATTATTGTTGTTGTGGGAGGAGGACATGTGACCATGCATGTGATCCGCACGTCCTTTCGTTTGTCTCGAAATAGTTTGGCGCAATTGATAACTTCAGACAACTAGCCTTTTTTAAGTAAAAAATCACATCTCTCACAAAGTTGCATCACACTTATTTTAGGACGGAGGAAGTATTTTTACTTGCTCTCGCACCGACCTATTATGGAAGCTTTATTTATTATTTTTATTATTTTCAACACAATACAGATGCAAGTGCCCATACATACGCGTATACACTCACATCTATGAACGCATACACGCACACCCTACCCCTATTAGCATCTTCGAGAGACTGAGCCTGCATATCATTTTGAGATTTACAAAGTCACCGTCAGCATCTCGTCATCGACGGGAACGTCTCCTCCCACTAAGGGTGCTTCATCGGAAATTCTGAAATAAATTCAGGAATAATGCGAGCACCAGGATTTGAACCCTGATGGGTTAGGAATACCATTGTCCCTCCAATCATCGAACCATAGGTTGGTTCGCTCTATATATGTTGGCAAGTTTTGCATTTTCATTGGACCACAATAACCGGTGTATGTTCAGTTCTTCGGGAGCCCCCGCAAAGGTCATTTTTGGTGGACTTGGTGCACTCTAAGCCGTCGCCACATGACGCGCTCTAGGCTCTCCCTCTGGAATTTTTCTTTTACTATTTTGTATGATTTTTCTGTTTTTAGATGATTTTCTTGTTTTTTTGGCTTCCGTTGTGACTCTCGGAAAAAGAAAAAAAAACGCATTTTTTTCCTTTCGTGAGAGGCATAGCTTTATTTCTCGTATAGGCACGAATTTGCTTCCGCGAGAGGCACAATCGTACATTTCGAAAAAGGGGAAAATGTGTTTTTTTTCTTTCCACAAGATGCACATATTTATCATGAAGGCACGGATTTGCTTTGGTGAGAAGCATAGTCGTGCCTCTCGGAAAAGGGGAAAATACATTTTTTTTTCTTTCTGCAAGAGGCACAAATTTACTTCTCATTGACGTGTGGATTTGCTTCCATGAGAGGCACAGTTGTGCCTCTTCAGGAAAAAAACCTGCTCCTTGTTCGGCTTTTTTGTCCTTTCTTTGATGAAAAAAGGTTCATCGAAACCTATCAATATGCGATCTTGTTTTGAAGATCTTGACGTCATGAATACAATGGGGAAAACAGTTCTAGATTTGGATGCACGGTTTACGAAATACTCAGGTTGCGATAAGTGGCACACTGATTGCGACAAGTAGCGCGCATGCAGTGGGCCACTTGTCGCAACCTGGGGAGGTGGAAGTGACATTTGCAAAGAGTACTCCTTCATTAGTGATTTTGGATAAAAGGAGGGAGCTTCGCACAGGCACGTGCTTGCTGGACCGCTCCACTCTGCCTGCTGCGGCCCATACTATATCATCTAGTTTACTATATCGGGCTGGGTTTTTGGTTGGTTTTTATTTTATTTAAACTTACACATTGAACATTTTCAATATCCGTTGAACATTTTTAATATATGTTGAACATTTTCTTAATACACAAAGCATTTTTATGATATTAGTATGTTTAATACGCATTGAATTTTTTAATATCGTTGAATTTTTTGGAATACACATCGAACATTTTCATAATTTTTAACCGGGACAAATTTGAAGACACACAATGAACATTATTTTATTCACTGAACAATTTTTCAAATATACGATGAACATTTTTATAATGGATGGTGAACTTTTTGTAGTACACCGTGAACATTTTCGTATTATACTATGAAAAAATTGGTAACACACAATTAAATTTATATTCTATAATACACAAAAAAGAAAAGAAATAAAGGAAAAGTAAAAACTAAAAATAAAAATAAAAGAAAATAAATAGAAACAGAAACGAAGAAAAAAACAGTAAAGTGACCATGGGCTGGCCCGAACTGGGGAGTCGGGAGACCGCGCTTCAATGAAGCCACAAATAGGAATTGCCCCTTGTAGGAGGCGCTAGTGAACTATCTTCCCGATGGGGAAACGCTCTTTTACCCATTTAGTATGCCTCCCAGTATGATCAACATTTTGTAAACAAATTCAAAATTTTGCCATCTTAAAAACAATAGCTAATTCGAATTATCACTAGATTAAGGTTTCGGATACCTAAATATGGTGTAGTAATTTTACTCTAAATAATCGCCATCGCCAAGAAAATATTACTCTACAAAAAAATTTCAAAAAATTGTGACTAGCATATTGGATTACAAAAAGAATTTATGAATTTTGCAGGACAATGTTTCATGACATATGCATGCCATGTTTGTGACTACATTTTCTCTCTAGTTTCTCCATGAACCAATACCAAATGCCATATGATTAAAGTTTTCCTTAAAATATGAATGTACACATTGAACCATTTTTAATACCCATTGAATTTTTGTAATATATGTTGAACAATTTTTCATACACATTGAACATTTGCGTAATATACCTGAACAATTTTCAAAACACACAGTGAAAATTTGTATATTATTGAACAAATTCAAATATCGATGAACAATTTTATAATGCATGGTGAACTTTTTGTAGTATACCATGAACATTTCATTTATATACGATGAAAAGTATTGTAACAATCTCATATAATAGAAAAAACAAACTAAAGTGAAAAAAAGGAAAGATGAAAATAAGAGAAAATAAATAGAAAAAAAACTGGATTGGATCCACCGGAAAAAGAAAAAGGATGAAGAATGACGAACAAAAGAGAATTCACCAGTTGAAATGATTGAGGGAAGACTGAAGAGGCTCCACACGAATGGAATTGACGCTCGAAAGAGACTCAAGCTCCGGGAAGAAGAGGGTGGGAGGGCGGGAAAACAAAGGCAACTTGGAAGGGGAACCGACGAATATCTTGAAGAGCAAACACCGGTTGAAATCATTGAGGAAAGAAAGCAAAGACTTCGTACGAGTAGGATGGATACTCGATTACGGACTCCGGTTCCGAGAAGAAGAAGGGAGGGTGGATGGGAAAAGAAAACAACTGAGGATTGATCTTGCGAGAACAAAGAGGTTGAATCGACTTGACGAGAAAATGCACCGGATGAAAAGAGATGAGAACCAACGATCGGAAAACCAACTGCATGATCCTAAAGAAAAAATTTGAAGGGGAAGAGGAGTAATTCAAAACACCTATGTCAAGATTCCTCACCAGAGCGACGAAGGGCTGAGGTGTAAAAAGAATTCCTACTCTCCGATATAACTAGACTCAGAAATCAGTTTTCTTCTAGACTCAACAACGGCCAAACTACACGATCAATCAAGGGGGCTCCTAGGGTAGGTCGAGGCTCTGATACCAACTTGTCACGCCCAAGATGCGACCCTATCCTAAAGGAACTCGAAGGTCCCACCAAGGATAGAAGCGCATCTTGAAGACGCTTTTGCAAGGTGGATATCATTACATCAACATTACATAATAGATGGGGATACATACATAAGGCACAAATGCCACAAGAATACATCAACATCATATACAAGATAAACATCCGACTACGGATGAAACATAAACGAAGCTCAAACGACATCCACCACGCTAGCCAGGCTGCCGACACGGAACCTATCCCCGATCGAAGAAGAAGCAGCAGAAGAACTCCAATACAAGCAAACATCGCTCTCATGTCATGATCATCGCAAACCTGTACCAGCTGGTGGTGTAGTAATCTGTGAGCCACGAGGACTCAGCAATCCCATTACCATGGTATCAAGACTAGCAAAGCTTAAAGGGAAAGGAAGGGGTAAAGTGGTGAGGTTGCAGCAGCGACTAAGCATATATGGTGGCTAACATACGCAAATGAGGCGAGAAGAGAAACAAAGGCGGTCGTCAACTAGTAATGATCAAGAAGTGATCACGAACTCCTACTTACGTCGAGACATAACCCAGGAACCGTGTTCTCCTCTCGATCAACCCGAAAAGACACACTCACAGTTCGCTTTACGGTTGGTGTATTTTAGAAGAGTTTGCTTCAAGTTTACTACAACCGGATATTAACAAATTCCCATATGCCACATAACGCGAGCACGGCTCTCGAAAGTTTATACCTGCAGGGTGTCCCAACAGCCCATGATAAGCTCTCGCGAGATATTCCTTCTCCCCGGGAAGACCCGATCAGTCTCGGAATCCCGGCTACAAGACATTTCGACAGCAATAAAACAAGACCAGCAAGACCTCCCGGCGTGCCGACACCCTGATAGAAGCCGCGCGTATCTCGTCTCAGGCCACGACCGGATGAGCAGTCTGTACAACTAAAACCAGCCCTCAAGTTTCCCCGAGGTGGCGCTGCAAAGGGATCTAGTTTGGACCAACACTTAGACAAGCATTGGTCCGGGGGGGCTAAAATAAAGATGACCCTTGGGTTAATTACTCCCAAGGGAAATGTAGGTGGTGGTGAGGCAAATGGTAAAACCAATGTTGGGCCTTCTTTGGAGGAGTCTTATTCAAAGCGAACCGTCAAGGGGTCCCATAAATCACCCGACCGCGTTAGGGACGCAAAATCCGGGAAAATAATACCGATATGGCGGAAACTAGAGGCGGCAAGAGTGGAACAAAACACCAGGCATAAGGCCGAGCCTTCCACCCTTTACCAAGTATATAGATGCATTAATTAAATAAGATATATTGTGATATCCCAACAAGTAAACATGTTCCAACAAGGAACAACATCTCCATGTTCCAACAAGGAACAAACTTCATCTTCACCTGCAACTAACAACGCTATAAGAGGGGCTGAGAAAAGCGGTAACATAGCCAAACAACGGTTTGCTAGGAAGGGTGCAAAAGGTTAGAGGCTGACATGGCAATTTGGGAGGCTTGAGCAGCAAGTGATAGGTAGCGCATCATAGCGATAGAACGAAACAACTAGCATAGCAATGATAGTAGTGAGATCCAGGGTAGCGGTCATCTTGCCTGAAGTCCCGCTAGGAAGAAGAATGAGTCCATGAAGAAGACGAACGGATGAAGCCGAACCAAGCGTAGACGAACGAATCCTCACGATCGCAACGAAACAGGAACTAACAAGAAGAAGCACACAACATAGTAAACACACCACACATGAACCAGGCAAGATGCACAACAAGCATGATGCATGACAAAGCTACATGAAGCTACTCATGGCAAGAGATGATGCAAACAAGAACAACACATCAAGCAAACAACTCAAATCAAGGATGCAAGATGATAATATGAAGCTACATGCAAAATCAAGAAAGTTTCATATAGAGCACACTCAAAACGGAGCAACGGTTCAACACATACACATGAAACAAGTTATAGCAACAATCTGTCCAAAACAGTAACTAGGCATATTGCAAGCATCAAAACAACATGCTACAGCATCTCAACGCAATAAAAAAAGGCATGGCCATGATGTACAGGTAAAGCATTACAAAACATGAACACTGAGCTATCTCCAGAAATCACTAGAACATGCTCAAAATGACATGGCAAGATTGCATATAATAACAGTTCCAGACTTAGGCAGAAATAACATCAGGTTGCAATGTTTAGAGCTATCAAACAACATGCTACAGGAACTTATAATAGAAAAACAAGGCATGACATGAATCTACTCAAAGCATATAACAAAAGTCCTTTACTGACCATAAGCCAAAAGGAATCAGAAAATACAGTTGCAAGCATGTGAATATAGCAAAAACATAAACAGATTCAGACTTATTGCAAAACTGGAGCATGGCATAAACAGATAACAAGTAGGCATGTTGGAGAGCTTGAACCACTCACCACAAAGCAATACATGGCATGGCAAGGAAACCAACAGTAAGAAGACATGTTTATGAAGCTAAGCATGGCAAGAACAACATCATAGCATACACGGATCAACTACAACAACCTTGGCAAAATTGAATAACAAGTAAACAACCTGCCAGAAACATTTTATAGCAAAAGTAGAGCTCGATTGACTCAAGCTATGGCATTCCATAATTGCAAACAAGGGCATGGATGGATAGAGAATAACCATATGTTCAAAACATCCTTACTGAAGTATCTCAAAATAAGCATGGATCTCTCGGTAGCATCAAGTTTACATGGCATAAAAATATCAGCAGGAGCAGGGGCTGAAATCAGCAACATCATGAAGCCTAGTTTGCATGCTTGTGCTAGTCACCACAGAGATCAAAAATACATGGCATACACCCCTGTAAAGATGGCATGGCATATTACAAAACACATGTAGGACTCAAGATCATAGGGTGCACACATCAATCATGGCAAAAATGACAAAAGTGCATGTTCTGATAAGAATCTGAAACTAACATCGCATAGCCCTCTTCCAACAGCATTCCGGGCATCAAGATGAGCTCAAATGTAAATGATCCAATGAGATGAAATGATGTACTCGTCGAGTCGAACAATTAGACATACTGCACGCACGAAACGGAGCTACGGATGTAGAGATATGATGGCATGAACATGGCATGAAAATAACGAAAATCTTGGACTTAGTGGATTTATACCACCTCAGAAAAGTCAACGGCGGCGCGGGAGTCGAGGATGGCCGGGGAAGGGGCCGGGACAGGCGCGGCGGATCGGGCGGATCTCGCGGATCCGGCGGATCCCGGCGAGGGAGGCGACGGCAGCGTGAGCCCAGCGAGGCGAGGCCGGCGAAGGGGGCGGCGGCCACCGTGGCTGGGGCATGGCGCTGGGAGGAGCTTAGGCTCCGTGAGGGAGCGGCGCGGGCGGAGAAGACCGGCGGGGAGCGGGCGGCAGGTCCGCCACCGGAGGAGGGGGAGGAGGGCAAGGGCCGGGAGGCGACGACGGATGGGCCATGAGGGGCGGAGCGGCCAGCGGGCCAGCGGTGGGCGGCGGCCTTGAGCCACGTGTGTGTGAGGAGTGGCTGGCTGGTGGCGTGGTGTGTCCGCGGAAAGCGGACATGTCCGGCGGCGGAGGTTGGTGGAGGCTAGGGTTAGGGGGGAAATCATCCGCGAATTTCGGGGTAGAGGGCATATTTATAGGTAGAGGGAGATAGGAGAGTCGAAGTGAGGTGCGGTTTTCGGCCACGCGATCGTGATCGAACGACCGAGAGCATGGAGGGGAGTTAGATGGGTTTTGGGCCACTTTGGAAGAGATGTTGGGCTGCACACAAAAGAGGCTTTTACGGTTACCCGGTTAACCGTTGGAGTATCAAACGACCTCCAAATGATCCGAAACTTGACAGGCGGTCTACCGGTGCTATACCAAGGCCGCTTGACAAACCTCAGTCCATTCGAGACCGTTTAACACCCGCTTTACGAAAAAGAGGTAAAAGAGGCGCCGGAGACATAGGAGTGCGGATTGCAAAAGCGGACAACGGGAAAATGCTCGGATGCATGAGGCGAGCACGTATGCAAAATGAGATGCACATGATGACATGATATGAAATGCAGATGATGACATGGCAAAGTGCAACACGCAAGCACATGACATGGCAACGACGGCGAATAACTGAAGGACACCTGGCGCATCGAATCTGGGGCGTTACAACACTCCTCCACTAACAAGAGATCTCGTCCCGAGATCTTAGGACCGAGACGGAAGGGAAAAGGGATGAGGTGAAACAAGAACTCAAGAGAAGAAGCAAGGAATCAAGAGCACTCGAGAAGAAGAGAGGAACGACGAGAATGATGATAATCGAAAGCTCACGGAATCAGATAGACTATGAAACAACTCCGGTTCGAACAAGATAAGAAACGAGTAAGACTGAAAGATTTAGGCAGCACTCCGGCTGAAACATGGAGGGCTAGAACACGAGCTTCAGAGGATGGAATGAAACTTGATGAACTCTTGAAGAATGAATTAAATCATGAAGAACCACCGTGAAGAACTCCGGTAACAAAAAGGATGATGAGATAGAATGAAAGAATAAGACTAAAGCTTGCGATGATTTAGATGGAGGTTCCGACGAAATGGCGGAGGAAATTTTGAACTCCGGAAAAGAAAAGATGAAAAGACTTGGAACTAGAATTTATTCCTCAAGAACAAACTCCGAAGAAAAAGATTATTCACTATGATGAAATAAGAATAAGATTTATTGTATGCTTATCCTTCATCAAATTAAATTGATGACAAGCAATGGACTTTACATACTACTTATTCTTCTTGAAAAGGATTGAGAAGAGATATAGCGCCACCTTGAGAAGGTCTTCATGAACCACCGGTAGGATTTGAAAGAACGAATGGATTAAAATGATCATCAAAGAAAAGAATCTTGAACGAACACCGTAAGAATTAGAAAAATGACTGATGAAAGAGAATGAATCACCGGGAAGACTTAGAAAAGCACAAAGATACTTGAGGAATAAAAAGACAAGATAACGACGGGATCGCGAACTGATTGAAGAATACTTGAACGAAGCACCGGGATAATTAGAGAACGATAACTGGAATGATGAGGGCGAAGAATTCTTCTGGAACGATGGCCTCCGAAAAACAACTGCTGACAAACTCCGGATGGTTGAGAAAAAGAATATCTGACAAATGGAATAATTCGAGAGGATGATGTGAAGCTAGAACCACGAATCTTCAGGAGAACGGACAAGGTTTAAAGGAAAAATTCTCTTCAATCTTCAAATGATGACGAGAAACACCACCAAAAATTACTGGGATACTCCGGGAGAATGAAAAGCAAAGAGGTTGAGCCAACAATGAAATGATTTGAAATTGATCTTGGAAAAGGCATGTGACTGATGAAATTCATTCTTACGTTAAACTCCAAAAAGAATTGGGAATAGCTCCGGGAAATTAGAAGAGTCAGGTAAGATCCTGGGGAAAGACCTGTGGGTTAGGGCCCACTAAAGAGAAAAACCGTTGGAAAGGATTGTTGAACAGATAGGTGACGCACCGGAACAATTGAAATATTTGAATGAGGTGACAACCTCGAATTAATTGGAACACCGACAAATCTCCTGAGATGACTTGAGCACTCCGGAAGGATAAACTGGCGAGAGGCGAACGAGCAAAGGGAAATATTTGAGCTGAGGGAAAGAATACGATCGGCAACGAAAAAAACTTGGATTGGATCCACCGAAAAAAGAAAAAGGATGAAGAATGACGAACAAAAGAGAATTCACCAGTTGAAATGATTGAGGGAAGACGAAGAGGCTCCACACGCATGGAATTGACCTCGAAAGAGACTCAAGCTCCGGGAAGAAGAGGGTGGGAGGCGGAAAACAAAGGCAACTTGGAAGGGGAACCGGCGAATATCTTGAAGAGCAAACACCGGTTGAAATCATTGAGGAAAGAAAGCAAAGACTTCGCACGATTAGGATGGATACTCGATTACGGACTCCGGTTCCGAGAAGAAGAAGGGAGGGTGGGTGGGAAAAGAAAACAACTGAGGATTGATCTTGCGAGAACAAAGAGGTTGAATCGACTTGACGAGAAAATGCACCGGATGAAAAGAGATGAGAACCAACGATCGGAAAACCAACTGCGTGATCCTAAAGAAAAAATTTGAAGGGGAAGAGGAGTAATTCAAAACACCTACGTCAATATTCCTCACCAGAGCGACGAAGGGCTGAGGAGCAAAAAAGAATTTCTACTCTCCGATATAACTAGACTCAGAAATCAGTTTTCTTCTAGACTCAACAACGGCCAAACTACACGATCAATCAAGGGGCTCCTAGGGTAGGTCGAGGCTCTGATACCAACTTGTCACGCCCAAGATGCGACCCTATCCTAAAGGAACTCGAAGGTCCCACCAAGGATAGAAGCGCATCTTGAAGACGCTTTTGCAAGATGGATATCATTACATCAACATTACATAATAGATGGGGATACATACATAAGGCACAAATGCCACAAGAATACATCAACATCATATACAAGATCAACATCTGACTATGGATGAAACATAAACGAAGCTCAAACGACATCCACCCTGCTAGCCGGGCTGCCGACTGGAACCTATCCCCGATCGAAGAAGAAGCGGAGAAGAACTCCAATACAAGCAAACATCGCTCTCACGTCATGATCATCGCAAACCTGTACCTGCAACTGGTGGTGTAGTAATCTGTGAGCCACGAGGACTCAAGCAATCCCATTACCATGGGTATCAAGACTAGCAAAGCTTAAAGGGAAAGGAAGGGGTAAAGTGGTGAGGTTGCAGCAGCGACTAAGCATATATGGTGGCTAACATACGCAAATGAGGCGAGAAGAGAAACAAAGGCAGTCGTCAACTAGTAATGATCAAGAAGTGATCACGAACTCCTACTTCGTCGAGACATAACCCAGAACCGTGTTCTCCTCTCGATCAACCCGAAAAGAGACACTCACGGTTATGCACACGGTTGGTGTATTTTAGAAGAGTTTGCTTCAAGTTTACTACAACGGATATTAACAAATTTCCATCGCCACATAACGCGGGCACGGCTCTCGAAAGTTTATACCTGCGGGGTGTCCCAACAGCCCATGATAAGCTCTCGCGATCAACGAAGGATATTCCTTCTCCCGGGAAGACCCGATCAGTCTCGGAATCCGGCTACAAGACAGTTCGACAACAATAAAACAAGACCAGCAAGACCTCCGGCGCCGACACCACGATAGTAGCAGCAGCGTATCTCGTCTCGAGCCACGACCGGATGAGCAGTCCGTACAACTAAAACCAGCCCTCAAGTTTCCCGGTGGCGCTGCAAAGGGCTCTAGTTTGGACCAACACTTAGACAAGCATTGGCCGGGGGCTAAAATAAAGATGACCCTTGGGTTAATTACTCCCAAGGGAAATGTAGGTGGTGGTGAGGCAAATGGTAAAACCAATGTTGGGCCTTCTTTGGAGGAGTCTTATTCAAAGCGAACTGTCAAGGGGTCCCATAAATCACCCGACCGCGTTAGGGACGCAAAATCCGGGAACATAATACCGATATAGCGGAAACTAGAGGCGGCAAGAGTGGAACAAAACACCAGGCATAAGGCCGAGCCTTCCACCCTTTACCAAGTATATAGATGCATTAATTAAATAAGATATATTGTGATATCCCAACAAGTAAACATGTTCCAACAAGGAACAACATCTCCATGTTCCAACAAGGAACAAACTTCATCTTCACCTGCAACTAACAACGCTATAAGAGGGGCTGAGCAAAGCGGTAACATAGCCAAACAACGTTTTGCTAGGAAGGGTGCAAAAGGTTAGAGGCTGACATGGCAATTTGGGAGGCTTGAGCAGCAAGTGATAGGTAGCGCATCATAGCGATAGAACGAAACAACTAGCATAGCAATGATAGTAGTGAGATCCAGGGTAGCGGTCATCTTGCCTGAAGTCCCGCTAGGAAGAAGAACGAGTCCGTGAAGAAGGCGAGCGGATGAAGAGCGAACCAAGCGTGAGCGAGCGAATCCTCACGATCGCATAGAAAGCAGGAACTAACAAGAAGAAGCACACAACATAGTAAACACACCACACATGAACAAGGCATGATGCACAACAAGCATGATGCATGACAAAGCTAGATGAAGCTACTCATGGCAAGAGATGATGCAAACAAGAACAACACATCAAGGCAAGTTTAAATGAGGCCGGGAACAACATATAACAATTCCGGTAAGTCCTCATATGGAAATTTCGAAATTGGTCCAGATCTGAATAAACCTTATGCTCAAGTTGTTAAACAGCAAGTTAAGATGCACCATGATGATCTACACAAAATTCTAGTCAAGTTACATATAAAGTTCATTTAATTCGGAGCTACGGCCTAGAAGATATGAGCAAAACAAGATAAACATGGCATCGATGCAAAATGCATACAAACATCAAACAAACACCTCAAATCAAGGATGCAAGATGATAATATGAAGCTACATGCAAAATCAAGCAAGTTTCATATAGAGCACACTCAAAACGGAGCAACGGTTCACCACATACACATGAAACAAGTTATAGCAACAATCTGTCCAAAACAGCAACTAGGCATATTGCAAGCATCAAAACAATATGCTACAGCATCTCAACGCAATAAAAAAAGGCATGGCCATGATGTAGAGGTAAAGCATTACAAAACATGACCACTGAGCTATCTCCAGAAATCACTAGAACATGCTCAAAATGACATGGCAAGATTGCATATAATAACAGTTCCAGACTTAGGCAGAAATAACATCAGGTTGCAATGTTTAGAGCTATCAAACAACATGCTACAGGAACTTATAATAGAAAAACAAGGCATGACATGAATCTACTCAAAGCATATAACAAAAGTCCTTTACTGACCATAAGCCAAAAGGAATCAGAAAATACAGTTGCAAGCATGTGAATATAGCAAAAACATAAACAGATTCAGACTTATTGCAAAACTGGAGCATGGCATAAACAGATAACAAGTAGGCATGTTGGAGAGCTTGAACCACTCACCACAAAGCAATACATGGCATGGCAAGAAAACCAACAGTAAGAAGACATGTTTATGAAGCTAAGCATGGCAAGAACAACATCATAGCATACACGGATCAACTACAACAACCTTGGCAAAATTGAATAACAAGTAAACAACCTGCCAGGAAACATTTTATAGCAAAAGTAGAGCTCGATTGACTCAAGCTATGGCATTCCATAATTGCAAACAAGGGCATGGATGGATAGAGAATAACCATATGTTCAAAACATCCTTACTGAAGTATCTCAAAATAAGCATGGATCTCTCGGTAGCATCAAGTTTACATGGCATAAAAATATCAGCAGGACAGGGGCTGAAATCAGCAACATCATGAAGCCTAGTTTGCATGCTTGTGCTAGTCACCACAGAGATCAAAAAATACATGGCATACACCCCTGTAAAGATGGCATGGCATATTACAAAACACATGTAGGACTCAAGATCATAGGGTGCACACATCAATCATGGCAAAAATGACAAAAGTGCATGTTCTGATAAGAATCTGAAACTAACATCGCATAGCCCTCTTCCAACAGCATTCCGGGCATCAAGATGAGCTCAAATGTAAATGATCCAATGAGATGAAATGATGTACTCGTCGAGTCGAACAATTAGACATACTGCACGCATTTAAAGCGGACTACGGATGTAGAGATATGATGGCATGAACATGGCATGAAAATAACGAAAATCTGGGACTTAGTGGATTTATACCACCTCGGAAAAGTCAACGGGGCGCGGAGTCGAGATGGCGGGAAGGGGCGGGGCGGCGCGTGGCGGATCGGGCGGATCTCGCGGATCCGGGCGGATCTCGCCGGATCGGGCGGATCCCGGCGAGGGGAGGCGAAGGGGAATGGCTTGCGCAGTGGCGAGGCGAGGCGGCATGGGCGGCACCCACTGGGGCTGGCTGGCTGGCGCTGAGGAGGAGCTTAGGCTCCGTGGGACGAAGCGGCGGGCGGAGAAGATCCGTGAGGAAGCGGCGGCGGGTCCGCCACCGGCATGGCGGCGGAGGCGGCGCCTTGTGGGCCGGAGGCGACAGCGGATGGGCCCATGGGGCAGGGAGCGGCAAAGGGACGGCGGCGCTGAGGCGTGGCGCATGAGCCACGTGGCAGTGGGAGTGGCTGGGGGCGGCGGCGCGGGTGTGTCCGGCGGAAAACGGACATGTCCGGCGGCGGAGGTAGGTGGAGGCTAGGGTTAGGGGAAATCATCCGCAAATTTCGGGGTAGAGGGCATATTTATAGGTAGAGGGAGCTAGGAGAGTCCAAGTGAGGTGCGGTTTTCGGCCACGCGATCGTGATCGAATGACCGAGAGCATGGAGGGGAGTTAGATGGGTTTTGGGCCACTTTGGAAGGGATGTTGGGCTGCACACAAAAGAGGTTTTTACGGTTACCCGGTTAACCGTTGGAGTATCAAACGACCTCCAAATGATCCGAAACTTGACAGGCGGTCTACCGGTGCTATACCAAGGCCGCTTGACAAACCTTGGTCCATTCGAGACCGTTTAACACCCGCTTTACGAAAAGAGGTAAAAGAGGCGCCGGAGACATAGGAGTGCGGATTGCAAAAGCGGACAACGGGAAAATGCTCGGATGCATGAGATGAACACGTATGCAAAATGAGATGCACATGATGACATGATATGAAATGCAGATGATGACATGGCAAAGTGCAACATGCAAGCACATGACATGGCAACGACGGCGAATAACTGAAGGACACCTGGCGCATCGAATCCGGGGCGTTACATTGCCATTCTTTCAAACAACAGATAATTTGAATTATTACAAGATTAAGGTTTCAAATACCTAAGGTTTTGTAATTTACTCGAAATAATCGCCATCGCCAAAAAACAAAATTTACTCTACAAAGACTTTATGAATTTTGCAGTGAAATATTTCATGTCATATGCCATTCTGCATGAATTGCAATGTTTGTGACTACATTTTCTCTATATATTTTCATGAAGCAATACAACATACCTTGTGACAATACAAAAAATAATAACAGTTTGACATGTTACAGTTACATATTACACAAAAATAAGTTTTGCCAATGTTTTGAAAAAACAAAATTCATAAATTTTTCATGTGACATTGCAAATTTATAAATAGTTCACACCTATTTGTGGGGGCCAAAAAAATATGAATTTGGCGTGTGAGCAGAAAATATTTCTTATAAAGATGCCATATGTTTGGACACAAAAGGTATAATGTTGATATGTAAAATGAAGTAAAATTATGTACATTTGCCATGTAGTCGGAAGCACATTTCCCATGGTGTGTAAAATAAATTTGCCATGCCACCAACAATAAAACTACCATGATCTAATTTAAAAAAATCCATGGTCTAAGTAAAAAATAAAAAAAATTAGTTAATTCAATAAGAGAGAAAAGGGGACCATGACTTGATTTCTCTTTGCCATTGCTCCATATTGGATTTTCATAAGGTGTGCGCCGCCGACATCGATGCATCCCCTCACTCCTCAAAATTATGTCTCCGCGAAGAAACATAAAAAAAGAAGCCACAAAAGAAACAGAAACTGAAACTGAAAAAAAGAAACATAAGAAAGAAGAAACCACAAAGCGAGCGTGGGCTGGCCCAAACTGGGGCGTCGGGAGGCCGCGCTTCAGTGAAGCCACAAATAGGAATCACCCCTTGGAGGAGGCAATAGTGAACTATCTTCCCCACTGGAGAAGCTCTCTTTTGCCCAATTAGCATGGCTCCCAGTACGATCAACATTTTGCAAACAAATTCAAAATTTTGCCATCTTAAAAACAACAGCTAATTTGAATTAGCACTAGATCAAGGTTTCGGATACATAAATAAGGTATCGTAATTTTACTCTAAATTATCGCCATAGCCAAAAAAAAGTATTACTCTACAAAAAGTTTTCAAAAAATTGTGACTGGCATATTGGATTACAAAAAAGAATTTATGAATTTTGCAGTAAAATGTTTCATGACAAATGCATGCCATGTTTGTGACTACATTTTCTCTCTATTTTCTCCATGAACCAATACCAAATGCCATTTGCTTAATATTTTCTATAAAATAGGAATACATAGATTGAACAATTTTTTAATACCCATTGAACATTTTGTAATAGACGTTGAACAATTTTTTCATACACAATGAACATTAGCGTAAATGCGTAATATACCCTGAACAAAATTCAAAACAAATAGTGAACATCTGTATATTCATCAAATAATTTAAATATACAATGACAATTTTATAATGCATGGTGACTTTTTGTAGTATACAGTGAACATTTCATCTATATACGCTGAAAAATTTTGTAACACACAATGAACTTCAGATAATAGACGAAAAACAAATGAAAACAATAAAAACAAAAAAGTGAGATAAAATAATTCAAATAGAAAGAGAAAAGGAGAGAAAGAAACATAAAAAAGAAGAAACATCAAAGCGACCATGGTCCGGCCCAAACTGCCGCTCACAAGCGTCAAATAGGAATCGCCCCTTTGAGGAGGCACCAGTGAAGTATCTTTCCCACGGGTCGAGCAAACTGTTTCGTTCGCTAGAAGATCCACCCTGAAGTAGGCCAAGACAGTTCATTTAGAGCATCTTTAGCAGACCCTGCAAAATTCCGACCCGCATAAAATTTTTGCAGTTTGCGGAAAATGATATATGCAGGCTGGCATGGGCATGGACAGACCCAAACCCCGTATAATCAACCCGTAAAAAAAAATATTCTCCGAATATATTGAATATATGCAGGTCGTCCTCTTCCTCGCGTCAATCCAGCAGGCAAGCGGACGAGGAAAAACGTGAGGCAAAAGCGGCGCGGGCGGAGGCCAGGGCGGCCGGGGCGAGCGCGGCGCGCTCAGAGGCCAAGGTTGCCGGGGCTGCACGAGCGGCGACCGGATCGAAGGAGCTAGCTAGCTAGCTCTTCGAATCCATTGAGCTGCTAGCTAGCTAGCTAGCTCCGTTCGAATGGATTGAGCTAGCTAGCTAGCTCCGTTCGAGAGCCACGGAGCGACGGGCGAGCACGACGGCCAGACGGAGGGCCGGCCGGCTATCGGACTGCCGGCGAGCGAGCCCGGTGGCCTGGGCGGATGGGCGCGGTGGCCGGGAGGCGGACGGGCACGGCTGCCGAGCGAGCTTCATGGCGTTGGCGAAAGCAAAGATTCCTCAACCGCCAACGTTGACCAGTATGCAAGGTCCTGAGAAAGTTGCCTTCAAAACTGCATATATGAGGGTTTCGCGTTTGCGTTTATAGGGCCTCTTAAAAAATTTTAAGGGTCGGGCGATTTTAAGGAGTCTGTTCGGGCTCGTTTTTTCGACTGGAACTGCAAAAAAGGTTATTTTGCTGGTTTGACCACTTATACGAGGTCTGCTAGAGATGCTCTTAATGTTCCTCTTAGCACGATCAAGATTGCAAAATATTCCAAAAGTTTGCCATCTTAAAATCAACAGCTAATTTGAATTATCACAAGATTAAGGTTTCAGATACCTAAATAAAGTTTCGCAATTTCACTCTAAATATTCGCCATCGCTAGAAAACCAAATATACTCTGTAGAAAGTTTTCAAAAAATTGCGAGAGAAATATTTGATTAAAAAAGACATTATGTATTTTGCAGTGAAGTGTTTCATGCCATATGCTATTATGCATGAATTGCGATGTTTGTGACTATATTTTATCTCTGTTTTTCTATGAAGCAATAAAAAATGCCATGTGACTATAAAAAAACTATAAAAGTTTGACACGTTACAGTTACATATTACACAAAAATAAGTTTTGCCAAATAAAATTAAAATCAAAATTCATAAATTTTCCATGTGACATTGCAACTTTATAAATAGTTCACACCACGTTGCGGGGGCAAAACAACTATGAATTTGCCATTTGAGCAGAAAATATTTCTTACAAAAATGCCATAATTTTGGACACAAAAATGTATAATTTTGCCATGTAAAATGAAGTAAACTTATGTACATTTGCCATGTAGTGGGAAGCACATTTTGCATGGCGTGTGAAATAAATTTGCCAGGCCACCAACAATAAAACTACCATGATCTAATTTAAAAAAATCATGGTCTAATTAAAACTTTCCATGGTCTAAGTAAAAAAAGTTAATTCAATAATAGAGAAAAGGGAACCATGAGTTGATTTCTCTTTGTACTGCCCCATGTTGGATTATTCTAAGGTGTGCGCCGCCAACATCGATGCATCACCTCACTCCTCAACATTATGTCTCCGTGAAGAAACTGAAGAGAAAAGAAGCCACAAAAGAAATAGGAACTGAAACTGAAAAAAAAAACATAAAAAGAAGAAACGGCAAAGTGGCCGTGGGCTGGCCCAAACTGGGGCGTCGGGATGCCGCTTCAACAAAGCCACAAATAGGAATCACCCGTTGGGGGAGGCACTAGTGAACTATCTTCCCCATGGGGGAACCACTCTTTTGCCCATTCAGTATGCCTCCAAGTACTATCAACATTTTGCAAACCAATTCAAAATTTTGCCATCTTAAAAACAACAGCTAATTTGAATTATCACAAGATCAAGGTTTCGGATACCTAAATAAGTTCTGTAATTTTACTCCAAATAATCGCCATTGCCAAAAAACAAAATATCACTCTAAAAATAGTTTTCAAAAAATTGTGACTGACATATTGGATTAAAAAAGGATTTATGAATTTGCAGTAAAATGTTTCATGACATATGCATGCCATGTTTGTCACTACATTTTCTCTCTATTTTCTCCATGAACCAATACCAAATGCCATGTGATTAATATTTTTCATAAAATATGAATACATACATTGAACAATATTTTAATACCCATTGAACATTTTACAAATATACGTTGAACAATTTTTTCATACACATTGAACATTTGCGTACTGTACCCTGAACCAACTTCAATGCACACAATGAACACTTTTATATTCATTATACGATGAACAATTTTATAATGCATGGTGAACTTTTTGTAGTATACTGTGAACAACAACTACAAACAACAACAAAGCCTTTAGTCCCAAACAAGTTGGGGTAGGCTAGAGGTGAAATCCATAAGATCTCGCAACCAACTCATGGCTCTGACACATGGATAGCAAGCTTCCACGCACACCTGTCCATAGCTAGCTCTTTGGTGATACTCCAATCCTTCAGATCTCTCTTAACGGACTCCTCCCATGTCAAATTCGGTCTACCCCGCCCTCTCTTGACATTCTCCGCACGCTTTAGCTGTCCGCTATGCACTGGAGCTTCTGTAGGCCTGCGCTGAATATGTCCAAACCATCTCAGATGATGTTGGACAAGCCTCTCTTCAATTGGTGCTACCCCAACTCTATCTCGTATATCATCATTCTGGACTCAATCCTTCCTCGTGTGGCCACACATCCATCTCAACGTACGCATCTCCGCCACACCTAACTGTTGAACATGTCGCCTTTTAGTCGGCCAACACTCAGCGCCATACAACATTGCGGGTCGAACCGCCGTCTTGTAGAACTTGTCTTTTAGCTTTTGTGGCACTCTCTTGTCACAGAGAATGCCAGAAACTTGGCGCCACTTCATCCATCTGCCTTTGATTCGATGGCTCACATCTTCATTAATACCCCCATCCTCCTGCAGCATTGACCCCGAATATCGAATGGTGTGCTTCTGAGGTACCACCTGGCCATCAAGGCTAACCTCCTCCTCCTCACACCTAGTAGTACTGAAACCGCACATCATGTACTCGGTTTTAGTTCTACTAAGCCTAAACCCTTTCGATTCCAAGGTTTGTCTCCATAACTCTAACTTCCTATTTACCCCCGTCCGACTGTCGTCAACTAGCACCTCATCATCCGCAAAGAGCATACACCATGAGATATCTCCTTGTATATCCCTTGTGACATCATCCATCACCAATGGAAAAAGGTAAGGGCTCAAAGCTGACCCCTGATGCAGTCCTATCTTAATCGGGAAGTCATCAGTGTCGACATCACTTGATCGAACACTTGTCACAACATTATCGTACATGTCCTTGATGAGGGTAATGTACTTTGCTGGGACTTTGTGTTTCTCCAAGGCCCACCACATGACGTTCCGCGGTATCTTATCATAGGCCTTCTCCAAGTCAATGAACACCATATGCAAGTCCTTCTTTTGCTCCCTATATCTCTCCATAAGTTGTCGTACCAAGAAAATTGCCTCCATGGTCGACCTCCCAGGCATGAAACCAAACTGATTTTTGGTCACGCTTGTCATTCTTCTTAAGCGGTGCTCAATGACTCTCTCACATAGCTTCATTGTATGGCTCATCAGCTTAATTCCTCGGTAATTAGTACAACTCTAAACATCCCCCTTGTTCTTGAAGATTGGTACTAATATACTCCATCTCCATTCTTCTGGCATCTTGTTTGCCCGAAAAATGAGGTTGAAAAGCTTGGTTAGCCATACTATCGCTATGTCCCCGAGACCTTTACACACCTCAATGGGGATACAATCAGGGCCCATCGCCTTCCTCATTTCATCCTTTTTAAAGCCTCCTTGACCTCAGACTCCTGGATTCGCCGCACAAAACGCATGCTGGTCTCATCAAAGGAGTTGTCCAGTTCAATGGTAGAACTCTCATTCTCCCCATTGAACAGCTTGTCGAAGTACTCCCGCCATTTATGCTTAATCTCCTCGTCCTTCACCAAGAGTTTGCCTGCTCCGTCCTTGATGCATTTGACTTGGCCAATATCCCTCATCTTCCTCTGTCGGATCTTGGCCATCTTATAGATGTCCCTTTCTCCTTCCTTCGTGCCTAACCGTTGGTAGAGGTCCTCGTATGCCCGACCCCTTGCTTCACTAACGTCTCGCTTTGCGGCCTTCTTCGACATCTTGTACTTCTCTTTGTTGTCTGCACTCCTATCCAGGTATAGGCGTCTGAAGCAATCTTTCTTCTCTTTAATCGCCTTCTGGACATCATCATTCCACCACCAGGTATCCTTATCTTCGCTTCTCCTTCCCCTGGACACTCCAAACTCCTCCGAGGCCACCTTACGAATGCAAGTCACCATCTTCACCCACACATTGTCCACATCCCCCCTTCCTCCCAAGGGCCCTCCTTAATGACCCTCTCCTTGAACACCTGAGCTACCTCCCCCTTGAGCTTCCACCACTTCGTTCTAGCGACTTTAGCACGCTTATCCCACTGGACACGAATCCGAAAGCAGAAGTCAGCAACCACCAGCTTATCCTGGGGTACAACACTCTTTCCAGGTATCACCTTACAGTCTAGGCACGCACGACTATCTTCTCTTCTCGAGAGGATGAAATCAATCTGGCTAGAGTGTTGGCCACTACTAAATGTCACCAGATGTGATTCTCTCTTTCTAAAGAGAGTGTTAGCTACAATCAAGTTGTAGGCTAGAGCAAAGCTTAAGACATATTCTCCTTCTTGATTCCTGATGCCATAGTCAAAGCCCCCATGCGTCCCTTCAAAACCTATGTTAGATATACCCACGTGGCCATTGAGGTGTCCTCCTATGAAGAGCTTCTCACCATTCGGTACACTCCTAACCATGTATTACAGGCCTTCCCAGAACTCCCTCTTGGTGTTCTCATTGTGGCCTACTTGCGAGGTATACGCGCTGATAACATTGAGAACCAAGTCCTCAACTACCAGCTTGACCAGGATAATCCGGTCCCCACGTCTCTTGACGTCTACCACTCCATACTTGAGGCTCTTGTTGATCAAGATGCCTACACCATTTCTGTTTGCAGCCGCCCCCGTGTACCACAGCTTGAAGCCGGTATCCTCCACCTCCTTCGCCTTCTGCCCTCTCCATTTGGTTTCTTGGACGCAAAGGATATCAACACCTCTCCTCACCGCTGCATCAACTAGCTCCCGAAGCTTCCCTGTCAGAGACCGACGTTCCAGCTACCTAAGCGAATCCTCCTAGGCTCGGCTAGCTTCCTTACCCTTCGCACTCGTCGAGTCAAATGCGAAGACCCTTTCTCATTTTCCACTACATCTGGGCGCCGATGTAGCACGCCACTAAGGATGTGACGACCCGATCCTCGCTCACTTGCCACCGTATCCGTATCCGGATCAAGATACGGTGCGCCACCTAGGGGGTGACGGCCCGGCCCTTGCCCATTTGCCACCACACCCGGGTTCCGATATGGCGCGTCGCTGTGACACCCAAAAATTTGGACAGGATTTGTTTACTAAATTTTTTTGCCAGGAGATTAAATTTTTCATTTTCTGGATTTTCTTTGGTTTCAGAAACATTCTTTTCTTTGATATTGTGGAGTTTTTACCCCAAGTGAAAACTTTCCTAATATATTGTTGGACTTGTTTATCTTCCCAAGACCTTTTCTTTATGATCAGTGGAATTATTTCTGAATTTATCTTTCCAACTTTATTTCCGTGAAATTAAATTTTCTTAAGTTTCAGAGCTCAATTTGCAATGCAACCCTTTGATAGATTTATTTAAAAATTTCACCAAAATTTGGGGATGCCATGTGAGGTTTATAAATCACTTTTATGCAAAAATATCTTTCATTCATTGGATATTTTGAGCTCTACACCAAATTTTCAAATCTGGTCCAGTGGGCAATTTTGCACTACAACCTATTTAAATATTTCTTTAAAGCTTCCACCAAAATTATGGGATGTTAGTAGTAGCATATAATTAAACTCCGGTGAAATCTGGCCAAAACCGAGGCCCCCAAACCCCTCCCGTGCTTCCATCCTCCTCCCCTGGATCGTGCGGAGCCGCCCAAACCCTCAGCCATGATCGGGAGCCACCATAGCCCAAATCCCCAATCGTGCCCGAAGCCATCTCCGCCCATGGCTTCGCCGGCGCACCCTCCACCCCACCAACCTAGCGACTACCGGGAGGACCGCCCTGAACTGGCGGATCCATCCCTGCCCTCGGATGCCCTCGAGGAGCCGTCGTTCGCCGGCGAAGATCGTCGGGGCTCCGCCTCCGTTCGGCCAAAGGAGAGGAAAGGCGGGGGATGACTGGCCAAACCTGACCAGTGGGCCCCGTGGACCCACTTTCAGTGACCCACGCGCCGTCCACGCTCGATAAGTGAAGGCGTAAACACCAGAGTACATCTTCGACGTGTTTTGTTCCGCAACGTTTTTCCTTTTCCTGTATTTTTTTAAACAGAATTTTGACCAAAACTTTGACTGGCTATAACTTTTTAAATATAACTCCAAATGAGTTGATTCTTTTTCCTACCTCTCTCAAATTTCACCTAGTTTATTTTAAGATTTATTACAAAAATAATTGGGAAAATGTCTTGTACTGTTTTTAAAGTTTGTGTTGATTTGAATATTTTTCAAAATAGGATTGTCGGAGAGAGAAGAAAACTTTCAAAAAGTCTTGGGATGCACCATGCCTCTACACAACTTGAAGGCAAGCATTCTGAACCCTGGTATTGTGTGTGTTATTTACCCGGTTACAACACCACCTCGACACGGAGTATCCATTATTTTATGTGATAATATGTTCCTACTCATGAGTGCATATTGATGATTTCATGCTATTGGAGTTGGATATGTTTGTGATAATAGTCACCATCGAATGCCTTTCGTGCATACCGGAAGGAATCCGGGAAAGCCTCTGTCTTGGGTAGACACGGGTTTGTCCCCAGTCCTCCGTCGAGACGGTTGTGTCCGGTACGGCATGATGAGGTATGTCGAGTGGTGATTCTGTCTGTTGGTAGTGGCATAAATTGTCATGCTAATCATGCAGGGAATACTTAAGCCTCCTGAGTCGACAATAGATCGAGTCTTGTTCCGATAACCCCCATACTTGTTTCGTACTACCACTTGTCCCTACCATAGGTAGGGTACGGTTCAGTAAATTGTCAACCCCTTTCCTAGCACACACCGTACAGAGAGGCCATGGTGGAAGATACCGGAGGCATCCGGTAGGCATGCCACCTGGTCCGGAGGCATGGGTGTTTTCGGTTGTAGCCGAAGGGGTAGCTCCCATAGTTTGCGCGCGGTATAAATTTTGTGATCCCATGCTAATCGAGGTTGTAGCCTCCCCACTTAGAGTTTTGCTTAAACAGGTGTCATGGGTGATTCCAGACACAGGTGAGTTAGGCTGGTGTGTGCGGTCAGGTGTGTTTTCAACCAAAATACCATAGACGGAATTAGTCCCGATGGACTAAAGGAATCCGTTACCCGTGGGTAAAGAGTACACTCTCTGCAGAGATTAAACATCTATTCGAATAGCCGTGTTCATGGTTAAGGACTACAGTCTGGGATGGGTCAAGTGTCGGTCTTAGTGTCGGTCTTCGGAGGAAAAGCTACTAAGTCGGAACATTGATTATGACTGGTGACATGTGATGATTATGATTATTATTACTGTGGACTAACTATTTTCATTATTTGATTTATTGAGTATCCCTGGGACGGTTCTACCTCCTGGATATTCACTGTGATTATTCTGTTATAAGCCCTTTAGGTGGTGTCGCACAGACGCCCGACTGTGGCATGTTTGTTATTTATTTACTATATAAGCCCTTTAGGTGGTGTTGCACAGACGCCTGACTGTGGCATGTTTGTTATTTATTTACTATATAAGCCCTTTAGGTGGTGTCGCCGAGACGCCCGACTGTGGCATGCTTGTTATTTATTTACTATATAAGCCCTTTATGTGGTGTCGCCGAGACGCCTGACTGTGGCATGCTTGTTATCTATTTACTATATAAGCCCTTTATGTGGTGTCGCTGAGACGCCCGACTGTGGGATGCTTATTACGTATTTACTTTATGAGCCTTTTATGTGGCGTCGCACAGACGCCCGACTGCGGCATGGTTGTTACTTATTTCACTTATGAGCCCTTTCTGTGGTGTCGCTCAGACGCCCGACTGAGGCATTCTATTTCTACACTCTAATTGCATTATTCATGTGTTACGTGAATAACTTGCTTGTGTGCATCATGGATTTTATTTTGTGACTGACGTTGTGATCATAGAATATTTTGGAGCATGATTATATTTTGAATGTTATACCTGTGTTCATAATGTTTGCGAGTACATTCAAAAGTACTCACTGGCTTGTCCCTGGCTATTGTCTTGGCCAGATTTCTTGCATGGAGAGGAGCGTTGCGCTGACAGCCCCGGAACCTACGCACGGGTGACAGCAGTCTCGCGAAGATAGGAGTTATCCAGGTCAGCTGTTCCTGTGGGAAATGGAGTCCCATAGACGCTGAGAGACCACAAACCGCTTCCGCCATCAGCCACTAGAAACTATTTGTCGTACTCATAGGCCATAATGGTCTTGTACTACATATTTTGTAATTTGCTTGGAATTTCTGTATTAAGTTTGTGCCTCATCAGCTAACAGTAATCCTGGGGCTGGTGAGCACAAGGACCATTTTTGGGGAAATTAATATCCCGAAAACCCGGTCCTGACAGTCGCTGAGAGGGTTATGCCCCAACGAAAATCTTTTGGGTTTCATCTCCATATGAGTGGCTGACTTTTTACGCTGGCTCGCCAAGCCTATCACAACTCTCCTCCTTTATCCGGGCTTGGAACCGGCTATGTTGAGACAACATAGGCGGAGTTTTTGTAGTATACTGTGAACATTTCATTTATATACGATGAAATTTTTTGTAACATACAATGAACTTCATAGAAAAGACAAAAAAGAAATGAAAATGAAAAAATAAAAAGGAAAATAAATAGAACGAGAAACGGAGAAAAATGAACATAAAAAGGAACAAACAGCAAAGCGACGTTGGTCCGGCCGAATCTCCCGCTCATGGTCGTCAAATAGAATCGCCCCTTTGAGTAGGCACCAGTGAACTATCTTTCCTATCTTTCCCACGGGTCGAGCGAACTGTTTCATTCGCTAGAAGAACCACCCCGAACTATGCCGAGACAACCCATTTATATCCCTCCCAGCACGATCAAGATTGCAAAATATTACAAAAGTTTGCCATCTTGAAAACAACAACTAATTTGAATTATCACAAGATTAGGTTTCAGATACCTAAATAAGGTTTCGTAATTTTACTCTGAATAATCGCTATCTCCAAAAAACCAAATATACTCTGCACAAAGTTTTCAAAAAATTGCGAGTGACATATTTGATTAAAAAAAGACATTATGAATTTTGCAGTGAAATGTTTCATGCCATATGCCATTATGCATAAATTGCCATGTTTGTGACTAAATTTTATCTCTATTTTCCATGAAGCAATACAAAATGCCATGTGACAGTACAAAAAATTATAAAAGTTTGACATGTTACACTAAAATATGCTTTGCCAAAATTTTGAAAAAACAAAATTCATAAATTTTCCATGTGACATTGAAACTTTATAAATAGTTCACACCACTTTGCGGGAGCAAAACAAATATGAATTTGTCATGTGAACAAAAATATTTCTTATAAAAATGCCATAATTTTGGACACAAAAAGGCATAATTTTGCCATGTAAAATGAAGTAAAATCATGTACATTTTCCATGTAGTGGGAAGCACATTTTTCATGGTGTGTAAAATAAATTTTCCACGCCACCAACAATAAAACTACCATGATCTAATAAAAAATCATGGTCTAATTAAAAAAATTCCATGGTCTAAGTAAAAATAAAATAAATTAGTTAATTCTATAAGAGAGAAAAGGGGAACATGACTTGATTTCTCTTTGTCATTGATCCATATTGGATTTTTCTAAGGTGCGTGCCGCCGCGGACGTTTGGTGGATTGGTGAATCCCATAGTGGTGAACGGACATGCGGAGGCATTCTTCACCTGTTGCCAGTAGCAACACATGGGTATTATATGCTAGATGAGGCAGAGGCGGTGCTCATCATCATTACAAGTCCGCAAAATTACAAGCCGATGCAGGGAGGGGCCCCTGAAAGCCCCGTGCTAGAGTGTGATGACAATGCTCATTGGCTTGGGATTGATTATTTTCTCGTGAGCAGGTGAACAACATGACCACCATCGACGACAATGATGAAGAGAAGAGGTGGCGACACAGATGAGTCGCTTGTGCTTCAGTCTCTCCAAAACATTTATTTAACACTAGTCATCAACCCGTGCATCTGCACGGGGTAAAATTTGTAATATTAAATACGACAAAGTGGGCACCTATTATAAATGTTGGACAATAATATGGTAATGTTATTATTATATTGGTAGACAACATGGTTACGATTTCAAAATTTGTTGCATGTACCATGTATTTGTTACATATAAGTTTGTAATAGGCATATGATCAAGTTCCCTATTGTATCATACATGTTCATTTTCTTTCGCTATCTCAAAAAACATACATCTTTGATTATACCTCATAATTACAGTAGAAGTTTATCTTAAAACCTCTTTGTGGATTTGTACAACAATTAAGCAGACGTCCTCCCTCGGGAACATTGGAATGAACCTGGTTTTGTTTTATTATTAAAAAAATTGTTTCTATAGACAACAATGAAACAATAGACATACACGGTTTTCTATCAACATATGTGAAACAGTAGAAAAAGATATGCATAAGAGAATTATATTTTCTCATGCCTTTAAGAGCCATACATTATTTAGATTTTAAGTTGTTGTCTGAACCAATACATTCTGACAAAATTTCTTTTATGATTAATGGAGCAGCGGGTAACTGTGTGATCGATTATCGGATTTAATTTATGCGCAACAAAATATCTTAAATAATTTATTTTATAATTATGCATGGTTTTTAATACTTTGTATTCCTTCTACACACATATATATCACATACATAATGATGTGTATATGAGATCTTTGTGGCAAATGGTACATCAAGATTTTTTTGGTTATTGTATAACTACATCAAGAAAATTGGTGCACGTGGCAAGCCGCGCTCATCCACGTACTGACCAAATAACTGGTGAAGGAGATCGGCCTTGCCTTGCAGAAGAACGACATGCTCCCTCATTCAGACCGTTTAAAGCAGTAGAATTTTTGACCGGATTTAAATTTTAAAAGAATTTATGGACACATTTATTAATAATGTTCTCTGCTTACAGTTTTATGAAGGACGCCCAACAATACACAGATGCTAACTTGCTTGATTGGACCATAACGTAATGGATTGCTGCACTTAAGAAGTGAGATTCAAAGGATGAGGTGGGACACAATTAACATACATGATGGCTTGCCCCACAAAAAATACTTGATGGATTATTTTAGTTAGAAGGTGAGATTAAAAGGTTGGAGAGGAACACGATTAGGAGAGCCTAAACTTGATTTGATGGAGAGCAGGAGAGCAGGAGGCAGCGGCCATCAGGAGTTCATAGTGATTTTGATCGGCAGAATATATACTTTTGAACAACAGAATATTTTATTGATGTAGGATTTTATGAGTAATCAGTCGGGTCGTGTGTATTTCTTTCCTTTTTCATTGTACTGTACTTTTTATGGATGGAGGCTTTCCCTCTTTCAGGACGTGGGACTTTCGTTTTTTATTCTAATTGATCGAACGGATCGATGCTTTACTTGTTTTGTATATATCATTAATACAGTTGGACGTGTCAAATGCCTTTTCTTAAGATCACCTGCAAAAAATATCAAGATGTGAATTAATAAGAGAACTTGAATGGTGCGGGTAATCAGCCAGGTTGTTTGGATTTCTTTCCTTTTTCTTGTTAGACTTTATATGGACAGAGGATATCCTTGTGTTTGACGTGAGGCTGTCTTTTTTTTTCATGAACCGATCCGAACTTTAAAGGTGCGGGTTATCAGCAGGGAGTTCTGATTTCTTTCCTTTTTTTACGCTGGACTTTTAATGAACGAAGGTTTTTTTTATGTGAAGCAGCGGGGCATTCTGATTTATTTCCTTATTTATGCTGGACTTTTAATGGACGGAGGTTTTTTTTTTCATTTTTATCTGAGACGGCCCTTTTTTTTGGAACAAACCTTTTTTTATTTTGGTCAACATATGAGAACATTAATGGCACAGTTAATCAGCCGGGTCGTGTGGATCTATTTCTTTTTTTAAACCGATGTACACTTTTTATGGCATGGAGACTTTCCTTTTTTAAGGTGCGGCTATCCTTTTTTATTTTCATGAACATATGGAGGCCTTATATGTTTTGTATATGACTAACTTTTTTTTTTCATGAACTGGGTATACCACTAACGTTGGACGTGAGTCACGTGACACATGTCTTTTTTCTGGGACGGGACCATCTATGTTACGCGAGTTGTTTCTTTTTATCCTGATCGTTAATTCTACAATCCAACGACGTAATTAATTCTAATGATGTGGATTAATGAGAGATCTTGAAATGTGCCTCCAATTAGTAAATATAAAATAAGATATAAGATATAAGACTTTAGTTTGCTTATTTCAAGCCAGCAGCACCTCATGAATGAGCCTATCAACATTGCGCATGGACCTTCCGCCAGGCTGTGCGGAGGCCACTGCACTCTTCTGGAGCTCAATCACGCGTCGTCGCATCTCTCGGCCCTTATCCCCCTCCATGACCTCACGTATCATGGCTTCCACCTCGGTCCTTCTCACATCATCCCTAATCTCCATCCCGATGCCCCACTCCGTGCACTTATAGCGGCAGTTGGTCTGCTGCTCCGCGAAGAAGGGCCAACACACCATCGGAACGCCGCTGCAGATACCCTCGAGCGACGAGTTCCAACCGGAGTGCGTGAGAAACACCCCTACGGCCTCGTGCTCTAGCACCTTCTCCTGTGGGCACCACGCCGAGAGCATGCTCCGCCCCTCGATCGCCACAGAGAACTCCGGCGGAAGTGCGGTCTCGTCGTCACCCTTAACGAGGTCAGGCCGCACGTTCCACAAGAAGGCATAGCCTGTGTTGGCCAGCCCCCACGCGAACTCCAACAAATGCTCCTTGGACATCACCGTGATGCTCCCGAAATTGACGTAGACCACGGAGCGCGGCGGCCGACCGTCGAGCCACCGAAGGGGCGCGTCCTGCTCCTTCCACAGGTTGGACCCGATGCCGGCGAGGGGGCTCTCCTCCGGTACGTTGTTGCGGACCGTAAGATGGAGCGGCCCCACTGTGTAGACGGGCGGCAGGAGTTTGGACATGGCGTCGAGCAGGGGTGAGTCGAGCTCGTCCCATGTGTTCATGACCACCGCCGAGGCCTGCGACATGGCGGCCGTCTCGTGGACGAAGAAGTTGAACATGATATCATCGGGGTCCGTGGCACGCAAGAAGGTCGGGAGGTCACGTAGCCGGATGTCCTTGGGCATCGCCGGTATCCAGTCGATGGTCGTGTCCAAGTATCCATTGCTCAACTGCGCCTCTTCTGCTCCAACAACGAATAGATTACATTATGTGGCCTCTGAGTCAATAAAATTCACCCTTTATCGACAAAATTGCTATCTCCATTTTAATTTCCACGTGCACGCAGGCAGCCAAAGAACACGCGTTACTTGAAGAAATTTGATTTTCTTGTGTATATATAAAGAGAGAGACATGCATATATACCTTTGAGTGGGAAGAGCCCACGGTCGAGTAGATCCTTGTAGTGGTTGTAGCCCATGAACCCACTGGCGCTGGCGGTCCAGAGCGTGGCGCAGCGGAGGCCGAGCTCCCGCGCCGCTCGAAGGCCAAAACTCATGGTGCTATCGGCCACCACGCAGGTGACAGGCGGGAGCGCGCCGCCGGAGGCCCCGGCCTCCTCGTTGAGCTTGCCGACGAGCTCCTTGAACCTGGGGAGGCAGGTGGTCATGGTAGAGTAGCAGAGCGCGGGGATGTCCTGCGTCGCCTCACGGTCGGACGGCGGAAGGCCGTCGGCGATGGCGGCGAACTGGAACGCGGGCAGGCCACGTAGCGTGTCCGCCGACTGGGAGCGCAGCAGGCGGCGGTGGTTGAACTCGTTGTTGACGAAGGTGACGTGGAAGCCCCTGGCGTGGAGCAGCTTGGCCAGCTTCAGCATCGGCGTGATGTGGCCCTGCGCCGGGTAGGGGATCATCACGGCGTGCGGCCTCTCACCGGGCGCCAGCGACCCGATCTCCATGGCTTCCTATCTTCTCACTCACAAGCCGCAACGTTGTGTTGTGCGTGTGGCCATGAGCTCCTCACGTGTTGGTATATAATACTCACAGGCTGTTGGACCAGTCCATCTCCATTTCAATGGCCGCCTTCTTCCTGTCGTTGGCTTCATGAATTATTGCTGCTGTGGGAGAACGACGGGACCATGCATGAGATACGCACGTCCATTCATTTGCTTACGGCGAATAATTTGGCGGATTTGCTAATTTGCACACCACTCATGCCAATCTCACCTCTAACAAGTTGCATCTACGAACCAATTTATGATAGGATGGTTAGGAGAACAGTGGTATCCACAGCCCATCGGTTCAAGTCCTAAATTTGGCATTAGTGCTCGTATTTTACTGGATTTATTTCAGGCTTACCAGCGATGTGCGTCAATGAGAGGAGACGTTCATGTTGACTTCAAAGATGTCTGTAACGATTTCATCAATCTCAAGATGATGTGCCAGCTCAGTCTTTCGGGGATGCTCATAGAGATAGGGTGTGCGTGTGTGTTCATATCCGTATGTGTGTGCTCAATCTCAAAATAAGTTGCATCCTATTTTGCCAGCTCACGCGCCTGACACGGAAGTGCAAGTTTAGTGTACCATATATGTATTTCAAGTTTTACATCATCATTTTAGACTGGTTTTTGCTTTTACAATTTTTTATCAATGGCAATACTATTTCACAATTTTTGCCAACTACAATTTTTTTCCGCATTTGTTTTATTTTTGCCAACTATATTTTTTCCCACATTTGTTTCATTTTTTATTATGTGTAATGTCGTTTCTATCTTGCTATCTAGTATTTTTAGGACAACCTAACGTCCACACATGTGATGTGAGTCAAACCCGTTCACACGCCCTATAACACACATACTGCGCCACATCACCCCATGCATGCATGTGGGAATTTTTTTGGATTTTCAGTTTTTAAAATGTTTTATCTCTTGAATAAAAAATCCAATTGAAGATCCGTTATCACCATTAAATCCCTTGGGACGAGATCTTCGAAACTAGATCTCATATCAATATATTTTGATGAATTTTTTTGGGTTAAAAGTTGCCATGTCTATTGCACATGAATAGCCATGATATTTACACTGAAGTTACCATGATATGTTTCAGCTATTTTTGTCTATATTTAGAAGTAAATTTTGACTATTATAAAACAGAGAATTAAGAAACTAGACTTGCCATGAATCATAAACTAAAATTGCCATGATACATACACTTAAAATTGCCATGGTTCATACAAACAATAATTTTTATGGTCAAAGTACTGGAATTGTCATCTTCAAAAAACTAAAATTGTCACATGGCAACTTTAGTTTAAGCACTATGGCAACTACAGTGTAAACATCATGGCAATTTTTGGGCAAAAATAAATTCATCGAAACATATCAACATGGGGTCTAGTTTTGAAGATCTGGTCGAGACGGATTTAATGGTGAAAACGGTTTTTATTTTGATTTTTTAATTAGAAGATAAAACATTTTTAAGCCGAAAACCAAAAAAAAATCCTGTTGATGTCATCTGTTCATACGTGGCAAAATGAGTGATGATGAAGACGTGTGGACGATGTGCAAGATGTCACACGTGTGGGCGTTAATTTTTTCATATTTTTAAAGCCCTAGCAGGGCATAAACCTACCTAAACAATTTTTACTTAAGCTAATAAGTTGTCAGATACCTACCAAGAAATTTTGCCTCAAAATAGAGAAAAAAAACAACCATGAAACGTATGCAGCGGCATTTGTATCGGCCTTTCGTCTCGGTTGGCTTTGTCGGACGTATCACGGATGCCACCTGACTTGGTGTCGCTGACATGTGGGCCCGCTGGGTAGACAGCCTACATATTAGCCACTTAGAGTCAAGGTAGTCTACATCAGAGGATCTGCCCCGCATCCATCACGAATAGATACATGTGTACTTGACCCGCTAATCCATCCAAAATAACCAAGAATCCAACCACAGCCGCACAACCCAAAAAACCAAAGCAAATGAAAAATGAGAACCTCATATCAGTAAACTGCTCCACATGCACAAGTTTGTCAGCATCAAAACGGCCGAAGAGAGAACGCACATCAACATGGAAGATCTCTGTTCGGTTCCGGTGGAAAAGTATATTGTACCTGGACAATGGGTAGACCTGCGGGATTCGAGGCTATACATGCCGCAGCAACCGTCCAGCTCAAACAGCGACAACAACGATGAGCGACAAGAGGTGAAAAGTAGTATACTTATTACTCCCTCTGTTCCAAAATAGATGACTCAACTTTGTACTAATTTTAATATAAAGTTGGGTCATCTATTTTGGAACGGAGGGAGTAGAAAGGTTGACGGACTTCAGGTCTTCGCTGTAGAAATCAGATGAGCTTGAGCATCTCTAGCTGAACCAATATAATTTAGGCCCTTAAATGCCTCTTCAAATCTTAACTCCCCAAATTAAAGGAGTAAAGGAAAATTGTGTCTAGCCGAACTCTTAAATTTATCTCCCTAGTTATTCTTTACACAATTACATAAATTTAAACTAGTACTCGATTGAAACTCATACTTAAACAAAGATAGCACATCATACGTTAAATAACATTAATTTAGATAGTTCAATAAACTAACATATATTTAAATACGACCTGCCGACTGGTCATTAGCGACAGGCACGCACGACTCGCTCGACGCATGATCCACGTTCGACCTCCCGATAGATCGCTAGCTACTTTATTTTTCAAGGAAAAAAATAAAGCACCCGACGGGAATCAAACCCAGGACGCACAGGCTCCACATGCTCCATTCAACCAACAAGTTACAGCATCTTAGTTGTTCAAACTGGAAAACATAAGAACTTGACCTTTTATACCTCATAGCATCAAAATAAAAGTTGTGCTAATTCCAGAATTTTTTTGCTGGGAGCTAGAGTCAAACTCCAAAATCAAAGAATTGTGACGAGGGACATGAATTTTTCTCGTCAAAAAATAGTGTGCCAACAGGATTCGGTCCTTGTAACTTTTACAAGATAACCCACTAGCCAACCACCTCACCTACGTTTCTCTTTTGTAAAAATGAAAGCAAATAGGCTTTTTAACCTGTCTCCTTTTCTATGTTTGCACAAAAGTGAATGCAATATCCGATCTTTTCCGTACTTAATTAGATTATTTTACCAACTCGTCTCGAGTTGATGATACCATGGTAATTTTGGTGGGGGAGGTTGATGAAATATACCGTTGGTAATTTTTATGTGCGTATAGCATGATAACTCACACATCACATACCTGATAACTTATGTACTCGGTACTGATTACTTTGGCGATCCGGAGGGAGGCGTTGATGAAATATCCCGGGTCATTTTTGTGTGAATATCATGATAACTCACACATCACATACCTGATAAACTTATGTACCTCAATCCTGGTAACTTTGAGGGAAGTGGTGTTGATGAAATATCCCTAGTTACTCTGATGTGAACAACATGGTAACTCAGACATCAGAGACCCGATAACTTATGCACCCCGGTCCTAGTAACTTTGGCGAGAAGGGGTGCTGAAATATACCCCAAATAATTTACGCACCGCAAACATGATAACTTTTCCCTCCGTCGGAGGGAGGGGTTTGATGAAATATACTCTCGATAACTTCTGTGTAAATATGATGATAGTTTACGCATCACTGTCCTGATAACTTTTATGCAAATAACATGATAACTCATACATCGTAAACATGATAAATTATGTACCCAGTCCTGGTAACTTTGTCGGTGGGGGTAGGGGTGGGGGGAGTCGTTGAAACATACCACGGTAACTTCCATGCAAATAACATGATAAATCACACATCGTAGACATGATAAATTATGTACCCAGTCCTGGTAACTTTGTCGGTGGGGGTAGGGGTGGGAGGAGTTGTTGAACCATACCACGATAACTCTTATGCAAGTAACATGATAACTCACACATCGCAGACTTGATAACTTATGTACCCGATCATGGTAATATGGCGACTGTGGCGAGGGGGGTGATGCCCCGCTAATTTCTGTGTAAATAACATGGTAATAGAAACATACAAAATTGATAACTCCCATACAAACGCCACTTTAACTTTTGACCTGAAACTTTTTTGTTGAAAAACATACACCTGATAATTTCTATGTAAATAACATGATGATGTATCATCACAGACTTGATAACTAATATTTTACGTTTAAACACCATGGTGTCTTTCATCCAAGGGAAAAAAGTTTTTGAAACATTTCACCGGTAATTTCTATGTTAAATTACCATACTTTCCCATGCTTTTAACCTTCTCGTACTGTAGTTACCAGCCTTATCATGGTATAGTTAACATGTTACTCAGACCATAGTTATCATGCTGGTCATTGCCAAAGTTACCAAGCCAAACTTTATTTTTTTCTTTTGATATGGCAGAAATAAGAAAGGTTCAAATAACATTGTCATTCTACAATAGACAACAACAAAAGGTGGCTTAGTTGGTTATTAGGCTCGATAGGTATTATATAGACCTGGGTTCGAATCCTCTTTCAAGCACTTTTCTTTTCTTTTCATATTATGCAGCGAAAAACCAGAAAAAACCACTAGCAATTTACTACGGTTTTTGAGAGAAGGAAAAAAATCAGTGGAAGCGGGACGAGCGGAAGGATCGATCGAAGGTCGTGCGGATCTGTTCCTAATTGTCTTCCGCCATGAGCTTCTCCCAATTCACGCCATCATCACTTGAGTTGTCGGACGAACGTTCGATCACGGAGGGTCCGCCCTCACTGGCGTCCCCCCCGCCCCACCACCATCATGTGGTTCGCCCTCATCGGACCAGTTCTTGTAGGCCTCGTAGACCCAGAGCTCATCCACAATGAGCACCGGGTGCTACACTCGGGGCTTGGCCATGTAGGCCTCGTTGATCCGCTCGGCCACAGTCTGCTCGAAGACCTCCCGATTCTCTCCCACCTTGCGGCGGGAGACCATTCAGGGCTCTTCATCCTTTTGCTGGGCGATGACCTTGGGTACCTACAATTGTACGTCCATGACATCATCCTCACTACTTCGAGTTCGCACTAACTATACATCACATCACCGACTTGCTTCACCACGAGTTCTCTATGGAAGACCATGGGACCTATCGTATTTCCTTTGAGATCTCTGTCTCCCGCTCACCGTTAGGGATGTTTCTGTTATAGTGGCAGTATGCCATCAAGCTCCTTCACCATGCCGGCATGCTTGAATGACACATGTGCCCCACCCCCATTGACACTCGTTGCAAGATTTCCGCCGATGAGGGTCCCCTCGTTGATTATCCCACAGAGTATCATAGCTTTGCTGGTAACCCTTCGATACTTGACATTGACTCGTCAAGACATAGCTCACATTCTACATCAATCATGCTTGTACATGTATGCACCCTGGGAGCCACATCTCGGCATTGTGAAGAGGACTATTTGTTACATCAAGGGCACCTTCTATCTTGGTCTACGCCTCCACTCGACACCGACTACATATCTTAAAGCCTACTCTGACGTTGACTGGGCGGGCTTCCTCAATACTCGTCGCTCCACTTCGGGCTATTGTGTCTACTTTGGAGACAACCTTGTGTCATGGTCTTCTAAGTGCCAAACTACAGTCTCCTGCTCTACTGCTGAAGCAGAGTATCTCACTGTTGCTCATGCCACAGCTGAGTGTGTTGTTTTCGTCAGCTTCTTCACAAGCTTCATCGACCCCTCTGTACCAAAACTATCGTCTTATGTGACAACGTTAGCATTGTCTACATGACCTCCAACCCTGTGAAAACATCATCACACCAAGCATATAGAGATCAACATCCATTTCTTTCGTGAAAAGGTTTCTCTCGGCCAGATTTGGGTTCTTCATGTGCCAAAGTTCTACTATCCCAGCTGTTCTTGGACTTCCAATTCAGTATGTGCATTCGTTGCATTGACTGAGGGGTGTTAAAGTAAATATGTTGTGTATTACGCAAGTAATCACCCTTGTCGTATCAACCAAAATTTGGTCGGTTGATGTGATTGATAAGGCTGGGTCAAGTCCTTGGTCTCCAAGGCATGATCTCCCAGAGTCGCCTTTCCCTCAACTCTTTCTCCCTCTAATTTACAGAATCCCACCTTTGAAACGGTCCAGCAATCCCACACTTCCGTCGCTAGTGTCTATGCTAAATTTGGCACCTCAAACAATACAAGATGAGTTTTCACTGCCCCGCCAAGTTCATGATTATCACAGGCAAATTGCCATGCACCATCTTTGTAACGCGGCGTTGCAATGAAGGATCACTGTTGTCACACTCTAACTTGACGCCTTAGCCACCTAAAATAGGACGCTAGTAAGAAATGGAAGCGACAACTGCAGTGTGAGATTCCCATCGTCCATTGCCCTAACTAACCAATGCAGCTCCAAAATGATGCTCTCAAGACAGAAAAATGACACCATTGACATCATCATCTGATTCAAGATCACCTGGACCCCCCTTAGAGCAACAGACAGGTAGGGGAGAGTGACATCGATGATTCCTTCAACAAGGGAACGACACTCAAAGGTGTCACCATCTTCGACCCAGAATAAAACCGAGAAGAACTTTCGCTGACCATTTCTCCACAGTCAAACAATCTACGGAGACGTGACCAAGCCAGTGCCACATGCGGTGGCCATCGGCCCAGTAGGGCCCATATCAAACTGGTGTACCACCAGCCACCACACGCTCAGTCAGGCTAGAACCGTGGATCTGTGTGGCACGTGGCAAAAGCCACGACGAATGCTCATCGTTGGCACTGCTTCCATGCCACCACGCTGGCATTGTCCTACTGCTAGCCTGGCGCCACCACATGGAGCCACATCCGTACGCTAAGTCGAGCTGCCCCCGTGATACGTCTTTGTCGTATCTACTTTTCCTAACGTTGTTGATCTTGTTTTGGACTCTAATTTGCATGATTTCAATGAAACTAATCCAGACTCGTTGTTTTCAGCAGAACTGCCATGGTGTTGTTTTTGTGCAGAAAAAAAGTTTCGGAATGGAACGAACTTTTTGGAGAATTATTTTACAATAAAAGAAAAATATTGGAGCCAAGAACCACCGAGGGGCCCTGGCTGGGCACAAGACACCAGCCCCCCCCCCCCCTCTGGCATGCCCTGGTGGGTTATCCCTACCTCGTGGCCCTGCAGACCCTGATTCTGAGTCCATAAAATACTATTTTCGGAGAGAAAAATCAGGGAGGAAGAATTATCGTGTTTCATGAGACGGAACCGCCGCCACCTCCTGTTCTTCATCGGGAGGCCAGATCTGGAGTCCGTTCGGGGCTCCGGAGAGGGGAATCTTCGTCATCACCAACCCTCCTTCATCGCCAATTCCATGATGCTCCCCATCGGGAGTGAGTAATTCCTTTGTAGGCTCGATGGTCGGTGAGGAGTTGGATGAGATTCATCATGTAATCGAGTTAGTTTTGTTAGGGCTTGATCCCTAGTATCCACTATGTTCTGAGATTGATGTTGCTATGAGTATGTCATGCTTAATGCTTGTCACTAGGGCCCGAGTGCCAAGATTTCAGGTCTGAACCGTTTATGTTTTCACCATTATATCTATGTTCTAGATTCGATCTTGCTAGTCATATGCACCTGCTATATGTTACGATCCATAAACCTCAGAGTGACAATAGTCGGGATACTTTCCGGTGATGACCATAGTTTGAGGAGTTCATGTATTCACCATGTGTTAATGCTTTGTTCCGGTTCTCTATTAAAAGGAGGCCTTAATATCCCTCAGTTTCTGTATGGACCCCGCTACCACAGAAGGGTAGGACAAAAGAAGTCATGCAAGTTCTTTTCATAAGCACGTATGACTATTTACGGAATACATGCCTACATTATATTTATGAACTGGAGCTAGTTTTGTATCGCCCTAGGTTATGACTATTATATGATGAATACCATCCAACGAATTCACTGATCCAATGCCTACGAGTTTTCCACATATTGCTCTTGCTAAGTTACTATTTGTTGCAGTTACTGTTACACTTGCTACTACAAAACTATTGCTATCACTATTGTTGCTACTATTACCACTGCTATCAAAATTATCATACTAATGTGCTACTGATTATCTTGTTGCAGATAATTAATCTCCATTTGTGGTTGAATTGACAACTTAACTACTAATACTTGCCAATATTCTTTGGCCCCCCTTGTGTCGAATCTATAAATTTGGGTTCAATACTCTACCCTCGAAAACTGTTGCGATCCCCTATATTTGTGGGTTATTAAGACCTTTTTCTGGCGTCGTTGCCGGGGAGCATAGCTATATTTGTTGAGTCACTTGGGATTATTATCTATTTATCACTGTGAAGAATCTGAAGGATACCAAGACTAAGATCGTTCCCTCTAGGACGAGGGGAGGTAAGGAACTACCATCACACTCTGCACTTGATTAACCTTCTATTTTGAGTAGACTTCCAACACCACCACATTCTATTAATCCTGATATGTTGCAAGTTAATGATGATGCTACTTCTGCTATGAATTCTACTCATGATAATGCTTGTACCTTGCTTGATGATAATGTGCCACTAGGTGAATTTCTTGATGAACAAACTGCTAGAGCTAAAGATATTGAGAATGCTGAAACTGATGAAATTATTGAAACTGATGAAGTACTTGAAACTGAAAATCTTGAAACGCCTATCTTTATTATGGATGGGGAGGTAGCTAGAGATTTTCTTTCTTGGAATGATAGAGATGATCTTAAGAAATTACTATGCAAACTAAAAGAAAAGTATTTGAATGGTAGAATTAAATGTGATCCCAAGTTTGCTACTTTACCTATCTTTATTACTAATAAGGATTATGAATTCTCTGTCGACCCAGAGTTAATTACTGTGGTTGAATCTGATCCTTCTCATGGTTATGAAACTGAAATTGTAGTGGCACATGTTACTAAGTTAAATGACATAGCCACCCTTCTTGCGCATGATGAGAAAATATGCTACTACTATATTCTCAAATTATTTCCATTCTCAATAAAGGGTGATGCTAAAGCTTGGTACAATACTCTTGCTCCTGGTTTTGATGTCTACTACGCAACTTTATTCTTGTAGACTCGTGTTGGGCCTCCAAGCGCAGAGTTTTGCAGGACAGTAGCAATTTCCCCTCAAGTGGATGACCTAAGGTGTATCAATCCGTGGGAGGCATAGGATGTACTCTTTCAAACAACCCTGCAACCAAATACAAGAAATCTCTTGTTGGAAATATGCCCTAGAGGCAATAATAAAAGCATTATTATTATATTTCCTTGTTCATGATAATTGTCTTTTATTCATGCTATAATTGTATTATCCGGAAATCGTAATACATGTGTGAATACATAGAACACAATCGTCCCTAGTGAGCCTCTAGTTGACTAGCTCGTTGGTCAATAGATAGTCATGGTTTCGACTATGGACATTGGATGTCGTTAGTAGCGGATCACATCATTAGGAGAATGATGTGATGGACAAGACAATCCTAAGCATAGCACAAGATCGTGTAGTTCGTTTTGCTAGAGCTTTTCCAATGTCAAGTATCTATTCCTTAGACCATGAGATCGTGTAACTCCGGATACCGTAGGAGTGCTTTGGGTGTACCAAGCGTCACTGGCGTAATCGGGTGACTATAAAGGTGCACTACGGTATCTTCGAAAGTATCTGTTGGGTTGACACGGATCGAGACAGGATTTGTCACTCTGTATGACGGAGAGGTATCCTGGGCCCACTCGGTAGTGCATCATCATAATGAGCTCAAAGTGACCAAGTGTCCGGTCACGGGATCATGCATTACGATGCGAGTAAAGTGACTTGCCGGTAACGAGACTGAGCGAGGTATTGGGATACCGACGATCGAGTCTCGGGCAAGTAACTATACCGTCGACAAAGGGAATTGTATACGGGTTGCTTGAATCCTTGACATCGTGGTTCATCCGATGACATCATCGAGGAGCATGTGGGAGCCAACATGGGTATCCAGATCCGCTGTTGGTTATTGACACGAGAGCCGTCTCGGTCATGGCTGCATGTCTCCCGAACCCGTAGGGTCTACACTTAAGGTTCGGTGGCGCTAGGGTTTTAGGAAGACTTGTATGTGATTACGAATGTTGTTGAGTCCGGATGAGATCCCGGACATCACGAGGAGTTCGGAAGGGTCCGGAGGTAAAGATTTATATATGGGAAGTTGTCAAGCGGACACCGGAAAAGTTTGGGGCATATCGGTATTGTGGGGCCACCGGAAGGGCTCAAGGTCCACGGGAGGGCCACCTCTCGGGGGCCAGATGGGCTGCGTGGGGAAGGAGCCAGCCCTCGGTGGGCTGGGCGCACCCCCTTGGGCCCTTGCGCCTAGGGTTTGGGGAACCCTAGAAGGGCCCCCTTGCTTGGGGGCAAGCCACCCTCCCTTGGCCGCCCCCTCTAGATGCCATCTAGAGGGGCCGCCCCTCTCCTTCCCCTAAAAATAGAGGGGCGAGGGAGGCTGAAACACACTTGAAGGCGCAGCCCTCCCTCCCAACACCTCTCCTCCTCCGCATGTGCTTGGCGAAGCCTGTGGGAGAACTCTCACTCCACCATCATCACGCCGTCGTGCTGCTGCTGGAGCCATCTTCCTCAACCTCTCCTTCCTCCTTGCTGGATCAAGTCGGAGGAGACGTCGTCCGTACCGTACGTGTGTTGAACGCGGAGGTGCTGTCCGTTCAGCACTTGGTCATCGGTGATCCGAGTACGACTCCATCATCACCATCCCTTGAGCGCTTCGCTTTTCGATCTACAAGTGGTATGTAGATGCAAACTCACTCCCTTGACTCGTTGCTTAGATGAACTCATAGATGGATCTTGGTGAAACCGTAGGAAAAATTTTAATTTTCTGCAACGTTCCCCAACAGTGGCATCATGAGCTAGGTCTATCGTAGTTCTCTATTGCACGAGTAGAACACAATTTTGTTGTGGGCGTGGATCTTGTCAACTTACTTGCCGCTACTAGTCTTATCTTGCTTCCGCGGTATTGTGGGATGAAGCGGCCGGACCAACCTTACACGTGCGCTTCGTGAGACCGGTTCCACCGGTGACATGCACTAGTTGCATAAGGTGGCTGGCGGGTGTCTGTCTCTCCACTTTACTTGGAGCGGATTCGATGAAAAGGGTCCTTATGAAGGGTAAATAGAAGTTGACAAAATCACGTTGTGGTTATTCGTAGGTAAAAAACGTTCTTGCTAGAACCCAATTGCAGCCACGTAAAGATGCAACAACAATTAGAGGGCGTCTAACTTGTTTTTGCAGCAATTGTCATGTGATGTGATATGGACAAGTTGTGATGAATGATGAATGACATATTGTGATGTATGAGATCATGTTCTTGTAATAGGAATCACGACTTGCATGTCGATGAGTATGACAACGGCAGGAGCCATAGGAGTTGTCTTTATTTTGTATGACCTGCGTGTCATTGAAGAACGCCATGTAAATTACTTTACTTTATTGCTAAACACGTTAGCCATAGAAGTAGAAGTAGTCGTTGGCGTGACAACTTCATGAAGACACGATGATGGAGATCATGATGATGGAGATCATGGTGTCATGCGGTGACAAGATGATCATGAAGCCCCGAAGATGGAGATCAATGGAGTTTTATGATATTGGCCATATCATGTCACTACTATATAATTGCATGTGATGTTTATTATGTTTATGCATCTTGTTTACTTAGAACGACGGTAGTAAATAAGATGATCCTTACAACAATTTCAAGAAGTGTTCTCCCTAACTGTGCACCGTTGCTAAAGTTCGTCGTTTCAAGCACCACGTGATGATCGGTGTGATAGATCCTTACGTTCACATACAACGGGTGTAAGACAGTTTTACACATGCAAGACACTTAGGGTTAACTTGACGAGCCTAGCATGTATAGACATGGCCTCGAACACGGAGACCGAAAGGTCGAACACGAGTCGTATGGAAGATCGATCAACATGAGAATGTTCACCGACGATGACTAGTCCGTCTCACGTGATGATCGGACACGGCCTAGTCGACTCGGATCATCTAACACTTAGATGACTAGAGGGATGTCTAATCTGAGTGGGAGTTCATTGAAATAATTTGATTAGATGAACTTAATTATCATGAACTTAGTCTAAAACTTTTGCATAATATGTCTTGTAGATCAAATGGCCAACGCTCATGTCAACTTGAACTTCAACGCGTTCCTAGAAAACCAAGCTGAAAGATGACGGCAGCAACTATCTGGACTGGGTCCGGAACACGAGATCATCCTCATAGCTGCCAGGAAACAATATGTCCTAGAAGGACCGCTAGGTGACGCTCCCGTCCCCGAGAACCAAGACATTATGAATGCTTGGCAGTCTCGTGCTGATGATTACTCCCTCGTTCAGTGCGGCATGCTTTACAGCTTAGAACCGGGGCTCCAAAAGCGTTTTGAGCAACACGGAGCATATGAGATGTTCGAGGAGCTGAAACTAGTTTTTCAAGCTCATGCCCGGGTCAAGAGATATGAAGTCTCCGACAAGTTCTATAGTTGTAAGATGGAGGAAAACAGTTCTATCAGTGAACACATACTCAAAATGTTTGGGTTGCACAACCACCTGTCCCAGCTGGACATAAACCTCCCAGACGAGGCGGTCATTGACAGAATCCTTCAGTCGCTCCCACCAAGCTACAAGAGCTTCGTGATGAACTACAATATGCAGGGGATGGTGAAGACCATTCCCGAAGTATTCTCAATGCTGAAGTCAGCAGAGGTTGAAATCAAGAAAGAACATCAAGTGTTGATGGTCAATAAGACCACTAAGTTCAAGAAGGGCAAGGGTAAGAAGAACTTCAAGAGGGACGGCAAAGATGTTGCCGCGCCCGGTAAGCTAGTTGCCGGGAAGAAGTCAAAGAATGGACCCAAGCACGAGACTGAGTGCTTTTATTGCAAGGGAAGGGTCCGAAGCGGAACTGTCCCAAATACTTAGCGGATAAGAAGGCCGGCAACACCAAAGGTATATTTGATATACATGTAATTGATGTGTACCTTACCGATTACTCGTAGTAACTCCTGGGTATTTGATACGGTGCCGTTGCTCATATTTGTAACTCACAGCAGAGCTGCGGAATAAGCGGAGATTGGCGAAGGGCGAGGTGACGATCGCGCGTCGGGAATGGTTCGAGTCGATGTGATCGCCGTCGACACGCTACCTCTACATTTACCTACGGGATTAGTTTTGAACCTTAATAATTGTTATTTGGTGCCAAGTTTGAGCATGAACATTGTATCTGGATCTCGTTTAATGCGAGATGGCTACTCATTTAAATCCGAGAATAATGGTTGTTCTATTTATATGAGAGATATGTTTTATGGTCATGCTCCAATGGTCAATGGTTTATTCTTAATGAATCTCGGCGTAGTGTTACACATATTCATAGCGTGAATACCAAAAGATGTAAAGTTGATAACGATAGTACCACATACTTGTGGCACTGCCGCCTTGGTCACATTGGTGTCAAGCGCATGAAGAAGCTCCATGCTGATGGACTTTTGGAGTCTCTCGATTATGAATCATTTGACACATGCGAACCATGCCTCATGGGCAAAATGACCAAGAATCCGTTCTCCGGAACAATGGAGCGAGCAACCAACTTGTTGGAAATCATACATACCGATGTGTGCGGTCCAATGAGCGTTGAGGCTCGCGGAGGATATCGTTATGTTCTCACTCTCACAGATGACTTGAGTAGATATGGGTATGTCTACTTGATGAAACACAAGTCTGAGACCTTTGAAAAGTTCAAAGAATTTCAGAATGAAGTAGAGAATCAACGTGACCGAAAGATAAAATTCTTACGATCGGGAGGAGAATATTTAAGTCACGAATTTGGTACACACTTAAGAAAATGTGGAATCGTTTCACAACTCACGCCGCCTGGAACACCTCAGCGTAACGGTGTGTCCGAACGTCGTAATCGCACTCCATTGGATATGGTGTGATCCATGATGTCTCTTACCGATTTACCGCTATCATTTTGGGGATACGCTCTAGAGACAGCTATATTCACTTTAAATAGGGCACCGTCTAAATCCGTTGAGACGACACCGTATGAATTATGGTTTGGGAAGAAACCTAAGCTGTCGTTTCTAAAAGTTTGGGGATGCGATGCTTATGTCAAGAAACTTCAACCTGAAAAGCTCGAACCCAAGTCGGAAAATGTGTCTTCATAGGATACCCTAAAGAAACCATTGGGTATACCTTCTACTTAAGATCCGAGGGCAAGATCTTTGTTGCCAAGAACGGATCCTTTTCGGAAAAGAGTTTCTCTCGAAAGAAGTAAGTGGGAGGAAAGTAGAACTCGATGAAGTACTACCTCTTGAACGGGAAATTAGTGCAGCTCAGGAAAATGTTCCTATGATGCCTACACCAACTGAAGAGGAAAATAATGATGATGATCAAGGTACTTCGGATCAAGTTGCTCTGAACTCGTGAGGTCCACAAGGACACGTTCCGCACCTGAGTGGTACGGCAACCCTGTCACGGAAATCATGTTGTTAGACAACGGTGAACCTTGAACTATGAAGAAGCGATGGCGGGCCCAGATTCCAACAAATGGCTAGAAGCCATGAAGTCCGAGATAGAATCCATGTATGAAAACAAAGTATGGACTTTGGTGACTTGCCCAATGATCGCGAGCGATAGGAAACAAATGGATCTTTAAGAAGAAGACGGACGCGGATGGTAATGTCACCATCTATAAAGCTCGACTTGTCGCTAAGGGTTATCGGCAAGTTCAAGGGATTGACTACGATGAGACTTTCTCTCCGTAGCGAAGCTTAAGTCCGTCCGAATCATGTTAGCAATTGCCGCATACTATGATTATGAGATATGGCAGATGGACGTCAAAACAGCGTTCCTTAACGGTTATCTTAAGGAAGAGCTGTATATGATGCAGCCGGAAGGTTTTGTCGATCCTAAGAATGTTGACAAAGTATGCAAGCTCCAGCGATCCATTTATGGGCTGGTGCAAGCATCTCGAGTTGGAACATTCGCTTTGATGAGATGATCAAAGCGTTTGGGTTTATGCAGACTTATGGAGAAGCCTGCGTTTACAAGAAAGTGAGTGGGAGCTCTGTAGCATTTCTCATATTATATGTAGATGACATACTTTTGATGGGAAATGATATAGAATTCTTGGACAACATTAAGGCCTACTTGAATAAGTGTTTTTCAATGAAGGACCTTGGAGAAGCTGCTTATATATTAGGCATCAAGATCTATAGAGATAGATCGAGACGCCTCATAGGTCTTTCACAAAGCACATACCTTGATAAGATTTTGAAGAAGTTCAAAATGGATCAGTCCAAGAAGGGGTTCTTGCCTGTATTGCAAGGTGTGAGATTGAGCTCGGCTCAATGCCCGACCAACGCAAAAGATAAAGAAGAGATGAGTGTCATCCCCTATGCTTCAGCCATAGGATCTATTATGTATGCCATGCTGTGTACCAGACCTGATATAAACCTTGCCGTAAGTTTGGTAGGAAGGTACCAAAGTAATCCCGGCAAGGAACACTGGACAGCGGTCAAGAATATCCTGAAGTACTGAAAAGGACAAAGGACATGTTTTCGTTTATGGAGGTGACGAAGAGCTCGTCAGAAGGGTTACGTCGACGCTTAGCTTCGACACAGATCTGGATGACTCTAAGTCACAAACCGGATACGTGTATATGTTGAATGGTGGAGCAGTAAGCTGGTGCAGCTGCAAGCAGAGCGTCGTGGCGGGATCTACATGTGAAGCGGAGTACATGGCAGCCTCGGAGGCAGCACATGAAGCAATTTGGGTGAAGGAGTTCATCACCGACCTAGGAGTCATACCCAATGCGTCGGGGCCGATCAAACTCTTCTGTGACAACACTGGAGCTATTGCACTTGCCAAGGAGCCCAGGTTTCACAAGAAGACCAGGCACATCAAGCGTCGCTTCAACTCCATCCGTGAAAATGTTCAGGATGGAGACATAGAAATTTGTAAAGTGCATACGGATCTGAATGTCGCAGATCCGTTGACTAAACCTCTTCATGGGCAAAACATGATCAACACCAGAACTCTATGGGTGTTCGATTCATCACAATGTAACTAGATTATTGACTCTAGTGCAAGTGGGAGACTGTTGGAAATATGCCCTAGAGGCAATAATAAAAGCATTATTATTATATTTCCTTGTTCATGATAATTTTCTTTTATTCATGCTATAATTGTATTATCCGGAAATCGTAATACATGTGTGAATACATAGACCACAATACGTCCCTAGTGAGCCTCTAGTTGACTTGCTCGTTGGTCAATAGATAGTCATGGTTTCCTGACTATGGACATTGGATGTCGTTGATAACGGGATCACATCATTAGGAGAATGATGTGATGGACAAGACCCAATCCTAAGCATAGCACAAGATCGTGTAGTTCGTTTTGCTAGAGCTTTTCCAATGTCAAGTATCTCTTCCTTAGACCATGAGATCGTGTAACTCCCGGATACCGTAGGAGTGCTTTGGGTGTACCAAACGTCACAACGTAACTGGGTGACTATAAAGGTGCACTACAGGTATCTTCGAAAGTATCTGTTGGGTTGACACGGATCGAGACAGGGATTTGTCACTCCGTATGACGGAGAGGTATCATTGGGCCCACTCGGTAGTGCATCATCATAATGAGCTCAAAGTGACCAAGTGTCTGGTCACGGGATCATGCATTACGGTACGAGTAAAGTGACTTGCCGGTAACGAGACTGAACGAGGTATTGGGATACCGACGATCGAGTCTCGGGCAAGTAACATACCGTCTGACAAAGGGAATAGTATACGGGGTTGCTTGAATCCTTGACATCGTGGTTCATCCGATGACATCATCGAGGAGCATGTGGGAGCCAACATGGGTATCCATATCCTGCTGTTGGTTATTGACCTGAGAGCCGTCTCGGTCATGGCTGCATGTCTCCCGAACCCGTAGGGTCTACACACTTAAGGTTCGGTGGCGCTAGGGTTTTAGGAAGACTTGTATGTGATTACCGAATGTTGTTGAGTCCGGATGAGATCCCGGACGTCACGAGGAGTTCGGAAGGGTCCGGAGGTAAAGATTTATATATGGGAAGTTGTCAAGCGGACACGGAAAAGTTCGGGGCATATCGGTATTGTCTGGGGCCACGGAAGGGCTCGGAGGTCCACGGGAGGGCCACCCCTCCCGGGGGCCACATGGGCTGCGTGGGGAAGGAGCCAGCCCCTGGTGGGCTGGGCGCCCCCCTTGGGCCCTTGCGCCTAGGGTTTGGGGAACCCTAGAAGGGCGCCCCTTGCTTGGGGGCAAGCCACCCTCCCTTGGCCGCCGCCCCCTCTAGATGCCATCTAGAGGGGCGGGCCCTTCTCCCTTCCCCTATAAATAGAGGGGGGGAGGCTGAAACACACTTGAAGGCGCAGCCCTCCGTCCCCAACACCTCTCCTCCTCCGCGTGTGCTTGGCGAAGCCTGCCGGAGACTGTCACTCCACCATCATCACGCCGTCGTGCTGCTGCTGGAGCCATCTTCCTCAACCTCTCCTTCCTCCTTGCTGGATCAAGACGGAGGAGACGTCATCCGTACCGTACGTGTGTTGAACGCGGAGGTGCTGTCCGTTCAGCACTTGGTCATCGGTGATCCGAGACGACTCCATCATCACCATCCCCTTGAACGCTTCCGCACTCGATCTACAAGTGGTATGTAGATGCAAACTCACTCCCTTGACTCGTTGCTTAGATGAACTCATAGATGGATCTTGGTGAAACCGTAGGAAATTTTTTTAATTTTCTGCAACGTTCCCCAACATCTCTTGTGTCCCCAACACACCGAATACAATGGCAAATTGTATAGGTGCACTAGTTCGGCGAAGAGATGATGATAAAAGTGTAATATGGATAGTAGATATGAGTTTTTATAGTGCGAACAATAAAAAGCGGCAAGGTAGTAAATAGTAAAATGGAGCACAAACAGTATTGCAATGATGGAAAATGAGGCCTAGGGTGCATACTTTCACTAGTGCAATCTCTCAACAATGCTAACATAGTTGGATCATATAACCATCCCTCATGTGCGATGAAGAATCACTCCAAAGTTCTTATCTAGCAGAGAACATAAGAAGAAATTGTTTGTAGGGTACGAAACCACCTCAAAGCTATTCTTTTCGATCGATCTATCCAAGAGTTCGTACTAAACTAACACCAAAGCAAATTCAGATTCATAATACTCAATCCAACACAAAGAACAACCTCAAGGAATGACACAAGATTTCTACCGAAGAAATAAAGACAAGAACGTGCATCAACCCCTATGCATAGATTACCCCAATGTCACCTCGGGAATCCGCGAGTTGAGTGCCAAAACATATATAAAGTGAATCAATACTATACCCCATTGTAACCACGGGTATTCATAGCAAGACATACATCAAGTGTTCTCAAATCCATAAAAGTATTCAATCCGATAAAACAAAATCTCAAAGGGAAAACTCAATTCATCACAAGATAGAGAGGGGAAAACACCATATGATCCGACTATATTAACAAAGCCCGCGATACATCAAGAGCATAGGCCGCACCACAAGGATGCTCTGAGCATGCCGGCGTGCTCAGACGGCCACGAGAGGGGCGACAATGATGGCAGCAAGGGCGACGACGGCGAAGAGCTTCGACCATGGCAGCCAGGGCAGCTAGGGGAAGGGGTTGTATAGCGAATCAAAGGGGGTCGACGGGGAGCTCACCGTGGAGGCCACGGAGGCACTTTGGTGGCTTACGAGCAGCAACGCCGGCAAGCTCGATGGAGAAGGCACCAGCAAATGAAGAGGAAGGAGCACTCGTTCCCGGCGACATAGAGGCACGCATCTTGAGCCGTTCTGCGTAGTCAGAATAGACGAGCAAGGCGGAGCTCATGGAGATGGCAGGGAGGTGTGTTGGGTGGCTACTGGCCACGGGATCGACACTGCGGCGGCTATGGGAGCACTCGGGTGTGTGCAAATTTGAGCGGAGCATGCGAGGTAGGGGAGGGAAGTGTGTTAGGGTTGTCCAGGGGCTCGGGGTAGACCTTATCCATCGCGAGGAGACGTCGGGGGGGCGCCCCCACTAGTAGAAAAAGGGTCTTCTTGTTGGGGAACGTTGCAGAAAATTAAAATTTTTTCTACGGTTTCACCAAGATCCATCTATGAGTTCTACCATGCAACGAGTAACGAGAGAGAGTTTGCATCTACATACCACTTGTAGATCGAATACGGAAGCGTTCTTGAGAGTGGTGATGACGAAGACGTTCCCAACGTGATTCCGATCACCGATGACCAAAAAATCTGAAAGGACAGCACCTCCGTGTTCAACACACGACGGGACGATGGCGTCTCCTCCGTCTTGATCCAGCAAGAGAGAAGGAGAGGTTGAAGAAGACAATCCCAATGGCAGCACGACGGCGTGGTGCAGCTGGTACGGTAGTTCTCCCAGCAGGCTTCGCCAAGCTTGCGTGAGAAAGAGAGGTGTTGGGAGGGAGGGGCTGCGCCTACAACTGTGTTGGCAGCCTCCCCCACCCCTCTATTTATAGGAGGAGAGGGTCAGGGGGCCGCCCTCTAGGGCAAACCCTAGGGGGCGGCGGCCAAGGAGGAGGGAGGAGGGTGGCTTGCCCCCAAGCCAGGGCGCCCCTTAGGGTTTCCTCCTCCCAAACCCTAGGCGCATGGGCCTAGGTGGGAGGCGCACCCAGCCCACCAGGGGCTGGTTCCTCTCCCACTTAGCCCATGTGGCCCCCGGAGAGGTGGCCTCCCGGTGGACCTCCGGAACCCTCCGGTGGCCCGGTACTTTACGGTATACCACCAAACTTCCGAGTCCGTTTAACCACTTTCCATATATAAATCTTTACCTCCGGACCATTCCGAACTCCTCGTGACGTCCGGATCTCATCCGGACTCGAACAACATTTGGTAATCACATACTTGTCTTCCTATTAACCCTAGCGCCACCGAACCTTAATGTGTAGACCCTACGGGTTCGGGAGACATCTGAACATGACCGAGACTACCTCAAGTCAATAACCAACAGCGGGATCTGGATACCCATGTTGGCTCCTACATGCTCCTCGATGTTGTCATCGGATGAACCACGATGTCAAGGGTTCAAGCAACCCGTATTCTATTCCCTTTGTCGACGGTGTGTTACTTGCCCGAGACTCGATCGTCGGTATCCCAATACCTCGCTTAGTCTCGTTACCGCAAGTCACTTTACTCGTACCGCAATGCATGATCCGTGACCGGACACTTGATCACTTTGAGCTCATTATGATGATGCATTACCGAGTGGGCCCTAGTGATACCTCTCCGTAACACGGAGTGACAAATCCCGCCTCGATCCGTGTCAACCCAATGGTCACTTTCGGAGATACCTGTAGTGCACCTTTATAGTCACCCGATTACGTTGTGACGTTTGATACACCCAAAGCACTCCTACGGTATCCGGAATTGCACGATCTCATGGTCTAAGGAAGAGATACTTGACATTGGAAAAGCTCTAGCAAAACGAACTACGATCTTTGTGCTATGCTTAGGATTGTCTTGTCCATCACGTCATTCTCCTAATGACGTGATCCCGTTGTCAATGACATCCGATGTCCATAGTCGAAACCATGACTATCTGTTGACCAACGAGCTAGTCAACTAGAGGCTTACTAGGACGTATTGTAGTCTATGTATTCACACGTGTATTACGATTTCCGGATAATACAGTTATAGCATGAATAAAAGACAATTATCATGAACAAGGAAATATAATAATAATGCTTTTATTATTGCCTCTAGGGCATATTTCCAACAGTCTCCCACTTGCACTAGAGTCAATAATCTAGTTTACATTGTGATGAATCGAACACCCATAGAGTTCGGTGTTGATCATGTTTTGCCCATGGAAGAGGTTTAGTCAACGGATCTGCGACATTCAGATCCGTATGCACTTTACAAATTTCTATGTCTCCATTCTGAACATTTTCACGGATGGAGTTGAAGCGACGCTTGATGTGCTGGTCTTCTTGTGAAACCTGGGCTCCTTGGCAAGGGCAATAGCTCCGGTGTTGTCACAGAAGAGTTTGATCGGCCCCGACGCATTGGGTATGACTCTAGGTCGGTGATGAACTCCTTCACCCAAATTGCTTCATGCGCTGCCTCCGAGGCTGCCATGTACTCCGCTTCACATGTAGATCCCGCCACGACGCTTCGCTTGCAGCTGCACCAGCCATCGCTCCACCATTCAACATATACACGTATCCGGTTTGTGACTTAGAGTCATCAGATCTGTGTCGAAGCTTAGCGCCGACGTAACCTGTTTCTGACGAGCTCTTCGTCACCTCCATAAACGAGAAACATGTCCTTTGTCCTTTTCGGTACTTCAGGATATTCTTGACCGCTGTCCGGTGTTCCTTGCGGGATTACTTTGGTACCTTCCTACCAAACTTACGGCAAGGTTTACATCAGGTCCGGTACACAGCATGGCATACATAATAGATCCTATGGCTGAGGCATAGGGATGACACTCATCTCTTCTTTATCTTTTGTCGTGGTCGGGCATTGAGCTGAGCTCAATCTCACACCTTGCAAAACAGGCAAGAACCCTTCTTGGACTGATCCATTTTGAACTTCTTCAAAATCTTATCAAGGTATGTGCTTTGTGAAAGACCTATGAGGCGCCTTGATCTATCTCTATAGATCTTGATGCCTAATATATAAGCAGCTTCTCCAAGGTCCTTCATTGAAAAACACTTATTCAAGTAGGCCTTAATGCTGTCCAAGAATTCTATATCATTTCCCATCAAGTATGTCATCTACATATAATATGAGAAATGCTACTGAGCTCCCACTCACTTTCTTGTAAACGCAGGCTTCTCCATAAGTCTCAAGATAAACCAAACGCTTTGATCATCTCATCAAAGCGAATGTTCCAACTCCGAGATGCTTGCACCAGCCCATAAATGGATCGCTGGAGCTTGCATACTTTGTCAAGATTCTTAGGATCGACAAAACCTTCGGCTGTATCATATACAGCTCTTCCTTAAGATAGCCGTTAAGGAACGCTGTTTTGACGCCCATCTGCCATATCTCATAATCATAGTATGCGGCAATTGCTAACATGATTCGGACGGACTTAAGCTTCGCCACGGAGAGAAAGTCTCATCGTAGTCAATCCCTTGAACTTGCCGATAACCCTTAGCGACAAGTCGAGCTTTATAGATGGTGACATTACCATCGCGTCCGCCTTCTTCTTAAAGATCCATTTGTTTTCTATCGTCGCCGATCATCGGGCAAGTCACCAAAGTCCACACTTTGTTTTCATACATGGATTCTATCTCGGACTTCATGGCTTCTAGCCATTTGTTGGAATCTGGGCCCGCCATCGCTTCTTCATAGTTCAAGGTTCATTGTTGTCTAACAACATGATTTCCGTGACAGGGTTGCCGTACCACTCAGTGCGGAACGTGTCCTAGTGGACCTCTGAAGTTCAGTAGCAACTTGTTCCAAGTACCTTGATCATCATCATGAATTTCCTCTTCAGTTGGTGTAGGCATCACAGAACATTTTCTGAGCTGCACTACTTTCCTGTTCAAGAGGTAGTACTTCATCGAAGTTCTACTTTCCTCCCACTTACTTCTTTCGAGAGAAACTCTTTTCCGTAAAGATTCCGTTCTTGGCAACAAAGATCTTGCCCTCGGATCTTAAGTAGAAGGTATACCCTACGGTTTCCTTAGGGTATCCTATGAAGACGATTTTTCCGACTTGGGTTCGAGCTTTTCAGTTGAAGTTTCTTGACATAAGCATCGCATCCCCAAACTTTTAGAAACGATAGCTTAGGTTTCTTCCCAAACCATAATTCATACGGTGTCGCCTCAACGGACTTAGACGGTGCCCTATTTAAAGTGAATGTAGCTGTCTCTAGAGCGTATCCCCAAAATGATAGCGGTAAATCAAGAAGAGACATCATAGACCGCACCATATCCAATAGAGTGCGACACGACGCTCGGACACACCATTACGCTGAGGTGTTCCAGCGGCGTTAGTTGTGAAACGATTCCACATTTTCTTAAGTGTGTACCAAATTCGTGACTTAAATATTCTCCTCCACGATCCGATCGTAAGAATTTTATCTTTCGGTCACGTTGATTCTCTACTTCATTCTGAAATTCCTTGAACTTTTCAAAGGTCTCAGACTTGTGTTTCATCAAGTAGACATACCCATATCTACTCAAGTCATCTCGTGAGAGTGAGAACATAACGATATCCTCCATGAGCCTCAACGCCATTGGACCGCACACATCGGTATGTATGATTTCCAATAAGTTGGTTGCTCGCCCATTGTTCCGAGAATGGAGTCTTGGTCATTTTGCCCATGAGGCATGGTTCGCATGTGTCAAATGATTCATAATCAAGAGACTCCAAAAGTCCATCAGCATGGAGCTTCTTCATGCGCTTGACACCAATGTGACCAAGGCGGCAGTGCCACAAGTATGTGGGACTATCGTTATCAACTTTACATCTTTTGGTATTCACGCTATGAACATGTGTAATACTACGCCGAGATTCATTAAGAATAAACCATTGACCATCGGAGCATGACCATAAAACATATCTCTCATATAAATAGAACAACCATTATTCTCGGATTTAAATGAGTAGCCATCTCGCATTAAACGAGATCCAGATACAATATTCATGCTCAAACTTGGCACCAAATAACAATTATTAAGGTTCATAACTAATCCGTGGGTAAATGAAGAGGTAGCGTGCCGACGGCGATCACATCGACTGAACCATTCCCGACGCAAGATCGTCACCTCGCCCTTCGCCATCTCCGCTTATTCCGCAGCTCCCGCTGTGAGTTACAAATATGAGCAACGGCACCGTATCAAATACCGGGAGTTACTACGATTCTTGGTAAGGTACACATCAATTACATGTATATCAAATATACCTTTGGTGTTGCCGGCCTTCTTATCCGCTAAGTATTTGGGGCAGTTCCGCCCAAAGGACCCTTCCCTTGCAATAAAAACACTCGGCCTCAGGCTTGGGTCCATTCTTTGACTTCTTCCGGCAACTTGCTTACCGGGCGCGGCAATCTCCTTGCCATCCTTCTTGAAGTTCTTCTTGCCCTTGCCCTTCTTAAACTTAGTGGTCTTATTGACCATCAACACTTGATGTTCTTTCTGATTTCAACCTCGGCTGACTTCAGACATAGAGAACACTTCAGAATGGTCTTTACCATCCCCTGCATGTTGTAGTTCATCACAAAGCTCTTGTAGCTTGGTGGGAGCGATCGAGGATTCTGTCAATGACCGCCTCATCGTGGAGGTTAATATTCACTGGGTCATACGGTTGTGCAACCTGCACATCTTCGTAATGTGTTCACCGATGTAACTGTTTTCCTCCATCTTACAACTATAGAACTTGTCGGAGATGTCATATCTCTCGACCCGGCGTGAGCTTGGAAAACAAGTTTCAGCTCCTAACATCTCATATGCTCCGTGGTGCTCAAAACGCTTTTGGAGCCCGGTTCTAAGTGTAAAGCATGCCGCATTGAACGAGGGAGTAATCATCAAGACGAGACTGCCAAGCATTCATAATGTCTTGGTTCTGCGGGACGGAGCTTCACCTAGCGGTCCTTCTAGGACGATTGTTTCTGGCAGCTATGAGGATGATCTCGGGTTCCGGACCCAGTCCGTATAGTTGCTGCCGCCATCTTTCAGCTTGGTTTTCTAGGAACGCGCTGAAGTTCAAGTTGACATGAGCGTTGGCCATTTGATCTACAAGACATATAATTCAAAAGTTTTAGACTAAGTTCATGATAATTAAGTTCATCTAATCAAATTATTAATGAACTCCCACTCAGATTAGACATCCTCTAGTCATCTAAGTGATACACGATCCGAGTCGACTAGGCCGTGTCCGATCATCACGTGAGACGGACTAGTCATCGTCGGTGAACATTCTCATGTTGATCGTATCTTCCATACGACTCGTGTTCGACCTTTCGGTCTCCGTGTTCGAGGCCATGTCTGTACATGCTAGGCTCGTCAAGTTTAACCCTAAGTGTTTTGCGTGTGTAAATCTGTCTTACACCCGTTGTATGTGAACGTAAGAATCCATCACACCCGATCATCACGTGGTGCTTAGAAGTTTACGAACTGTAGCAACGGTGCACGATTAGGGAGAACACTTCTTGAAATTGTTCTTAAGGGATCATCTTATTTACTACCGTCGTTCTAAGTAAACAAGATGTATAAGCATAATAAACATCACATGCAATTATATAGTAGTGACATGATATGGCCAATATCATAAAACTCCATTGATCTCCATCTTCGGGCTCCATGATCATCTTGTCACCGCATGGCACCATGATCTCCATCATCATGATCTCCATCATCGTGCCTCCATGAAGTTGTCACGCCAACGACTACTTCTACTACTATGGCTAACGCGTTTAGCAATAAAGTAAAGTAAGTTACATGGCGTTCTTCAATGACACGCAGGTCATACAAAATAAAGACAACTCCTATGGCTTCTGCCGGTTGTCATACTCATCGACATGCAAGTCGTGATTCCTATTACAAGAACATGATCTCATACATCACAATATATCATCATTCATCACAACTTGGCCATATCACGTCACATGACAATTGCTGCAAAAACAAGTTAGACGTCCTCTAATTGTTGTTGCATCTTTACGTGGCTGCAATTGGGTTCTAGCAAGAACGTTTTCTTACCTACGAATAACCACAACGTGATCTTGTCAACTTCTATTTACCCTTCATAAGGACCCTGTTCATCGAATCCGCTCCCACTAAAGTAGGAGAGACAGACACCCGCCAGCCACCTTATGCAACTAGTGCATGTTAGTCGGTGGAACCGGTCTCACGAAGAGCACGTAAGGTTGGTCCGGCCGCTTCATCCCACAATACCGCGGAAGCAAGAAACAACTAGTAACGGCAAGTAAGTTGACAAGATCCACGCCCACAACAAAATTGTGTTCTACTCGTGCAAAGAGAACTACGATAGACCTAGCTCATGATACCCTTTGTTGGGGAACGCTGCAGAAAATTAAAATTTTTCTACGGTTTCACCAAGATCCATCTATGAGTTCTACCATGCAACGAGTAACGAGAGAGTTTGCATCTACATACCACTTGTAGATCGAATACGAAGCGTTCTTGAGAGTGGTGATGATGAAGACGTTCCCAACGTGATTCCGATCACCGATGACCAAAGTACTGAAAGGACAGCACCTCCGTGTTCAACACATATACGGGACGATGGCGTCTCCTCCGCCTTGATCCAGCAAGAGAGAAGGAGAGGTTGAAGAAGACAATCCCAATGGCAGCACGACGGCGTGGTGCAGCTGGTACGGTAGTTCTCCCAGAGGCTTCGCCAAGCTTGCGTGAGAAAGAGAGGTGTTGGGAGGGAGGGCTGCGCCACAACTGTGTTGGCAGCCCTCCCCCACCCCTCTATTTATAGGAGGAGAGGGTCAAGGGGCCGGCCTCTAGGGCAAACCCTAGGGGGCGGCGGCCAAGGAGGAGGGAGGAGGGTGGCTTGCCCCCAAGCCAGGGCGCCCCTTTAGGTTTCCTCCTCCCCAAACCCTAGGCGCATGGGCTCAGGTGGAGGCGCACCCAGCCCACCAGGGGCTGGTTCCCTCCCACTTAGCCCATGTGGCCCCCGGAGAGGTGGCCCCTCCGGTGGACCTCCGAACCCTCCCGTGGCCCCTGTATTTTACCAGATACCACGAAACTTCCTGAGTCCGCTTAACCACTTTCCATATATAAATCTTTACCTCCGGACCATTCCGAACTCCTCGTGACGTCCGGGATCTCATCCGGACTCGAACAACATTGGTAATCACATACTTGTCTTCCTATTAACCCTAGCGCCACCGAACCTTAGTGTGTAGACCCTACGGGTTCGGGAGACATGCGACATGACCGAGACTACCTCAAGTCAATAACCAACAGCGGGATCTGGATACCCATGTTGGCTCCTACATGCTCCTCGATGTTGTCATCGGATGAACCACGATGTCAAGGGTTCAAGCAACCCGTATTCTATTCCCTTTGTCGACGGTATGTTACTTGCCCGAGACTCGATCGTCGGTATCCCAATACCTCGCTTAGTCTCGTTATCGGCAAGTCACTTTACTCGCATCGCAATGCATGATCCCGTGACCGGACACTTGATCACTTTGAGCTCATTATGATGATGCATTACCGAGTGGGCCCTAGTGATACCTCTCCGTAACACGGAGTGACAAATCCGATCTCGATCCGTGTCAACCCAATGGTCACTTTCGGAGATACCTGTAGTGCACCTTTATAGTCACCCGATTACGTTGTGACGCTTGATACACCCAAAGCACTCCTACGGTATCCGGAATTGCACGATCTCATGGTCTAAGGAAGAGATACTTGACATTGGAAAAGCTCTAGCAAAACGAACTACACGATCTTTGTGCTATGCTTAGGATTGTCTTGTCCATCACGCCATTCTCCTAATGACGTGATCCCGTTGTCAATGACATCCGATGTCCATAGTCGAAACCATGACTATCTGTTGACCAACGAGCTAGTCAACTAGAGGCTTACTAGGGACGATTGTAGTCTATGTATTCACACGTGTATTACGATTTCCGGATAATACAGTTATAGCATGAATAAAAGACAATTATCATGAACAAGGAAATATAATAATAATGCTTTTATTATTGCCTCTAGGGCATATTTCCAACAGTCTCCCACTTGCACTAGAGTCAATAATCTAGTTTACATTGTGATGAATCGAACACCCATAGAGTTACGGTGTTGATCATGTTTTGCCCATGGAAGAGGTTTAGTCAACGGATCTGCGACATTCAGATCCGTATGCACTTTACAAATTTCTATGTCTCCATTCTGAACATTTTCACCGATGGAGTTGAAGCGACGCTTGATGTGCTGGTCTTCTTGTGAAACCTGGGCTCCTTGGCAAGGGCAATAGCTCCGGTGTTGTCACGAAGAGTTTGATCGGCCCCGACGCATTGGGTATGACTCCTAGGTCGGTGATGAACTCCTTCACCCAAATTGCTTCATGCGCTGCCTCCGAGGCTGCCATGTACTCCGCTTCACATGTAGATCCCGCCACGACGCTCTCGCTTGCAGCTGCACCAGCCATCGCTCCACCATTCAACATATACACGTATCCGGTTTGTGACTTAGAGTCATTCAGATCTGTGTCGAAGCTTAGCGCCGACGTAACCTGTTCTGACGAGCTCTTCGTCACCTCCATAAACGAGAAACATGTCCTTTGTCCTTTTCGGTACTTCAGGATATTCTTGACCGCTGTCCGGTGTTCCTTGCGGGATTACTTTGGTACCTTCCTACCAAACTTACGGCAAGGTTTACATCAGGTCCAGTACACAGCATGGCATACATAATAGATCCTATGGCTGAGGCATAGGGATGACACTCATCTCTTCTTTATCTTTTGCCGTGGTGGGCATTGAGCTGAGCTCAATCTCACACCTTGCAAAACAGGCAAGAACCCTTCTTGGACTGATCCATTTTGAACTTCTTCAAAATCTTATCAAGGTATGTGCTTTGTGAAAGACCTATGAGGCGCCTTGATCTATCTCTATAGATCTTGATGCCTAATATATAAGCAGCTTCTCCAAGGTCCTTCATTGAAAACACTTATTCAAGTAGGCCTTAATGCTGTCCAAGAATTCTATATCATTTCCCATCAAGTATGTCATCTACATATAATATGAGAAATGCTACTGAGCTCCCACTCACTTTCTTGTAAACGCAGGCTTCTCCATAAGTCGCATAAACCCAAACGCTTTGATCATCTCATCAAAGCGAATGTTCCAACTCCGAGATGCTTGCACCAGCCCATAAATGGATCGCTGGAGCTTGCATACTTTGTCAACATTCTTAGGATCGACAAAACCTTCGGCTGTATCATATACTGACTCTTCCTTAAGATAGCCGTTAAGGAACGCTGTTTTGACGTCCATCTCGCCATATCTCATAATCATAGTATGCGGCAATTGCTAACATGATTGGACGGACTTAAGCTTCGCCACGGAGAGAAAGTCTCATCGTAGTCAATCCCTTGAACTTGCCGATAACCCTTAGCGACAAGTCGAGCTTTATAGATGGTGACATTACCATCCGCGTCCGTCTTCTTCTTAAAGATCCATTTGTTTTCTATCGCTCGCCGATCATCGGCAAGTCACCAAAGTCCACACTTTGTTTTCATACATGGATTCTATCTCGGACTTCATGGCTTCTAGCCATTTGTTGGAATCTGGCCCGCCATCGCTTCTTCATAGTTCAAGGTTCATTGTTGTCTAACAACATGATTTCCGTGACAGGGTTGCCGTACCACTGCTGGTGCGGAACGTGTCCTAGTGGACCTCTGAAGTTCAGAGCAACTTGTTCCAAGTACCTTGATCATCATCATGAATTTCCTCTTCGTTGGTGTAGGCATCACAGAACATTTTCTGAGCTGCACTACTTTCCTGCTCAAGAGGTAGTACTTCATCGAGTTCTACTTTCCTCCCACTTACTTCTTTCGAGAGAAACTCTTTTCCGTAAAGATTCCGCTCTTGGCAACAAAGATCTTGCCCTCGGATCTTAAGTAGAAGGTATACCCTACGGTTTCCTTAGGGTATCCTATGAAGACGCATTTTTCCGACTTGGGTTCGAGCTTTTCAGGTTGAAGTTTCTTGACATAAGCATCGCATCCCCAAACTTTTAGAAACGACAGCTTAGGTTTCTTCCCAAACCATAATTCATACGGTGTCGTCTCAACGGACTTAGACGGTGCCCTATTTAAAGTGAATGTAGCTGTCTCTAGAGCGTATCCCCAAAATGATAGCGTAAATCGGTAAGAGACATCATAGACCGCACCATATCCAATAGAGTGCGACACGACGTTCGGACACACCATTACGTTGAGGTGTTCCAGCGTTAGTTGTGAAACGATTCCACATTTTCTTAAGTGTGTACCAAATTCGTGACTTAAATATTCTCCTCCACGATCCGATCGTAAGAATTTTATCTTTCGGTCACGTTGATTCTCTACTTCATTCTGAAATTCCTTGAACTTTTCAAAGGTCTCAGACTTGTGTTTCATCAAGTAGACATACCCATATCTACTCAAGTCATCTGTGAGAGTGAGAACATAACGATATCCTCCATGAGCCTCAACGCCATTGGACCGCACACATCGGTATGTATGATTTCCAATAAGTTGGTTGCTCGCCCATTGTTCGAGAGAATGGAGTCTTGGTCATTTTGCCCATGAGGCATGGTTCGCATGTGTCAAATGATTCATAATCAAGAGACTCCAAAAGTCCATCAGCATGGAGCTTCTTCATGCGCTTGACACCAATGTGACCAAGGCGGCAGTGCCACAAGTATGTGGGACTATCGTTATCAACTTTACATCTTTTGGTATTCACGCTATGAACATGTGTAATACTACGCCGAGATTCATTAAGAATAAACCATTGACCATCGGAGCATGACCATAAAACATATCTCTCATATAAATAGAACAACCATTATTCTCGGATTTAAATGAGTAGCCATCTCGCATTAAACGAGATCCAGATACAATATTCATGCTCAAACTTGGCACCAAATAACAATTATTAAGGTTCATAACTAATCCCGTGGGTAAATGAAGAGGTAGCGTGCGACGGCGATCACATCGACTCTGGAACCATTCCCGACGCAAGATCGTCACCTCGCCCTTCGCCAGTCTCCGCTTATTCCGCAGCTCTGCTGTGAGTTACAAATATGAGCAACGGCACCGGTATCAAATACCCGGGAGTTACTACGACTTGGTAAGGTACACATCAATTACATGTATATCAAATATACCTTTGGTGTTGCGGCCTTCTTATCCGCTAAGTATTTGGGGCAGTTCCGCTCAAATGACCCTTCCCTTGCAATAAAAACACTCACCTCGGGCTTGGGTCCATTCTTTGACTTCTTCCCGGCAACTTGCTTGCGGGCGCGGCAATCTCCTTGCCATCCTTCTTGAAGTTCTTCTTGCCCTTGCCCTTCTTAAACTTAGTGGTCTTATTGACCATCAACACTTGATGTTCTTTCTTGATTTCAACCTCGGCTGACTTCAAAGATAGAGAACACTTCAGAATGGTCTTTACCATCCCCGCATGTTGTAGTTCATCACAAAGCTCTTGTAGCTTGGTGGGAGCGATCGAGGATTCTGTCAATGACCGCCTCATCGGGGAGGTTAATATTCAGCTGGGTCATACGGTTGTGCAACCTGACATCTTCGTAATGTGTTCACCGATGTAACTGTTTTCCTCCATCTTACAACTATAGAACTTGTCGGAGATGTCATATCTCTCGACCCGGCGTGAGCTTGGAAAACAAGTTTCAGCTCCTCGAACATCTCATATGCTCCGTGGTGCTCAAAACGCTTTTGGAGCCCCGGTTCTAAGTCTGTAAAGCATGCCGCACCGAACGAGGGAGTAATCATCAAGACGAGACTGCCAAGCATTCATAATGTCTTGGTTCTCTGGGACGGAGCTTCACCTAGCGGTCCTTCTAGGACGTATTGTTTCTGGCAGCTATGAGGATGATCTCGTGTTCGGACCCAGTCCGTATAGTTTCTGCCGTCATCTTTCAGCTTGGTTTTCTAGGAGCGTTGAAGTTCAAGTTGACATGAGCGTTGGCCATTTGATCTACAAGACATATAATTCAAAAGTTTTAGACTAAGTTCATGATAATTAAGTTCATCTAATCAAATTATTAATGAACTCCCACTCAGATTAGACATCCTCTAGTCATCTAAGTGATACACGATCCGAGTCGACTAGGCCGTGTCCGATCATCACGTGAGACGGACTAGTCATCGTCGGTGAACATTCTCATGTTGATCGTATCTTCCATACGACTCGTGTTCGACCTTTCGGTCTCCGTGTTCGAGGCCATGTCTGTACATGCTAGGCTCGTCAAGTTTAACCCTAAGTGTTTTGCGTGTGTAAATCTGTCTTACACCCGTTGTATGTGAACGTAAGAATCCATCACACCGATCATCACGTGGTGCTTAGAAGCGACTTAACTGTAGCAACGGTGCACGTTAGGGAGAACACTTCTTGAAATTGTTCTTAAGGATCATCTTATTTACTACCGTCGTTCTAAGTAAACAAGATGTATAAGCATAATAAACATCACATGCAATTATATAGTAGTGACATGATATGGCCAATATCATAAAACTCCATTGATCTCCATCTTCGGGCTCCATGATCATCTTGTCACCGCATGGCACCATGATCTCCATCATCATGATCTCCATCATCGTGCCTCCATGAAGTTGTCACGCCAACGACTACTTCTACTACTATGGCTAACGCGTTTAGCAATGAAGTAAAGTAAGTTACATGGCGCTCTTCAATGACACGCAGGTCATACAAAATAAAGACAACTCCTATGGCTCCTGCCGTTGTCATACTCATCGACATGCAAGTCGTGATTCCTATTACAAGAACATGATCTCATACATCACAATATATCATCATTCATCACAACTTGGCCATATCACGTCACATGACAATTGCTGCAAAAAACAAGTTAGACGTCCTCTAATTGTTGTTGCATCTTTACGTGGCTGCAATTGGGTTCTAGCAAGAACGTTTTCTTACCTACGAATAACCACAACGTGATCTTGTCAACTTCTATTTACCCTTCATAAGGACCCTGTTCATCGAATCCGCTCCCACTAAAGTAGGAGAGACAGACACCCGCCAGCCACCTTATGCAACTAGTGCATGTTAGTCGGTGGAACCGGTCTCACGAAGAGCACGTGTAAGGTTGGTCCGGCCGCTTCATCCCACAATACCGCGGAAGCAAGAAACAACTAGTAACGGCAAGTAAGTTGACAAGATCCACGCCCACAACAAAATTGTGTTCTACTCGTGCAAAGAGAACTACGCATAGACCTAGCTCATGATACCACTTTGTGGGGAACGTTGCAGAAAATTAAAATTTTTCTACGGTTTCACCAAGATCCATCTATGAGTTCTACCATGCAACGAGTAACGAGAGAGTTTGCATCTACATACCACTTGTAGATCGAATACGGAAGCGTTCTTGAGAGTGGTGATGATGAAGACGTTCCCAACGTGATTCCGATCACCGATGACCAAAGTCTTGAAAGGACAGCACCTCCGTGTTCAACACATGCACGGGACGATGGCGTCTCCTCCGCCTTGATCCAGCAAGAGAGAAGGAGAGGTTGAAGAAGACAATCCCAATGGCAGCACGACGGCGTGGTGCAGCTGGTACGGTAGTTCTCCCAGGGCTTCGCCAAGCTTGCGTGAGAAAGAGAGGTGTTGGGAGGGAGGGCTGCGCCACAAGCTGTGTTGGCAGCCTCCCCCCACCCTCTATTTATAGGAGGAGAGGGTCAAGGGGGCCGCCCTCTAGGGCAAACCCTAGGGGGCGGCGGCCAAGGAGGAGGGAGGAGGGTGGCTTGCCCCCAAGCTGGGGCGCCCTTTAGGGTTCCTCCTCCCCAAACCCTAGGCGCATGGGCCTAGGTGGGGCGCACCCAGCCCACAGGGGCTGGTTCCCTCCCACTTAGCCCATGTGGCCCCCGAGAGGTGGCCTCCCGGTGGACCTCCGGAACCTCCCGGTGGCCCCGCATTTTACCAGATACCACTCAAACTTCCTGAGTCCGCTTAACCACTTTCCATATATAAATCTTTACCTCCGGACCATTCCGAACTCCTCGTGACGTCCGGGATCTCATCCGGACTCGAACAACATTCGGTAATCACATACTTGTCTTCCTATTAACCCTAGCGCCACCGAACCTTAAGTGTGTAGACCCTACGGGTCGGGAGACATGCGACATGACCGAGACTACCTCAAGTCAATAACCAACAGCGGGATCTGGATACCCATGTTGGCTCCCACATGCTCCTCGATGTTGTCATCGGATGAACCACGATGTCAAGGGTTCAAGCAACCCGTATTCTATTCCCTTTGTCGACGGTGTGTTACTTGCCCGAGACTCGATCGTCGGTATCCCAATACCTCGCTTAGTCTCGTTACGCAAGTCACTTTACTCGTATCGCAATGCATGATCCCGTGACCGGACACTTGATCACTTTGAGCTCATTATGATGATGCATTACCGAGTGGGCCCTAGTGATACCTCTCCGTAACACGGAGTGACAAATCCCGATCTCGATCCGTGTCAACCCAATGGTCACTTTCGGAGATACCTGTAGTGCACCTTTATAGTCACCCGATTACGTTGTGACGCTTGATACACCCAAAGCACTCCTACGGTATCCGGAATTGCACGATCTCATGGTCTAAGGAAGAGATACTTGACATTGGAAAAGCTCTAGCAAAACGAACTACACGATCTTTGTGCTATGCTTAGGATTGTCTTGTCCATCACGCCATTCTCCTAATGACGTGATCCCGTTGTCAATGACATCCGATGTCCATAGTCGAAACCATGACTATCTGTTGACCAACGAGCTAGTCAACTAGAGGCTTACTAGGACGTATTGTAGTCTATGTATTCACACGTGTATTACGATTTCCGGATAATACAGTTATAGCATGAATAAAAGACAATTATCATGAACAAGGAAATATAATAATAATGCTTTTATTATTGCCTCTAGGGCATATTTCCAACAGTCTCCCACTTGCACTAGAGTCAATAATCTAGTTTACATTGTGATGAATCGAACACCCATAGAGTTCTCGGTGTTGATCATGTTTTGCCCATGAAGAGAGAGTTTAGTCAACGGATCTCGACATTCAGATCCGTATGCACTTTACAAATTTCTATGTCTCCATTCTGAACATTTTCACCGATGGAGTTGAAGCGACGCTTGATGTGCCTGGTCTTCTTGTGAAACCTGGGCTCCTTGGCAAGGGCAATAGCTCGGTGTTGTCACGAAGAGTTTGATCGGCCCGACGCATTGGGTATGACTCCTAGGTCGGTGATGAACTCCTTCACCCAAATTGCTTCATGCGCTGCCTCCGAGGCTGCCATGTACTCCGCTTCACATGTAGATCCCGCCACGACGCTCGCTTGCAGCTGCACCAGCTTATCGCTCCACCATTCAACATATACACGTATCCGGTTTGTGACTTAGAGTCATCAGATCGTGTCGAAGCTAGCGTCGGCGTAACCTGTTCTGACGAGCTCTTCGTCACCTCCATAAACGAAACATGTCCTTTGTCCTTTTCGTGTACTTCAGGATATTCTTGACCGCTGTCCGGTGTTCCTTGCGGGATTACTTTGGTACCTTCCTACCAAACTTACGGCAAGGTTTACATCAGTCTGGTACACAGCATGGCATACATAATAGATCCTATGGCTGAGGCATAGGGATGACACTCATCTCTTCTTTATCTTTTGTCGTGGTCGGGCATTGAGCTGAGCTCAATCTCACACCTTGCAAAACAGGCAAGAACCCTTCTTGGACTGATCCATTTTGAACTTCTTCAAAATCTTATCAAGGTATGTGCTTTGTGAAAGACCTATGAGGCGCCTTGATCTATCTCTATAGATCTTGATGCCTAATATATAAGCAGCTTCTCCAAGGTCCTTCATTGAAAAACACTTATTCAAGTAGGCCTTAATGCTGTCCAAGAATTCTATATCATTTCCCATCAAGTATGTCATCTACATATAATATGAGAAATGCTCTGAGCTCCCACTCACTTTCTTGTAAACGCAGGCTTCTCCATAAGTCTCATAAACCCAAACGCTTTGATCATCTCATCAAAGCGAATGTTCCAACTCCGAGATGCTTGCACCAGCCCATAAATGGATCGTTGGAGCTTGCATACTTTGTCGCATTCTTAGGATCGACAAAACCTTACGGCTGTATCATATACAGCTCTTCCTTAAGATAGCCGTTATGAACGCTGTTTTGACGCCCATCTGCCATATCTCATAATCATAGTATGCGGCAATTGCTAACATGATTGGACGGACTTAAGCTTCGCCACGGAGAGAAAGTCTCATCGTAGTCAATCCCTTGAACTTGCCGATAACCCTTAGCGACAAGTCGAGCTTTATAGATGGTGACATTACCATCCGCGTCCGTCTTCTTCTTAAAGATCCATTTGTTTTCTATCGTCGCCGATCATCGGGCAAGTCACCAAAGTCCACACTTTGTTTTCATACATGGATTCTATCTCGGACTTCATGGCTTCTAGCCATTTGTTGGAATCTGGGCCGCCATCGCTTCTTCATAGTTCAAGGTTCATTGTTGTCTAACAACATGATTTCCGTGACAGGGTTGCCGTATTCACTGCAGTGCGGAACGTGTCCTAGTGGACCCTGAAGTTCAGAGCAACTTGATCCAAGTACCTTGATCATCATCATGAATTTCCTCTTGGTTGGTGTCTCCTCGATGTTGTCATCGGATGAACCCACGATGTCAAGGTTCAAAGCAACCCGTATTCTATTCCCTTTAGCCGGTGATTGTGTTACTTGCGAGACTTCGATCGTCGGTATCCCAATACCTCGTTTAGTCTAGGTGCCCGCAAAGTCACTTTACTCGTACCGCAATGCATGATCCGTGACCGAACTTGATCACTTTGAGCTCATTATGATGCATTACAGTGGGCCTAGTGATACCTCTCCGTGTCTGCGGGTGACAAATCCGATCTCGATCCGTGTCAACCCAATGGTCACTTTCGGAGATACACTTAGTGCACCTTTATAGTCACCCGATTCGTTGTGGCGTTTGATACACCAAAGCACTCCTACGGTATCAAGGAATTGCTGCGATCTCATGGTCTAAGGAAGAGATACTTGACATTGGAAAAGCTCTAGCAAACGAACTACGATCTTTGTGCTATGCTTAGGATTGGGTCTTGTCCATCGTCATTCTCCTAATGGCGTGATCCCGTTATCAATGACATCCGATGTCCATAGTCAGAAACCATGACTATCTGTTGACCAACGAGCTAGTCAACTAGAGGCTTACTAAGGACGTATTGTAGTCTATGTATTCACGTGTATTACGATTTCCGGATAATACAGTTATAGCATGAATAAAGACAATTATCATGAACAAGGAAATATAATAATAATGCTTTTATTATTGCCTCTAGGGCATATTTCCAACATCTCCACTTGCACTAGAGTCAATAATCTAGTTTACATTGTGATGAATCGAACACCCATAGAGTTACGGTGTTGATCATGTTTTGCCAGCGGAAGAGGTTTGAGTCAGCGGATCTGCGACATTGAGATCCGTATGCACTTTACAAATTTCTATGTCTCCATTGAACATTTCACGGATGGAGTTGAGCGGCAACAGTGTGCTGGTCTTCTTGTGAAACCTGGGCTCCTTGCAAGGCAATAGCTCGATGTTGTCCTGAAGAGTTTGATCGGCCCGACGCGTGGGTATGACTCTAGGTCGGTGATGAACTCCTTCACCCAAATTGCTTCATCGCTGCCTCCGAGGCTGCCATGTACTCCGCTTCACATGTAGATCCCATACGGCTTTCCTTGCGCTGCAGCTCTTGCTCCACCATTCAACATATACGTATCCGGTTTGTGACTTAGAGTCATCGGATCGTGTGCCGAAGCTAAGCGTCGTAACTTTTTCTGACAGGCTCTTCGTCACCTCCATAAGCAAACATGTCCTTTGTCCTTTTCCGGTGCCAGGATATTCTTGACCGCTGTCGGTGTTCCTTGCGGGATTACTTTGGTACCTTCCTGCAAACTTACGGCAAGGTTTACATCAGGTCAGTACACATATGGCATACATAATAGATCCTATGGCTGAGGCATGGGGATGACACTCATCTCTTCTTTATCTTTTGCCGTGGGTGGGCATTGGTGACTCAATCTCACACCTGCAAAACAGGCAGAACCCTTCTTGGACTGATCCATTGGAGGATTCTGTCAATGACCGCCTCATCGGGGAGGTTAATATTCATTTGGGTCATACGGTTGTGCAACCTGGACATCTTCGAATGTGTTCACCGTGAACTGTTTTCCTCCATCTTACAACTATAGAACTTGTCGGAGATGTCATAGCTCTCGACCGGGCGTGAGCTTGGAAAACAAGTTTCAGCTCTCGAACATCTCATATGCTCCGTGGTGCTCAAAACGCTTTTGGAGCCCGGTTCTAAGCTGTAAAGCATGCCGCATCGAACGAGGGAGTAATCATCAAGACGAGACTGCCAAGCATTCATAATGTCTTGGTTCTGCAGGGACGGAGCTTCACCTAGCGGTCCTTCTAGGACGTATTGTTTCTGGCAGCTATGAGGATGATCCTCGGTTCGGACCCAGTCCGTATAGTTCTGCCGTCATCTTTCAGCTTGGTTTCTCTAGGAACGCGTTGAAGTTCAAGTTGACATGGCGTTGGCCATTTGATCTACAAGACATATAATTCAAAAGTTTTAGACTAAGTTCATGATAATTAAGTTCATCTAATCAAATTATTAATGAACTCCCACTCAGATTAGACATCCTCTAGTCATCTAAGTGACACGATCCGAGTCGACTAGGCCGTGTCCGATCATCACGTGAGACGGACTAGTCATCGTCGGTGAACATTCTCATGTTGATCGTATCTTCCATACGACTCGTGTTCGACCTTTCGGTCTCCGTGTTCCGAGGCCATGTCTGTACATGCTAGGCTCGTCAAGTTTAACCCTAAGTGTTTTGCGTGTGTAAATCTGTCTTACACCCGTTGTATGTGAGCGTAAGAATCCATCACACCCGATCATCACGTGGTGCTTAGAAGCGACGAACTGTAGCAACGGTGCACGTTAGGGAGAACACTTCTTGAAATTGTTCTTAAGGGATCATCTTATTTACTACCGTCGTTCTAAGTAAACAAGATGTATAAGCATAATAAACATCACATGCAATTATATAGTAGTGACATGATATGGCCAATATCATAAAACTCCATTGATCTCCATCTTCGGGGCTCCATGATCATCTTGTCACCGGCATGGCACCATGATCTCCATCATCATGATCTCCATCATCGTGCCTCCATGAAGTTGTCACGCCAACGACTACTTCTACTACTATGGCTAACGCGTTTAGCAATGAAGTAAAGTAAGTTACATGGCGTTCTTCAATGACACGCAGGTCATACAAAATAAAGACAACTCCTATGGCTCTGCCGGTTGTCATACTCATCGACATGCAAGTCGTGATTCCTATTACAAGAACATGATCTCATACATCACAATATATCATCATTCATCACAACTTGGCCATATCCGTCACATGACAATTGCTGCAAAAAACAAGTTAGGCGTCCTCTAATTGTTGTTGCATCTTTTACGTGGCTGCAATTGGGTTCTAGCAAGAACGTTTTCTTACCTCGAATAACCACAACGTGATCTTGTCAACTTCTATTTACCCTTCATAAGGACCCTGTTCATCGAATCCGCTCCCACTAAAGTAGGAGAGACAGACACCCGCCAGCCACCTTATGCAACTAGTGCATGTTAGTCGGTGGAACCGGTCTCACGTGAAATGCGTGTAAGGTTGGTCGGGCCGCTTCATCCCACAATACCGCGGAAGCAAGAAACAACTAGTAACGGCAAGTAAGTTGACAAGATCCACGCCCACAACAGAATTGTGTTCTACTCGTGCAAAGAGAACTACGCATAGACCTAGCTCGATACCCTTTGTTGGGGAGCGTTGCAGAAAATTAAAATTTTTCTACGGTTTCACCAAGATCCATCTATGAGTTCTACCATGCAACGAGTAACGAGAGAGAGTTTGCATCTACATACCACTTGTAGATCGAATACGGAAGCGTTCTTGAGAGTGGTGATGATGAAGACGTTCCCAACGTGATTCCGATCACCGATGACCAAAATCTTGAAAGGACAGCACCTCCGTGTTCAACACACGACGGGACGATGGTGTCTCCTCCGTCTTGATCCAGCAAGAGAGAAGGAGAGGTTGAAGAAGACAATCCCAATGGCAGCACGACGGCGTGGTGCGGCTGGTCTGATAGTTCTCCGCAGGCTTCGCCAAGCTTGCGTGGAGAAAGAGAGGTGTTGGGAGGAGGGCTGCGCCACAACTGTGTTGGCAGCCTCCCCCACCCCTCTATTTATAGGAGGAGAGGGTCAAGGGGCGGCCCTCTAGGGAAAACCCTAGGGGGCGGCGCCAAGGAGGAGGGGAGGAGGGTGGCTTGCCCCCAAGCTGAGGGGCGCCCCTTTAGGTTTCCTCCTCCCAAACCCTAGGCGCATGGGCCTAGGTGGGAGGCGCACCCAGCCCACCGGGGCTGGTTCCCTCTCCACTTAGCCCATGTGGCCCCGGGAGAGGTGGCCCCTCCGGTGGACCTCGGAACCCTCCCGGTGGCCCCGGTATTTTACCGGTATACCACCAAACTTCCCGAGTCCGTTTAACCACTTTCCATATATAAATCTTTACCTCCGGACCATTCCGAACTCCTCGTGACGTCCGGGATCTCATCCGGACTCGAACAACATTTGGTAATCACATACTTGTCTTCCTATTAACCCTAAGCGCCACCGAACCTTAAGTGTGTAGACCCTACGGGTTCGGGAGACATGAGACATGACCGAGACTACCTCAAGTCAATAACCAACAGCGGGATCTGGATACCCATGTTGGCTCCCACATGCTCCTCGATGTTGTCATCGGATGAACCACGATGTCAAGGGTTCAAGCAACCCGTATTCTATTCCCTTTGTCGACGGTGTGTTACTTGCCCGAGACTCGATCGTCGGTATCCCAATACCTCGTTTAGTCTCGTTACGGCAAGTCACTTTACTCGTATCGCAATGCATGATCCGTGACCGGACACTTGATCACTTTGAGCTCATTATGATGATGCATTACCGAGTGGGCCCTAGTGATACCTCTCCGTAACACGGAGTGACAAATCGATCTCGATCCGTGTCAACCCAATGGTCACTTCGGAGATACCCAGTAGTGCACCTTTATAGTCACCCGATTCGTTGTGACGTTTGATACACCCAAAGCACTCCTACGGTATCCGGGAATTGCACGATCTCATGGTCTAAGGAAGAGATACTTGACATTGGAAAAGCTCTAGCAAAACGAACTACACGATCTTTGTGCTATGCTTAGGATTGGGTCTTGTCCATCACGTCATTCTCCTAATGGCGTGATCCGTTATCAATGACATCCGATGTCCATAGTCAGGAAACCATGACTATCTGTTGACCAACGAGCTAGTCAACTAGAGGCTTACTAGGGACGTATTGTAGTCTATGTATTCACACGTGTATTACGATTTCCGGTTAATACAGTTATAGCATGAATAAAAGACAATTATCATGAACAAGGAAATATAATAATAATGCTTTTATTATTGCCTCTAGGGCATATTTCCAACACTTCTGTCCCGGTTGGTAAGGGCCTTTTGTCCCGGTTCCTGAACCGGGACTAAAGGGTCGTTACTAATGCCCTGGCCCTTTAGTCCCGGTTCAGTCCAGAACCGGGATGATGGGCCTCCACGTGGCGGTCGCCGAGAGCCCACGAGGAGGGCCTTTGGTCCCGGTTGGTGGCACCAACCGGGACCAATAAACATCCCACGTCGACATTTCAGGGGTTGTGGTTTTTTTTTTTTAAGGGGGGGTTGGGGGTTTTGGGGGGTTAATTTAATTAGGTGTTTTATATATTGTGTTAGCTAGCTAATTAATAGAGAGAAGTGTCCTTTCTTATGTCCGTGCTTGGTCGACGCTACGTACTATACATAGAGAGGCCCTTGACACGCTAGCTAGTAAGAAAGTGAAGGAAACCATATTAAGTATAGAAGTTCGTCATGCATACCGAGAGAAGTGATCGATCGACCTCTCCTTCTCCGAGAGATTGGTCGAACAACAAGTTTTCGTATTATCTATCCGACGCTACTGGCTACATACATATACAATATGTAAGATCTCTTACAATCCCCTAGCATTTGAAATCAACTTCCACATGGTATTCTCCGGCTTTATTGATGACGTGGTCAAGAAAGAATCCCCTCAATTTCTCTTGAATTGCTTTCATGCGATCTTGTGGTAGGAGTTCATTCCGCATCTGCCACGTCTAATTTGAAGAAGGGGGTTAATACATATATATGAATGAAACTCAACAGAAATGATGGTGTAATAAAATGAAATTGTGAATATTGTTGCTTACGCACTTCATATTGTCTTTTAGAGTAGCCCCGCTTATTTTTCAAAGTCGAGTTGTAGATGAACTCGCACACGTAGTATCCACATAAATTATTCCCTTCTTCCTGCCACAAGCACTTTACGAGAAATAGAGGTCAATCAAACTGATAATGAAGCATTATAAATGGAATTGATGAAAGTATAGCTATAGAATCAACGGGAGATGCGCACAACTAGCTAGCTAGTAGTACTTACTTTCAGGTATGTATATCGCAGCTCCTTCGGCAGTCCCGGAGCTTCTGCGGTGAACTGTTTCCAAACCCTGCAAGACAAAGAAAATAATTATTATTACTTGAGATATCAGGAAATGAAAAAAAAGTTACCGATATGGTGCGATAATGATCGATTGAACTTACTTGTTGAGCAATTTAGTCATGTCCGCATAGGTTTCGGGATCTTTTCGTCTCGAGTCTAAGACGGTTACTAGTCCCCGCTCAAGCTTAATCTCCAGAAGAACATAGTGGAAGTTGCGCACGCATGCATAACTCGTCAATTACATTACTATAACCTCGCTCGAGTAATAAGGGAAACCGAATATGCACACGACAGTAACACTCACTTGAAGTTGTAAGGAAAGAGTATGGTATCTTTGTTTTGATTTTTGATCAACGATTGTAGCAAGTTGGCCTCGGCCTCTTCGGCGTGCTTTTTAACCTGAATTTCATCTATGATATTTGTGTCAATGAACCCAATATCATACATTTCTTGTTTTCTGCACTCGACGATCTTCAATCTGCATAATATAGTGAGGATAATTAATTATAAATACATGCAATGAAAGAGCTGAGCTATATATAGAGACTTAATGACATAAATAGTACTTACAGACAGTAGCAAAAGACCGTTAATTTATCGAGGGCCTTTTGATTGAAGAACTCGAAGAACTCCTCAAATGGAACAGCCAACAGATCAGTTCCAACGAGGTCGTGCTCCTCTTTAATTCTCAGATACAAAGTATTCGTCCCCCCAGACTCTCTGTAGGTTTTCATGTACCAATTATGGAATCTTCGCATCATCGTTGTTAGAGATTTTTCATCTTTCACGAGAGGCTTCCCGTACTCGTATCTGTGTTCGTCCACCTCCATGAAATCAAAATGTACATCGTCAGGCAGGTAATCTGCAAGATTGCTATAACCGGACACCGTCCCCGGAGCATTAGCGACGATGTCGCTAGACACATTGAGCGGGGGGCACGATTGGTTCGCTTGTTCGTCGAGCTGGGCAATTTTTTTCCCAGCTGCTCGTCGTTCTTTTAACCTTTGATCACTGACAGTAGCTCCCGACCGCGACTCTTCTTGATATGCCTTTTGAGTAATGCGCTCATAGTTGGTTTTCGGCGGAGACTTTGGTGGTTTCCTCAAGCCATCAATAGTGCGCTTTGCTTTCACCGGATCTACCTTCTCCTCCAGAGGTGGATGTCTTTGCGCTTTCAACCCTTCAAAGAAGTCCTTCACTTTGGTCCGCACGATCTTTACGTTTTCCTCCTCGGTCGTCTCGCACAGTAACTTCTCTAGAGGCTTGAGAGGTGGACCGTATCTGTATTGCCTCCTACCTCTGGCTGTACTGCTAGACGCCGGAACAGACGGAGCGGCTGCGGCTGTCTTCTTTCGTGCTTGCTTACGAGGCGGAGGAGAAGGACTACGACATGCTGGAGCAGCCGGGGCGGCGGCGGGTCTCTTCCGCCCTTGCTGGCGAGGCGGAGAAGGAGGAGGCTGCTGGCTGCTCGGGCGCGCCGGCGCAGGCGGAGAAGGAGGCGGAGTGCCGCCACGCGCCGGAGAAGGAGGCCGAGTACCCTGATTGTCACTCGCCGGAGGAGGAGGCGGTGGAGGAGGCGGAGTGCCTTGACTCGCCGGAGGAGGAGGAGGAGGAGGCGGAGGCATCCAGTTCGGAAGGTTGATGAGCTCCTTCCGCCATAGGCATGGAGTCTTCAGAGCAGAACCCAGCCTAGTCTCCCCTTCACCGGTAGGGTGGTCAAGCTGGAGGTCCTCAAATCCCTCCGTTATTTCATCCACCATCATCCTAGCATATCCTTCGAATCAGCCGGCGGTGAAAAGTTGCGCCGGGTTCGATGGGATAAACAGAGCCAACAGCCGCCTTGACCTTCAAATTCATCCATTGCGTCATAATTTGGCAATTTTGAGACTCGTGATAGCATCCACGGATAGCTGGCGTGAGCCGTCAAGACATGCTCCGACCGAAGCAGCTCGGTGGAAGCCATCTTTGCTTCTCCGTTGAGATGGCGGGTAGCCGGGGAAGCTTGGCAGTTCGCTTGCTGCGATTTGCTTCTCGTTCCTCTATCGCTTGTACCCTTGCGTGCAGTGCCTGCAGTTGGGTCTGCTACACTTTTTTCCTCCTCTCCTGGCATTTGTAACCGCATGCGTCCGGAAAACCAGCATTCCACGGAACGGAGCCTGGCATGCCTCGTGTCCGTCCAGGGTGCTCAGGATTCCCGAGGGCCATTGTGAGCTCGTCGTTCTCTCTGTCTGGAAGGAACGTCCCTTGCTGTGCTACATCGATATAGTGTTGAAGCCTCTTGACTGGTATTTCCAATTGCTCGTCCGTCCAAATGCACTTCTCTGATATAGGGTCCAAGGTTCCGCCAGCCCCGAAGAACCAAGTCCGGCAACGGTCTGGCCAGTTCATTGTCTCTAGTTCGATCCCTTTATCAACCAGATCATTCTCAGCCTTGGCCCACTTAGGCCGTTTTTTGTAGGTAGCCACCTGACCCCGTGCGATGGTGAAGCTTCTTCTTCGCAGCATTTTGCTTGTTTGTCGCCGACATCTTCTTACTCTTTTCCGATGTCTTGTGGGCCACAAATGTGGGCCAGTGATCTCTGATCCTCTCATATTTGCCCTTGAATTCTGGTGCCTCTTTTTTGTCGACAAACGTATTCAGGTCTTTCTTCCACCTCCTGAATAGGTCTGCCATCTTCTTAAGAGCAAAAGACTTGATTAATTGCTCTTTAACTGGCTTCTCCGGATCATCCTCTGGCGGTAGGGTTAAATTTGACTTCAGCTCAGTCCAAAGATCATTTTTCTGCATATCATTGACATAAGACACCTCAGGGTCCTCGTTCTTAGGCTTATACCATTGGTGGATGCTGATCGGGATCTTGTCCCTAACCAGAACCCCGCACTGAGAAACAAATGCGTTCTTTGTCCGGATGGGTTCAATCGGTTGGCCGTCGCGCACGATTGCTATGATCTCAAACCTTTCATCCGAGCTCAACTTTTTCTTCGGGCCTCGTCTCTTTACCGAAGTTGTGCTCGATCCGGAGGGCTAGAAAAAAGAACAAAGACGAGAGTTAATTAATATGTGTACATACCAAAACAATGAATGCATCAATTAGCTAGTCAGCACAGGCTTAACTAATATATATACCTGGCCGGACTCGGTTTGGTCACCGGAGCCGTCATCACGGTCTCCTTCTTGCACCGTCATTGGGTCACCGGAGCCATCATAATCATAGCCAGCTGCTTCTTCACCCTCTCCTTCCAGACTATCGGTGTCGTTGAGAAACAACGAGTAGACGGCATCACTTCCTTGTGCGATTATGTCCCCCAACAACGCTTCTTGTGCTTCGTCTCGGGGGGTGTCCATAGTTTCTACAAATATTTACAACATGGCAATTATTATTCAAACATGCCAGATGGATATATTAGCTAGTGGCAAACATAGAACTAGCTAGCTAATCACAGTAAGGAATCATATTAATTAGTGGCCTCGACGTTGTTTCTCTAGGGTTTGGGGTGGCCTCGGCAACGCTTCAAGGGTAGGGGCGCGGTGGGAGGGGGTAGGAGACCGACATCGTTTTTTTCTAGGGTTTGGGTGTCCTCGAGAGTTTTGGTCGAGCGAGAGGGCCGGGGGGTGCTCCCATGGTATAAGTTATCACGATCGAAGTTATCTGGGAGGGGGTTATATCGACAACGACGACATACATACATGGGAAAATAATGTTATCGGGGAGGGGGTAGGTCGACCCCCCCCCTCGTGTTGAAGTTATCGGGACACGAGGTATATTGACAACGACATATCCGATAAAAAATAAGAAGACGAAGAAGAAATAAAAAGAGGAGAAGAAGATATTAATAGAGGAGAAGATTGAAGAAAAAAAGAAGAAAAAATTTTCTATATTCTCTTCTTCTCCTCCTCTATTCCTTTATTCTTCTCCTCTTCTTTTTCTTCTTTTTTCTTCTTCTTATTTATTCCTCTTCTTATTCCTCTTCTTCTCCTTTCTTCCTCTTCTTATTTTCCTTTTTCCTCTCATTCTTTTTCTTCTTCTTCCTTTCCTAGCTAGATATATAAATTTTTTCTAAAAATGTAACTTTTGCATATATACATGGAAAAAAAATGTTATCGGGGAGGGGGTATATCGACCCCCCCCCCTCCCCTCGACCCTCTTTTCCTTCTTCTTCCTTCATCCTTCTTCCTCTTTTCTTCTCCAACACAAAACACATCTCATCTCATCTCATTTCATCCAAAAATAATTCTTTGCATATGAATATACATACATTTACTTTTTATCTTAAATGTTACATATGAACATTTTCTTAAATGAGCATATGAAAATTTTCTTAAATATTAATGAGCATATGAACATACATATCACCAAAAAATAGACCTTTTTCTTGGTAACAAAAAAAATTCAAAAACGAGCATTATACAGCATATACAGAGCATTATACAGTGAACATACATACATACATACATACAGTAAGCATATACAGAGCATTATACGGCGACGGCGACGATGGTTGGCGTTTGGTGGGCTTACGGATGGCGTCTTGGGACGGCAATGAGAAGGAAAGGGAGGAGGCAGGGCTCATGAGGGGAGGGTCGAGGTCGCCGCCGGAATCGGTCTGGCGGCGGACGAACGACCTCGGGATGAATGGGTCGCGGAGGCGGGCGTGGTGCTTCCCATAGCGATGGCGATGACGATCATCGCGGCGACGGCGACGGCGACGACGACGGCGCGGGTTGGCGACGACGACAGCGTCGGCGAAGCGGCGGCGGCGTTAGGGCAGCTGGCGGCGACAGGGCAGGGCGACGACGGGCGCACGGACGTCGTCTGGGCGGCGGCAGTGTCGGGCAGCGGGCGGTGTTGATCTGGGCAGCCTGGCGGCGGCGATGAGCTCAGCATCGTCGGGCGGGCCAGGGGGCAACTGGCGATGAGTTCGTCAAATTTTCCTAAGTGCTACTTATATACCGAGCCTTTGGTCCCGGTTCATAGCGAGAAGCGGGACCAAGATATTTTTAGTCGGTTGGTGCTACCAACGGGACCAAAGGCCTTTTTAGCAGCCCAAAGGGCGGAAGCGGCGACCTTTGGTCCGGTTGGTGGCACGAACCGGGACTAAAGGTAACATTGGTCCCGATTGGTGGCACGAACCGGAAGTCCTGTTCGTGCCACCAACCGGGACCAATGTGCTTGCAATGGCGTGGTGGTGAGAGTTTAGTCCCACCTTGCTAGTTGAGAGCGTCGACCACCTACTTATAAGCTTTGCTGCCTCCTCTTTCTCTCGAACTCCTCTCGAACAGCGGGCCTATGGGCCTAATCGACATTGCTTTGCTTGTGGGCTGTTGGGCCTTCAAGGGCCTGAATCTGGCCCATGGTAGGGTTTCTAGTCGTATTCAGGCCATGGGGCCCGATGGGAGGCACTTTTTGTGTTTTTTTCTTTACTTATTGTTGCTATTTTATTTTTTCCAGTTTTTTATTTTCTGCATTATTTATTTTCTTTTGTTTTTTGCTTTATTTTTAATTCTTTTCGCTTTTAGTTTTAGAAAATTATAAACTTTCTATTAGTGCCATTAGTTTTCAAATTTGAAAAACACTTTTTTTTTTTTTTGTTTTCTTTCTTGCTTTATTTATTTTATTTTGTTTCTACTTACAATAAAATACTTATTGTTGCTATTTTAATTTTTTTTCGAGTTTTTTGTTTTGTTTTCGCATTATTTATTTTCTTTTTTTGCTTTATTTTTTAATTGTTTTTTGCTTTTAGTTTTAGAAAAATTATAAAGTTTCTGTTAGTGCCATTAGTTTTCAAATTTGAAAACACTTTTTTGTTTTTTTGTTTTCTTTGTTGCTTTATTTATTTTATTTTGTTTCTACTTACAACAAAATACTTATTGTTGCTATTTTTATTTTGTTTTCAGTTTTTTGTTTTGTTTTCTGCATTATTTATTTTCTTTTGTTTTTGCTTTATTTTTAATTCTTGTTTCTTTTTGGTCAGCAAAATTATAAACTTTCTGTAGTGCCATTAGTTTTAAATTTGAATAGTTAAAATTTGAATTCTTTGAATTTGTGTGAATCACAAGTTTGTGATTAACTTTACTAAAAATGAACATAGATGCGCCTATAGAAAATTCAACCTAAATTCATAATAAATTTCTATGAATTTTAGAGAAATACATTATGAATTTAGGTCAAATTCCCTGTATAGGGGCATCTATTTTCATTTTGAGAGGAGCTCAACAAGGCAGAGAGGGACGGGCTTATAAACCGGTGTGAGCGCCCTTCGGTTGGCGAGGTGGGAATAAACTCGATCATAACGAGGACCAACCCTTTAGTCCCGGTTTGTGGCACAAACCGACTAATGGTCATGGGCCAAGGCGGCGATTGGTCCCGGTTCGTGCGTGGAACCGGGACCAAAAGGTCCAGACGAACCGGGACCAATGGCCCACGTGGCTGCCCTCTTGAGAGTGTTCTTGGTGAGAACATAGTTGACAAGGAGCGAACCGGGATTAATGGTATTACGAGGGCCGAACCATAAGACATTAAAGCATTTCAAATGAACTCTGAAAAAGTTGAAAGTTGGCATGGTATCATAATTTCACCCACATAGCATGTGCATGTACAAAACGGACAATGGTATCATACTCGTCTGTTACAAAGTTGGCATGGTATCATCATAATAGTTGCGGGAGAAAGTCTTCACTTTTTCTTCGCTTGTGTCATTTGCTTATTGCGCCGTAACCATGGATAATCTTCATCGTTTATCAGGATGCTTGGGTCAGCCTTGACTTTGAAGGGAGGAATTTCATGAAACTTTTCATAATCTTCAGACATGTCTGTCTTGCCCTCCACTCCCACGATGTCCCTTTTTCCTGAAAGAATTATGTGGCGCTTTGGCTCATCGTATGATGTATTCACTTCCTTATCTTTTCTTTTTCTCGGTCTGGTAGACATGTCCTTCACATAGATAACCTGTGCCACATCATTGGCTAGGACGAATGGTTCGTCAATGTACCCAAGATTTTTCAGATCCACTGTTGTCATTCCGTACTGTGGGTCTACCTGTACCCCGCCTCCTGACAGATTGACCCATTTGCACTTAAACAAAGGGACCTTAAAATCATGTCCGTAGTCAAGTTCCCATATGTCCACTATGTAACCATAATATGTGTCCTTTCCCCTCTCGGTTGCTGCATCAAAGGGGACACCGCTGTTTTGGTTGGTGCTCTTTTGATCTTGTTCAATCGTGTAAAATGTATTCCCATTTATCTCGTATCCTTTGTAAGTCAATACAGTAAAAAATGGTCCCCTGGACAACAAGTACAGCTCATCACAAACAGTCTTGTCACCTCTGAGACGTGTTTCCAACCAACTGCTGAAAGTCTGATGTGTTCACATGTAATCCGATCGTCGACCGCTCCGGGTGTTTGGAGCGCAGATCGTTCTTGTGTTCATCGACATACGGGTCACCAAGGTAGAGTTCTGTAGAACTGTAGTGTGCTTGAGACCAAGAATATCCATCCTGCATATTATTGAGTCCCTCCAAGCGTGCCTTTTCCAGTCAGTCTCCCCTCATACCGCGATTTAGGGAGACCTATCTTCTTAAGACCAGGAATGATGTCAACACAAAACCCGATGACATCCTCTGTTTGATGGCCCATGGAGATGCTTCCGTCTGGCCTAGCGCGGTTACGGACATATTTCTTTAGGACTCCCATGAACCTCTCAAAGAGGAACATATTGTGTAGAAATACGGGCCCCAGAATGACAATCTCGTCGACTAGATGAACTAGGACGTGCGTCATGATATTGAAGAAGGATGGTGGGAACACCAACTCGAAACTAACAAGACATTGCGCCACATCACTCCTTAGCGTTGGTACGATTTCTGGATCGATCACTTTCTGAGATATTGCATTGAGGAATGCACATAGCTTCACAATGGCTAATCGGACGTTTTTCGGTAGAAGCCCCCTCAATGCAACTGGAAGCAGTTGCGTCATAAACACGTGGCAGTCATGAGACTTTAGGTTCTGGAACTTTTTCTCTGGCATATTTATTATTCCCTTTATATTCGACGAGAAGCCAGTCGGGACCTTCATACTGAGCAGGCATTCAAAGAAGATTTCTTTATCTTCTTTCGTAAGAGTGTAGCTGGCAGGACCTTCATAGTGCTTCGGAGGCATGCCGTCTTTTTCGTGCAAGCGTTGCAGGTCCTCCCGTTCCTCAGGTGTATCTTTTGTCTTCCCATACACGCCCAAGAAGCCTAGCAGGTTCACGCAAAGGTTCTTCGTCACGTGCATCACGTCGATCGAAGAGCGGACCTCTAGGTCTTTCCAGTAGGGTAGGTCCCAAAATATAGATTTCTTCTTCCACATGGGTGCGTGTTTCTCAGCGTCATTCGGAACAGCTAGTCCGCCGGGACCCTTTCCAAAGATTACGTGTAAATCATTGACCATAGCAAGTACGTGATCATCGGTACGCATGGAGGGCTTCTTCCGGTGATCTGCCTCGCCTTTGAAATGCTTGCCTTTCTTTCGACATTGATGGTTGGTCGGAACAAATCGACGATGGCCCAGGTACACATTCTTCCTACAGCTTCCCAGGTATATACTTTCAGTGTCATCTAAACAGTTCGTGCATGCATGGTATCCCTTGTTTGTCTGTCCTGAAAGGTTACTGAGAGCGGGCCAATCGTTGATGGTCACGAACAGCAACGCCTTTAGGTCAAATTCCTCCTGTTTGTGCTCATCCCACGTACGTACACCGTTTCCATTCCACAGCTGTAAAAGTTCTTCAACTAATGGCCTTAGGTACACATCAATGTCGTTGCCGGGTTGCTTAGGGACTTGAGAACTGGCATCATAATGAACTTCCGCTTCATGCACATTCAAGGAGGAAGGTTATACATACATAGAGTCATGGGCCAGGTGCTGTGATTGCTGCTCTGCTCCCCGAAAGGATTAATGCCATCCGCGCTTAAAGCAAACCATACGTTCCTTGGGTCCTTCGCAAACTCATCCCAGATTTCTCTCGATTTTTCTCCATGCGACCCGTCACCGGTGCTCTCAACTTCCGTCTTTCTTACGGTCCTCAACGTGCCATCGCATCAACTTGGCATGCTCTCCGTTTCGAACAGACGTTTCAACCGTGGTATTATAGGAGCATACCACATCACCTTCGCAGAAGCCTCTTCACGGGGGCTCGCCGTCAACATCACCGTGGTCATCTCGTCGATCTTATACCGCAATGCACCGCATATCGGGCATGCGTTCAGATCCTTGTATGCATCGCGGTAGAGGATGCGATCATTAGGGCATGCATGTATCTTTCGCACCTCCAATCCTAGAGGGCATACGACCTTCTTTTTGTGTATGTCTTTGTCGGGCAATTCGTTATCCTTTGGAAGCTTCTTCTTCAATATTTTGAGAGCTTCTCAAATCCTTTGTCGAGCACATCATTCTCGCCTTCCACTGCAGCAATTCGAAAGACGGTACCGAGCTTTGTGTTGCCATCTTCGCAATTGGGGTACAACCCTTTTTGTGATCCTCTAACATGTGATCGAACTTCAGCTTCTCCTTTTGACTTTCGCATTGCGTCCTTGCATCGATAATGACCCGGCGGAGATCATCATCATCGGGCACATCGTATGATTCCTCTTGATCTTCAAAGACCTTCGCAGTAAAGCACCATCGTGCACATCGTCTGCATTTTCTCTTGATGTTCAATGGCGGGGACGGGCGTGATGGACCGCTAAACCTAGACAAATATTGAGGAAAATGGAGCTTGGAGGTCGAGCTTGAGAGGAGAAAGCTTAAGTAGTGTGGCTCGGGCATTCCATCGAACACCTTGTGTGCATAGGAGGTGAGCTAGAGCACCACCAAGCCCTCTCCCCTCGGCGGCGGAAAAAACAGAGCGGTGTGCTCTGCTCTTCTGAGGGTATATATAGGCACCTCATTGGTCCCGGTTGGTGGCATGAACCGGGACTAAAGGGCAGCCTTTGGTCTTGGTTCAAGCCACCAACCGGACCAATGGTGGTGGGCAGAGCGAGGCCGTTGGTCCTGTTCATCCCACCAATCGGGACCAAAAGGTCCAGACGAACGGGACCAATGGCCCACGTGGTCTGACCGCCCCGGGCTCACGAACCGGGTCCAATGCCCGATGGGTCCCGATTCTAGACTGAACCGGACTAATGGGCTGACCCGACCTGGACCTTTGCCCCCTTTTCTACTAGTGCCCATGGCTGATCTGGCCATGGACGACACTCCTATGTCCACGGGGGCGCGATGAACAGATGTAGGGGACGAGGGGGGTTACGTGGCCTGGGCCGGTCACTGTTTGACTAGAAGACCAGCAGTGCAGTGCACCTCTGTCCTTTTCCATTTTCTTTTTCTGCTAATTAATATAGCTCTTGTTTTATATTCATCTGAGGAACTAAATGAATTTTGTTGATCATGAGAATTGGCACATAAGTGCAATGCAATATTGGGCACTACCACAAAATTTGGGTGTTATTTTAAATAGTTTGAATTTTACATAATGGGAAAGACAATTAAAAATGTTTAAATAGCACTCTTTTAAATGCTAGAGCCCAAAAGAGCAAACAAGTGATGTTATATTTCGTAACCAATAATTGTTATGAAATACTTGCTCGATGATGAACTATTTCGCCATCATGTTTGTGAATATATATTCTCACTTTAAATTTGAATTTTTGAATTTGAATTTTATCAAGGGGCAATTTGCCTTGGCCAAATTTGGTGACATGGCACCATTAGTGTGAGGTCACTGTAGCATGACACTCGGGTGTTACACTCTAAAAGGCTCAAGTCCGATATTTACTTTACTTTCTTTCACAGTGTTTAAACATAAAAAGTTGTTTGGAATTTCAAAGAAAAATGTGTATCAAATATAGTACAAAGTTTCAAAAATTGATGTCATCCTTCAAAATTATTCATAAATACAAAATATGATCACAATTTATAAAAAAATCGAATTTCATAAAATTTTCAATTTCACAAAATGATCCCATTTTTAAAACGTGCTCACAGAGTCAGATTCATTTTTTAAAATTTTCACGTTTTCAAAAAAAGTTCTCAATCCCAAAAAATGCATTTTGCCCAAAAAATCCAATGATTCACGTTTATTTTAATAGTGTTCAATGTGAAGAAAAGTAAATACGAAATTGATTGCTAGAGTGACTAGTCGGCTACCATACTCGGTTTGCTACAATGCGAGATCGCTAAAGTGGTTCTTTTGAGCGGTCGCTATAGTTTCCAGTTGGGCCGGCCAAGGTAGCGATGCTCTGTGCGTCTGCGTGACATTTTGGCACATACAATGTTCAATAGGAGCACTCCGAAATGCATTCCAAGACAGAGAAGGGGGGAGCTCCTATGCAACGCTGCAGGTGCCCGTTAACGATCCAGCGCCTGCAGCGCTGCTAGCATGGGCCAGCCCACTAGAGTGCTGTCCCAGTTTATTCTATTTTTTTGTTATAAAAATAAAAATATGAAATAAAAAAAGGTTAACAGATTTAAAGAAAAAAGGTGAATCCATTTAAAAAAACTAAATATCTTTAAAAAAGCTTCATCAATTTTGAAAAAGTTCATCAATTTTCAAAAGTTCATCCAATTTAGGAAAAGTTCACTAACTTTATAAAAGTTCATTAAATTTTTAAAAGCTCATAGAAATTCAAAACAAGTTCATATATTTTTTCGAAAAATTTCATTGAACTTAAAAAAAGTTCATAAATAAAACAAAGTTCATACATTTTCAAAAAGATGTTCATCAAATATTTAAAAAGTTCATAGATTTTCAAAAAGGTTCATCAATCTGAAAATAACCGTTGAAATTTTTAAAAGTTCATAGATATTCAACAGAGATCACAGAATTTTCAAAAAAGAAAATGTTAACCGGCGCCTAGACAGGCCGGCCCATTTATGGACACCACAGGCGCCAGTTAACGAAAATGCACGTTAACTGGCGCCTGTGGCGCCAAATAGGAAATTCCAGAGAACGGTGCGATAACAATATCTTGCTTAGAGACTTGTATGTATGGTGGCCCGAAGAAACTTTGCGTCGCGTTTTAGCTGGGCAGGCCCACTTCTCCTCCAGCAGTCGCTCGCTCCGAGAACGGTTGCTTACTTGTCGTACTTCTTTTGGTCCTGTTTTTTCTGGTTTTCTTCTAATTGTTTCTTTCTTTTCTTTTTACTTTTTTGTATATTCACGGTTTTCTCCGGTTGTTTTCCTGTTTTTCTTTGATTTTCACTTTTTTTCGTTTCTTTCATGATTTTTATTTTTCCTTATTTATTTTTGATTTTTCTTTGTTTGTTTCTCGGCTTCAGTTGGCCTTTTGCTTTTCTTTCTTTCTTTCTACGTTTCTCTTCATCTTTCTTTGTTTCTTTGTATTTCATTTTTGGTTTTTATTGGTTCTCTGAGATTTCCTCCGTACATTTTTGTATGCATCAGGAATATTTTTCTATATATTTTAAAAGTTTTCGAATTCATGATTGCCATTTTTAAAAACTTATGTTCTTTTAATGTCTACTTTTTATAAACGTTATAAATTTTTGTATACATCAAGAACATTTTTATATACATGTTAATATTTTGGAAATGCATCATTAACATTTTTGAAACATATATTTTATGCCTGATTTTACATGGAAATTTTACATTTTTGTATACATTAGTAATATATTTTATGCCTGCTTTTACATTAAATTTAACTTTTTCCAGATACATGCTTAACATTTTTAACATGCATCTTTTGGTATCTGATTTTTTCATATATATTGTTAATTTTTAGACATCAGAAACATTTTTATGTACGCATTTAAAATTATGTAATACTCCTCTGTAAAGAAATATAAGAGTGTTCGGATATCATATTTCTTTCTGAAGGAATACATGATTAACATTTCTTGAAATTTATATTTTCTTGTCTATTTTTCCACACACAATTTACATTTTCATATACATCTGGAAAAAAATTCTATATACATTTAATATTTTTCAAATACATACTAAGCATATAGGATATCATGTAAAGTAACAACAGCAGGTTACAAAAGCAGGCTATGCATCAGAATATGAACTATCGAACCACAGTAGCAAAACCTAATGCAAGCATGAGAGGTAAAGAATAGGCAATATAGGAATGATCAAGGGGATTTTGCTTGCCTGGAAGCTCTACTGAAAGGGGCTGGTCGTCAGGAGTGTAGTTATGCTCGGTGGCGCCAGCATCAGTCTCAGGGTCTGCTGGAGAAGAAGAGGGGAAGAAACAACAAATACAAAGCAAGAAAATGCATCACATTGCATGACATGACAGTATGCTATGCTAGGGGTGACCTAACACAGTGCTAAGTGTTATAGGTGGAGCAGGAAAATATCCAGGAATATTTTTCCGGCTCTAGGAATTATGGTCAGACGACCCCGAGAGAAAGTTTCCATGTTTGCTATGTTGGGGGCATGTGGTAGGTATGTGGATGGCATATTCGGATTCGTCATATTTTTCTGATCAAGTTTCATATATAAATTATTTTCATCCAAGTTATGGTTTATTTTATATATATTTTTTAAGTTTTAAACAATTTCTAGAATTCCCTTGAATTAAATTAAATTTGAAAATAGAGGACTAAAATGCTAAGTACACCTAAAAGTATACCCAGCCATAAGCCACAAGGGGCTGGTAGTGGACCCAATCAACTGCCCAGTCAACAGGTTGCTGGTCACTGTTGACTGGTCAAAGTTGGCGCCGAGGTCCTACCTGTCACTGACTGGGACTACTCAGTCAGCAAGTTTGACTGGTCAATGGACCAATGGGACCCATATGTTTGTGACTGTAGTGGTTAACAATGTTTTTAAACGCTTTTATTAAGTAAACTAATCATCCAGTGGGGGTCTGATGTTAGTGCCTAATTAGTTTTTTAGATTAACACATAATCTTATTAGTTAACGACTCGGCCTACACGCTAGTGAGCCACAACAGCTGAGTGAACGCGCGCGCGGTGGTGCGCGCCGGCGACCACGGATCGCGGCAGTGGCGCAGGGACCTGCGCTCCCAGCCACCATTTGGCCCGAGAGGCGGCACTACGGGACGACAGCGAAGCTGTTGGAGAATGCAGTAATTTCAAGAAAATTCCTACGATCACGCAAGATCTATCTAGGTGATGCATAGCAACGGGGGAAGAGTGTGTCCACGTACCGTCGTAGACCGAAAACGGAAGCGTTATGTAACGCGGTTGATGTATTCGAACGTCTTCGCGATCCAACCGATCAAGTACCGAACGCACGACACCTCCGCGATCTGCATACGTTCAGCTCGGCGACGTCCCTCGAACTCTAGATCCAGCTGAGGCTGAGGGAGAGTTCCTCAGCACAATGGCGTGGTGACAGTGATGATGAAATTACCGGCGCAGGGCTTCGCCTAAGCACTACGACGATACGACCGAGGTGGAAAACTGTGGAGGGGGCACCGCACACGGCTAAAAGATCAACTTGTGTGTCTATGGGGTGCCCCTGGCCACGTATATAAAGGAGGGGAGGGAAGAGGTGGCCGGCCCAAAGGGGCGCGGTGTGGGGAATCCTACTAGGACTCCCCAGTCCAAGTAGGATTCCCCTCCTCTTTCCTATTCCTAGTAGGAGAAGGAGGGAAGGAGGAAGAGGGAAGAAGGAAGGAGGGGGCGCTGGCCCCTCCTAGTCCAATTCGGACCAGCCCATGGGGGGTGCGCGGCCACCCCTTGAGGCCCTTCTCTCCTTTCCCGTATGTCCCATTAAGGCCCATTACTTCCCTCGGCGAATTCCCGTAACTCTTCGCTACTTCGAAAAATACCTGAATCACTCGGAACCTTTCCGATGTCCGAATATAGCCTTCCGATATATCGATCTTTACGTCTCGACCATTTCGAGACTCCTTGTCACGTACGTGATCTCATCCGGGACTCCGAACAAACTTCGGTCATCAAATCACATAACTCATAATACAAATCTTCATCTCACATTAAACGTGCGAACCGTAGGGTTCGAGAACTTATGTAGACATGACCGAGACACATCACCGGTCAATAACCAATAGTGGAACCTGGATGCTCATATTGGCTCCTACATATTCTACGAAGATCTTTATCGGTCAAACCGCATAACAACATACATTGTTTCCTTTGTCATCGGTATGTTACTTCCCGAGATTCGATCGTCGGTAGCATCATACCTAGTTCAATCTCGTTACCGGCAAGTCTCTTTACTCATTCTTTAATACTTCGTCCCGCAACTAACTCATTAGTCACAATGCTTGCAAGGCTTATAGTTGTGAGTATATTACCGAGAGGACCCAGAGATACCTCTCTAAAGCACGGAGCGACAAATCCTAATCTCGATCTATGCCAACCCAACAAACACCTTCGGAGACACCTATAGAGCACCTTTATAATCACCCATTTACGTTGTGACGTTTGGTAGCACACAAAAGTGTTCCTCCGGTATTCGGGAGTTGCATAATCTCATAGTCTGAGGAACATGTATAAGTCATGAAGAGAGCAGTAGCAATGAAACTGTAACGATCATAATGCTAAGTAACGGATGGGTCCTGTCCATCACATAATTCTCCTAATGATGTGATCCCGTTCATCAATTGACAACACATGTCTATGGTTAGGAAATATAACCATCTTTGATTAACGAGCTAGTCAAGTAGAGGCATACCAGGGATACTATGTTTTGTCTATGTATTCACACGTGTACTAAGTTTCCGGTTAATACAATTCTAGTATGAATAATAAATATTTATCATTAAATAAGGAAATAAATAGTAACTTTATTATTGCCTCTAGGGCATATTTCCTTCAGAAGCGGCGTGTCGGGCGGTGGCAGCAGCGCGTGCGGGGGATGGCAGAAATTACATCGCGCGTATAGTATCGGCTGGAGCCGGAGCTCGTCGGGTTCGTTTCTTGAGCTCAAACAGGCGCGACCTAAGGGCACGGGACGCACCACAAGGATGCTCTGAGCACGCCTGCGTGCTTCAGACGGCCATGAGAGGGACGACAGTGATGGCAACAAGGGCGACGGTGACGAAGAGTTCGACCATGGCGGCCGGGGCAGCTAGAGGTCGAAATCGAATGGTGAATCAGAGGGGGTCGACGGGGAGCTCACCGTGGAGGCACATGGAGGCCCTGTGGTGGCTTAGGAGCAGCAGCGTCAGCGGGATCGATGGAGAAGGCACCGGTGACCGAAGAGGATGGAGCACTCGAGCCGTTCTGCGTAGTCGGAGTAGACGAGCGAGGCGGCGATGGGTGGTGTGGGGTGGCTCCTGGCCGCGGGATCGACACGGCGACAGTGATGGGAGCGCTCGGGCGTGTGCGAAGTTGAGCGAAGCATGCGAGGTGAGCGGAGGGAAGTGTGTTAGCCTTGTCCAGGGACTCGGGGTAGACCTTATCTCTCACGCAGAGACGGCGGGTTGGCGCGGGATGGCTGCCCCGTGGCAGATCCAGCCATAGACGACGCTTCTGCGTCCACGGGGGCGCGATGAACAGAGGTAGGGGACGAGGGGGGTTACGTGGGCTAGGCCGGTCACTGTTTGACATGAAGCCCAGCAGCGCAGTGCACCTCTGTTCTTTTCTATTTTCTTTTTCTGCTAATTAATATAGCTCTTGTTCTATATTCATCTGAGGCACTAAATGAATTTTGTTGATCATGAGACTTGTCACATAAGTGCTATGCAATATTTGGCACTGCCACAAAAAATTGGGTTCTATTTGAAATAGTTTGAATTTTTCCTTATTGGAAAGGCAATTAAAAATGCTTAAATAGCACTCTTTTAAATGCTAAAGAGCAAACAAGTGATGTTGTTTTTCTTAACCAATAATTTTTACGGAATATTTGCTATGTTTCCATCATGTTTGTGAATTTAAATCCTCAATTTAAATTTGAATTTTTTGAATTTGACTTTGACTTTTATCAAGGGGCAATTTGGCTTAGTCGAACTTGATGACATGGCACCATTAGTGTGAGGTCATAGCAGCATGACACTCGGGTGTTACACTTTAAAATGTTTGAGTCTGATATTTACTTTCATTTCTTTCACATTGTTTAAAATTAAAAAATAGTTTGGAATTTCAAAAATAAATCGTTATTTCCAAAAAAATGTGTATCCAATATAGTACAAAATTTCAAAAACTGATGTTGTCCTTAAAAATTATTCATAAATATAAAAAATGATCACATTTTATAGAAAAATCGAATTTCATAAAACTTTCAATTTCAGCAAATTATCCCATTTTTAAAACTTGTTCACATAGTCAATTTCATTTTTTTTAAATATTCTTATTTTCAAAAAAGTTCTCAATCCAAAAAAGGCATTTTTAAGAAAAAAATCCAATTATTCACATTTATTTTAAAGTGTTCAATGTGAAGAAAAGTAAATACAAAATTGATTGCAACAGTGACTGGGTCGGCTACCGTACTCGTTCGCTACAATGCGGGGTCGCTAAAGTGGTTCTTTTTGGCGATCGCTATAGTTTCCAGTTGGACACCGGCATAGGTAGCGACGTTCTGTGCGTCTGGGTGACATTTTGGCACAAACAATGTTCAATAGGAGCTCTCTGAAATCCGTTCCAAGAGAGAGAGAGAGAGAGAGGGGCGCGGCGACTATATGTTGCTTATAGCGACTTGTACGTATGCCCGCCCGAAGAAACTTTGCGTCACGTTTTAGCTGGGCCGGCCCACTTCTCCTAGCGCACTCGCTCGCTTTGAAATCGGTTGCTTGCTGGTTGCACTTCTTTTGGTCCTGTTTTTTCTGATTTTCTTCTATTTATTTATTTCTTTATTTCTTTCTTTCTTTCTTTCTTTCTTTCTTTCTTGTCTTTTCTTTTGTACATTTTTTTATGCATTAGGAATATTTTTTATATACACGTTTAGAAGTTTTCGAATACATGGTTGCCATTTCTTAAAACTTATGTTGTTTCAATTTCTAATTTTTAGATACATTATAAATTTTGTGTATACACCAAGAACATTTTATATACATGTTTAATTTTTTGGAAATGCGTCACTAAATTTTTTGAAACATATATTTTGATGCTTGCTTTTACATGAAAATCTTATATTTTTATATATATTAGGAATATATTTTATGCCTCCTTTTACATTAAAATTTAATTTTGCCAGATACATGCTTAACATATCTTTAACATGCATCTTTCAACATCTGATTTGTTTTTCATACATATTGTTGATTTTTATACATCAGAAACATTTTTATATGCACATTTAAAATTATGTAATACTCCTATGTAAAGAAATATAAGAGTGTTTAGATAACTTTTTAGTGATCTAAACACACGTATATTTCTTTACTTAAGGAATACATGATTAAGATTTCTTGAAATTTGTATTTTCTTGTCTATTTTTCCACAAATAATGTACATTTTCATATACTTCCGAAATAATATTTGTATATACATTTAATATTTTTCAAATACATGCTTACATATTTGAAAACTTATTTTTTATGTTTTTATGGACATTGTATATTTTCCGTATACATTTGAAACAATTTTCTATACACACGTAACATTTTTCAAATGCATGATTAACATTTTTCAAATATTTCGATGTAAAGATTTTTTTGTAACATTTATATTTAGAATAGTTGGAAGTATGAACAAAAGTTAAAACAAGCAAAAGAAACAAAAAAGAAATGAAAACGAAACACAAAACAAATAATGGTGTGGCCTCGCGTGCGCTGGGTTGGCCCAATAAATGATGCTATGGCCTCTCGTCTGAAGTCCGGAGCAATCGGGGCAGGCCCGTACTGTAGCCGTGGTTCTGTTTTTTTTCCTCTTTTTTTTCTATTTTTTCACTGTTTTGGGCTGGTTTTTCTGTGTAGTTTATTTTCCGGTTTTCACTTTTTTGGGGTAGTTTTTTTGTCTTTTTATTTTTTACTGGTTTTATTCCGTTTTCTTTTCCTTATTCGTCCTACCTTTGTTTTTTTTCTTCAATGGATCCTTTGCTTTTTTTTATTTTGTTTTTGTTTTTGTGTGGTTTTATTTTTCACCCATTTTCTTGGTTTCTTTATTGGATTTCATTTTTTCTCCAGATATTTCATGCGCCGAAACCACGGGCTTTTGAGTGGAAGCACCATGCTTACAAAAATCAGATATGGATTGGCACAAGATCGTGGGTGGGCATATTTGGCGAATGCGCATGTTGTGGCACAAATTGATGGGTGTTGATTGGTCAATAATGGTTATGCATGGATCGATCAGTTTCTCTTGTCAACCTCAACCGTTTGCCCAGATGAAAGGGAAGAGATAGCCTAGTTTGAGTCACAGCTCTCTTTTTTACTCTATTTCACTTTCCATTTGAACTCATGAGCGGGAGTGGACCTAAATATCTCTATAGTTCGTGCCTAGCCACGGGAATGTGAGCAGGAGACACACCCGAAATTTTTTGGCACGAATTTTCAAATGAACCACACGACAATGGGAACAATAGATACGCGAGACATGTGAATTTCATTTACATTTCAGCTTTTAGGACCTGAATATTTAATTCTATACCCACTAACTTCTAAAAGGGGTTAAAAATAATTTAATTCTTTTGAAAGTTTTATTTTTGAAGTTGTAGAAGGTATAACACGGTGCAGAAGTCAAATACGATTTTAATGAAAAAATGAAAAGTTTTGTCATTTCATGCAAAATATAGCCTGTATGTTTTATGAAAAAGAATATGTTAAATATGTATTTGCCAAAGTGGATTCTAATAATAACAACTTCAAGGTTGATTTACAACAAATAGCTTAAATACAAAGGATATGCTTCATGATGTGTCATTTTTTAATCTTAAAAAAAATCCATGAATGAAATTGTGATTTATACCACTGCGGGTAGTCATGGACACCAACATAGCTATTTGCCTTTATAGTGTCCAGCTCGATTTGTATCATTATGTACTCGCCTCGCTGACCCTAAATGGCTTTTAGCCTGCCCCGTGTCTCTTCATCTCATTGACCACTCCACTTTATACGCTATTGTTTTTTTTTTTTTTTGTATTTTTGTTTCTTTCTTGGTTCTCAACGGTTTTCTATCGTTTCCCTACCAGTTTTCATTGTTTTTCGTTACTGTGCACTTGTTTGATTGGTTTTTTTTTCTTTGATTTTCTTTGCTTTTCTTTGTTTCTTTTTCAGTTTCCATAGTATTTTTATTTTATTTTTCTTTTGGTTTTCTTCTAAAAATTATATGTCAAGAACATTTTCTAATACATGTTTAACTTCACTGACTAGTTTAGCAATATTTTAGTACACAGTCAATGTTTATTCTATACACATATATAACCTTTTCTAATGCTTGATTAACAATTTTCAAATAAAACATTAAGATTTTTTAATATATAGTCATCATTTTTCTGCACAAATTTTAACATTTTTAGATGATTGATTAACATTTTCAGATAAAAGATTAAAATATTCGGATACATGGTCAACATTTTCTATATATATTTAACATTTTCACATGCTTTATTAACGGTCTTTAGTGCAAGATTAACATGTTTTTAGTACACGTTCGACATTTTTTCTATACACAGTTAATATTATTTAAATGCTTGATTAGCATGTTTTAAATACTTGTTTAACATTTTTCATAGGTTTGATTAACATTTTTTTAATATGTTATCAACTTTTTTCACACACATTGAATATTTTTTCGTATACATGAGCAACATTTTTTCTATACACATTTACATTTTTCAATGACTTGGTTAACAATTTTTCCAAATTTTTTATCTAAGGGAAATGATCCTATTCAGCCGGCTGAAAACAAGTTGCGTGTCCACCGCCTTATTTATGCTACACGTGTCTATGTGGGCCTCATCAACCTTATCTCCTCCCTTTTTCAGTCTATCGCATCTTGTTTCTTCTTCATAGGTGCACACCTGCAGCGGACATGGCTTAGATGGAGCCACGTGCGTGCGCTCGGAGGTGCAGCCATGGCTGTCCGCGTGTGCTGCGGGGTACGGTTGTGGCTGTCTGCGCGTGCTAGGGGGTGCGGCCGTGGATGGGGTGCACACGATAAGCGAGACATAAGGGTTTTCTCAAAAAACATAAAGCGAGACATAGGCCCAGGCTGGACATAGGAGTGATTACTAGGCTTCATGGTAGCTTGGTAAGGCCCGGCATAAGCCCAGTAATCTGGGACTCGAATGCGTCGTCCGTTCTGCCACACTTCTGAGCTAAAGCTTCAGTTACTCAAAAAAAAAAGAGAGCTGAAGCTGCCACTGTCCAACAGTGAGACAAGAGGCGGCCATTGTCCAACAGTGGATGCCACCTCCGACAGGCTGGATTAAAATCAATGTGGACGAAGCTCTGGGGAAGACGGACGATATGGCGGCTGTAGCTGCTGTTGCCAGAAGCTGTGATGGCTAGTTCCTGGGAGCCTCTTCTGTGGTTTTCTCAGGCTGTATGGATGTAGAAACGACCGTCGCAATCAGGGAAGCCCTCTCACTAGCAGATGACCTGTTGGCTCAGAGAATCGAGATCACTTCTGATTGTCAAAGGGTAATCAACACGCTAATGGAGGGATCAAAACCTGTCTACTATCACATCATGCAGGAGATTCAAGTCAGAGGAGCACGGTTTGATGGCATTGATTTCTGCCATGAGAAATGCATTTCAAATGTTGAAGCCCACGGGCTAGCTCGATCATCTCTTCGTGGTAATATTGGTTGATATATTTGGCTCTTAGACCCGCCTGATGGCTTATGTATCCCCAGAACCCTTGTTATCCAATGTTATCAGGGGACTACACCTAAAAAAAAAGTTACTAAAAAAAGAGCTGAAGCTTCAATATTGCTCAATAAACAAACTGAAGCTCCAATTATTTCTAAAAAAAAATAAAGCTCCAATTTTCGCTGAAAAAAGGGGAAAGCTGCAATCCTACGCGACGCCATTCCCGTTACAGTCAGCCTTGGAGCTACGTTTCATGTCAGCTGGGCCCCACGAAGCACTTTCTTGCGGGTTTGTGTCACCTCCAAATCCTATCCCCCGAAAATAATAATAAAAAAAAATCCTATCCCCCGAGCTTTTCCTGGGTTTTAGCCTAGCTACGGCCACGCCGTCAGCTCACCTAGAAATCACAACACATACCCGACGCCTCGCCTAGGCATTTAGTTTTTCAACATCTGTCCGCTTTCTCAACTACGAGTACTTTAAAAAATAGCGTTCCCTTTTTTTCTCGAAAGGGTCAATGGTTAGACACATCTTTGTAGAAATATAAAATTGTATTCAAATCTTTTGGGTGTTGAAGTGTTCTTTCTCCTGCATTCATCGTCGGCGCGTCGTGAGCAGAGCTCGATGCTGTCTCTGGGTCTCTGCCTCGACGGAGTAAACTTTGTTAAACTCATGAGCTTGTAGAAGTAGGAAGTCATCGATGCAGACCAGGAGACGCAGGAAGCCGCATCTGCAAAGCAAATCGCTGCCCCACGGAAGAAAACACCGATACAGGCCTATAAAAACTCTGAAGAAATCACCAACGCCATTGACGAGCATCACCTGTCGACAGCCGCAACCCGATCACGCATCACCGTCGCCTTCCCGTAGCAGGCCACCGACTCGTCCATACCGAACTACCAAAGAGCAGCAACCTCCTTGCTGATGTCGGCGTCGCGCGGGGTTTACCTAGTGGCTAAAGCTTGGCGACGGCGAGAGGGATAGATCGTGCATGATAACCAACGTCATGTTACCTCCCCCCTCTATCTCTTTATTTCGCTTTCCCCTCCTATCTTTTTTTACCGGTTTTCCTTGAAAACCATCTTAATTGTCCCATTTTTTATTGGTTACCAAATAAAATTATGTTTTTGTTGATGAAAAGATAAGGGACCTTTATTTAGGTACGTAAATCATGGACAAGATTTGGTAAATATTTATTTACACACTCATATTAATATGGGCAGGTAAATAACGTGCTATCATAGTAGAATATTTATAATCCTTTCTAATGTACAAACAATTATAAGTATCCAATCTTCTTCTCAACCCGCCATCCTCACCTTTTCTTCTTATTTTTTTAGAAATTTCTGATCTATTCATATCAATCATGGCAGTACAGAGAACACAAGAGGTAACAAAAATTTGAACCAGACATGTGGACCACATAGTGATGACTGCAAGCACTAAAGCAAGCAGAAGGCGCCCCCCGCCGTCATCACCCCTCCCTCGCCGGAGCCGGGCAAAACCTTGTTAGAGTAGACCGTCGGGAAGTCATCGTGCTAAGACCCCACGGAATAATCACACCATAGCAGCAACCATCGCTAATAAATAGAGTCATATATCTGAAATCAAACTTGTAAACACCCAAACGAAGATGAATAGAGACCGGATCCAAACAAATCCACTAAAGACCAACACTGACCGAACCCCATGAGACCAGGCATAGACACACATCAAGACAAGGATCGAATGTGGGAGACATTCTTCCTACCAAGGTACATCACCGCCATCACACAGCTCCAATAGAAAACATTGAACCTAACAAGAACGAGAGTAGGGCACCTCCCTCCAACAGGTACGAGGTCTTTCGCTCCTAGACGACCCAAAGGACTGACAATGCCGCTGAAAGGAGGTGGAGGAAAGCTCGACGTCTTTTCTTGTCAGCTTGTCTTCTTCTTCTTCTTCTTCTTCTTCTTCCTACCTCGACTCAACCCCTGACCATTGCCCTTGTGGGAAGATGATCAAACATGCTGCCGCTAGGTTGAGATTTTGGCAGTTGTCGTGGACTGCCACCCCCTTCCACCCGACATCCAATTATGTTGCCATGTTTTGTCTCATGTAGCGATCAACTATCAACGGGGGTGAAGAGACAATGTCGAGTTGGGCTCCACCTTCGACTTGACCCTGAAGCTTTCTTCCTTAATTTACTTCTTGTTCAATTTTTGATAATTTTGTTATACTCCCTCCGTCCTTTAAAGAGTGTACTTTCAACTTTCTTGAAAAGTCAACTTTTTATTTATGTTTGACCATATTTTTACAATAATACATTAACATTTATGCCATCAAATTAATAACATTAGATTCATGATAAAATATATTTTCATCAGACACCTATTTGGTTTCACAAACATTAATACTCCCTCTGTCCGGAAATACTTGTCATTGAAATGGATGTATCTAGATGTATTTTAGTTTTAGATACATCTATTTTCATCCATTTTTTAGACAAGTAATTCCGGACGAAGGGAGTATATTTCTGCATAAACTTGGTCAAACTTTGAGATAGTTTGACCCTCCAATAAAGTTGAAAGTACACTCTTTGAAGGACGGAGGGAGTACCTTGCCATTGATGATCATTGACGGTTGGAGCATGGGATACCAGAAGCTTTAAGTTCGAGACATATTTTTTTTGCCCTCTCTGATTATTCAGGACCCGTTCGATCAACTTGAGTTAGCTCTAGTCCAAGCAGTTGAGAGCTTGTTCATCCCTTGTCCCCAGGCCCAGTATGAGGAAAACGTTGGTAGTGTTGCATCTTGAAATCGAACTAAAACCACGACGACTAATTTAGAACGGAGAGAGTAGTATTGAAAGACAGCAGTACTCTCCAAATTTCCAAATATGACATATCCCTTTTTCGCTTGGTTTTCTAGAGTAAATATTTTTCTATAAATTTGCTCAAACTTTGCATTGCTTGACTTTGAACAAAATTCATATGTCTTCTTGCTCCGGAGTGGGAGGTAAGCGTGCGGGGTGCGTGTAGCATTTACCAGCCTGGCATTTATAACGGAGGCCCTGCTTGCTCGTGGCGTCCTGTATTAGTACTCCTCTGTCCCAATCGCCGTGATCCAGCTAGCCAGCTTACACACAAGGGCGATTCGATCGAGGCCGCCGCCCCGCCGCCGCCGCCGCCGCCGGAGACGATACCCTGCAGTCAGGTACGAGCACCAACCCGGAATCCGATGGCAAAATTTCCTTTTTACTCGTCGCAAGCTCTTCCCCTGCTCGGCGCCGCGCCTCTGACCAACTAACTTCCTGCCCGCCTTCTCCCGGGATCCCCTTCTCTCCGTCCTTCTCGCCTGATCCGGTGGGCGACGCCGGATCTGTCCCGTAAGTCCACCGCCGCCGTGCCGTAGCTTGGCATGGGCAGCTTCGCCCGCCGTCGCCGCGCTGATCCGACCTCGTCGCGGCATGTACAGCGCCCCCGCTGCCTCCGCCCCCAATCGGCGGCCATGAAAATATCTCTTTGAGAGATGTATTAGCTTTTAGTCGCCCATCCAGTGAGGGCTCGCTTCCGAACTGACCTCACCATCCGCCCCTGTCGCGATCCACTAGTAATTCTTGTACTCTGTTCTCGACGTCTCGGAGTCGGAGGTGCTCTGTATTCCCTTTGGCGGTTCCGATTTTGGTCCGGTAGTTCTTCGCTGATAGTCGCTGGTGGACTGTGCAGCGCGCTGAATTTGGCTGAATTGCTGCAGCCAGATCGAAATTGGGTGCCACTGGGTTGACCTTTGTGTTCCTCTGAACAACATATACGAGTCTAAATCGTATGGAATCCCTGAATTTTATGGTAAAAGACTAAGCCAAGAAAGAGTCAACTGAGCAATCCTGTTCCATAATAACCTGTTGCATCCGAGGCTCTGAACCTCGTGCAGTATTCAGTATGCAGTAGAGATTATTATTCTGTGAACACAAATTACCCTATGGTTTTGTGCTTTACTTACATGCATGCTTCTGTGATTATAATCTTCCTCTGTTCACTGTTATAAATTTGAGTTTTTGACACAACGTTTACTTTTGCAGTTAGATAAGATACAAAATGGCCTCGCTGGACACCGTCAGAGGAGATCTTGGCCTGGTTGTTCTGTACCTAAGCAAGGCTGAGGCAAGAGACAAGATCTGCAGAGCTATACAATACGGATCCAAGTTCCTGAGCAACGGACAACCAGGACCTGCACAGAATGTCGACAAATCAACCAGTCTAGCTCGGAAAGTTTTCCGACTGTTTAAGGTAGAGTGTGTAATTTTTTTGTGTAGTAGTCTGCAAATCGGAAGGTATCGTATTTAAATCTTGGCATGGTCTATGGCGTCACTGATGCACTATTGATGGTTTGCAGTTTGTTAATGATCTCCAAGCTTTGATTAGCCCCCCTGCCAAAGGAACTCCACTTCCGCTGATCTTACTTGGAAAGGTATGCTGCTGCTGGTGTTACATTGTGGGAACATAGTCAGCTGAAGACAGGATTCTAATTTTCTAATTTTGCTTTCTGTCCTCAGTCGAAGAACGCAATGCTGTCGACTTTCCTCTTTCTGGACCAAATTGTTTGGGCTGGGAGAACAGGAGTATACAAGGTCTGAATTGTTGTTCACATCAGCATGTTAGATGCTTAATTCCTTGTATGGTTTTACCTTATATTTTCTCTCCAAAAGTTCATACCAGAAATTTCATTACCTACATGGTCACAAGTAAAACAATCCAACTGTTTCTGTAGAACAAGGAGCGAGCAGAATTCCTTGGCAGGATTGCCTTTTACTGCTTTCTTGGATCTAATACATGTACTACTATCATCGAGGTTTGTTGCTTCTCTATATGGCTATCTGGAAACTATTTGATTCTGTTCTGTGTCAGATCTTTCTATATTAACTGAAATTAACATATGATCCGTGCTTCATGCTAGCTGGCCGAGCTTCAACGCCTATCCAAATCGATGAAGAAGTTAGAGAAGGACCTCAAGCATCAAGAGCTGTACAAGGTACTAGTAGTTCAACTCTATGGTCTTGACATGGCACACTCCTGTAATTACTTCTGTTAACACATTATACTGTACCGGTTATGCCAGAACGAGCAGTATCGGATGAAGCTGAAGAAGTCCAACGAGAGGTTGCTCGCTCTCATCAAATCAAGCCTTGACATAGTCGTCGCGGTGGGGCTCCTGCAACTTGCCCCGAAAAAGGTCACTCCTCGAGTCACAGGGGCCTTTGGGTTCGCTAGCTCGCTCATTGCCTGTTACCAGGTGGGTATCTCAATATCTCATCCCAACTCCAGCCTCCCTGTCATTTGTTCAAGCCACCTGAAAACTCCAGAATCTGAACTATTATTTCCTTGGCAGTTGCTTCCAGCCCCAGCCAAATCCAAGTGACCTGCCTGCCCACCTCGGGCCAGGAAGTGGTGGATCGATTGGTGAAACGGCGGTTGCTGTCGCCCCTTGTTGCTGATACTTGATAAGAAATAAATCTGGACCAAATTGTCCGTCCTGTAGGATATAACCGAGGATTATTGTTGTGCAAGTTGGCATTGCCCAGGGCCATCTCATAGCCTGGTTGATCTGCCTTGCCTTAGACTTGATCATGTAGCACGCTTGTATTTGTATGGTCTGGTGTGCCACTGTCATACTACAACTGTTGCAAAATAATTAGAAATTTCATACTACTAGAATGGTGACGGCTCGCGTCTAGATTTATCTTGACGTTGTGCCGCGACGGTGATGCGTTAGCTGGATGTTTTTTTCTTCTTCTTCTGTTGTTTTTGTTGAGAAAAAAATTTCATGTATGTTTTATGAAGTTGCCTTCTGCAAACCAAAACTTAATTTCTCAGGCGGTGCGTGGGCCTAGTCTAAATGAGACTGAAATTGGTGCAAAGCTGCAGCAAGATATAGTTAAGCAAAGGATGAAATTTCCACCATAACAAACAATATTATAAGTGTGGTGTTGAACAGGAAACAAACAGAACATGAGACTGCCATGGCATGCCCCTGAAAATAGCAACATCGTGAAGGGTATCACACTATTTTCCAGTTGACGTGAATAACAAAATTTGGATGGAGGTTGTCTCTCCCCCCTCTCCGGGAGCGCTCCTCCGCCGCTCCCCGACACCGCCACGCCTACCTCCACCACCGGTTGAACTACTACTATGTCGATTCTGAGTGCACGCGACAATGCGTCCTTCAACAAAACTTTGCCTTCAAGTTGGTACCACATCCCACCCATCACGCTCACTGAACTCACTTCTTTTGAGCCGCAAGCTCTCACTACACTCCTCGCGTTTCCTGACCAGATGGCTGACGCTTTCCGCAAAGAATTCCGTCATCCCGCCAACGGCCTAAACCCCAGCCTCCTGATCGCCTCCTCAATAGCATCACCACGCTGCCACGAAACGACCTCTCACGTGCGTACCAAAATGCATGTTGCTCCCACTCCAACTTCCAACAATCCACAGCCAAAAATGCTTTGCTATTTGGATTAGCTTCTCCTCATCTTTCATAAACCAAGTGAAGTGCCGTTTTAGTCAAATTAACCCTGTGACCACCTGTTCTCTAGGTTTAGCTCTTTCTGTGTCTCTCCTTCCTACCAAGCTAATGTTTTCTGATCGTGGGTGTCATCAGAGATGACCAAGGCTAAGGGCAACTCCGCACAGACCTAAATGAATGCTTGGAATTTGTCCCTTTCTTTTACTCCCTCCGTTCGGAATTACTTTTCGCAGAAATGGATGTACCTAGACGTATTTTAGTTCTAGATACATTCATTTTCAAGACGAGTAATTCCGAACGGGAGGGAGTACCATTTAGGTACAGCCAAGTCGGGTTTTGTCCGTGGACACGTAGATGCGTCTAACACGGACCAGCACATTTCACACTTGGGCGGACTTTGGAATTTTAACAAAATGTAAACAACCAGCAAATGTCCAGTCTTACATTAATTTAAACTTAAAATATTAGAATAAATTTTTAAATAAAAACAGCCAGCAACCCGCGCGCGCAGGAGGTTGCCAGCGCTGCCGCATGCGTAGCCTGCTGCTGCCACGTTGCTTGCCGCTCGGCCTCCATCTCACGCTTTGCTGCCTGCTGCTCCGCCTCCAACAACTGCCGCTCGGCCTCCTCGTCGGTCGCCCACCCATACACCGGCACCCTGCTCGTCCACAAAAAAGAACGCCGCGGCTCCACAGGCTCAGGCGTGGGCGACGCTGATGGCGGTGGGGGCGCGTTGGCATCCGCTCCGGCCGTCGATTCGGCCAGCGTTTGCGCAAGGCAAGACCACCTGGACAGCTCCTAGCGTTCGTACTCCTCGATGCCCAACCTTGTGGCCTCCTTGAGGGCCGCAATGTGGGCCTCCTCGGCCTCCCGATCCTCCTCCTTTAGCATGACGACGGTGGAGGTGGAGCGGAGAGCGTATGGTGGTGCACGGGGTGAACCCTAGAAGGAGGACCGACGATGCTGGTCGTGCTTGGTGGCGAACGACGTGTCCCAGTTTGGTGAGTCCACCTCATACGTTGGGTCGTGATGGAGCTTGGTCGCGGGGTGAGTACGACAACCGTGGATCTCCGCCAACCGCGTGAGGTCTGAGACCAGCATCGCCGGCACTGGCATCCTGTCGGGGTTAAGATGCCACCCGTGCGGTAGGTTGACATTGTTGGGCCACCGCACCGGCAGGACGTGCTCCCAGACGAACCAGCAGAGGTGGACCGGCACATATAGGCGAAAGCCTGCTCGCGACTTAGTACCAGGCGGCGCCATGGTTACGTTGGCCGAGTCAGGGCGCCCTGACGAGCTGCCAGCCTCGTGGCCATGCTTGCCAGGGTTCATAATGGGCGGCGGGCTAGTGTTGGTGTCCAACGGCTTGGGGGCAAGAGAAAAAAGAGGATTGGGGAGGAAGTGGACTGGGCGCGTCCCCACCGCACACGTGGCATTAAAAAGGGATGCGCATGGACTTGTTTGTGTGTCCGACTTGCCGGCCCGAGCGCACGCGTCAATTACATAGGACTGGTGGGAGGTAGTTGGAGGGCTGACGTGCGGACCCAAGGTGGACACCAAGCGGAAGGGCGGCGCGTGTCCATGTGGACGCAGTCGGGCCCAATTTGTTGCGGAAATGCATCCGCATGTACATGTGGTGGACATAGTTTGTGTTTGCATCTTCGCGTTGGGCCGTGGTTTTTGAACCCGCGGAACAAAACAGACACAAGAGGAACAAATGGGTCGGCGCATTAGAGTACAACTAAGCTCCTCGCAAATTCTCCTCGTACAGCGCCGGGTCTCGGACTACAACTTTTCAAAGCCCTCCCGCCCGTTAGTGACACCAAAATGGCCACTGCTTTCCCAACACTTTACTCACACCACCTCATACAACAAAGCGTATGTAAGTGAGATTATGCATGAAGAGACCGGCTCTGCCCTGCGTAATAGACTAACATCTGTTGCCACAGAGGAACTTGCTGCGCTACGTGTTTTACTACAGGGAGTGCTCCTCAACGATCACGATCAGCAGGATAGAAGAATTCTGGTTGCCAACAAAAATGTTCACTCTACAATGTACCAAGCAGTGATGATCCTGCACTGGCTAGGTCAGCTCCTCCAAAGTCCCAAACAAGATCAAGGTTTTTGGATGGCTACTCCGACATGAGAGATTAAACACGAGCAAAAGTTTAGTCAAGAAGAAGATTGTTGACTCCACGAACTGCCCCCTGTGCTTGCAAGCACCTGAAGATCCGCACCCACCTCTTCTTGCTCTTCCCAAATGCTCGAGCTATAAACTATAACCGCACCTCCCAGCATCTTTGCAAACCTTCATGACCATCCTACTCTGGAAAATCTGTGATTCGAAGAACGCTTGGGTATTTAGGAAAATTTGTCTCACGGCTACGGATGTAATTAAGAATATTTTGGATGATCTGTTACTTTGGTCACATAGGCTAAAAAAACCAGAGCAACAGAAAGACGCCTGTCTGTGGCGTGACTACTTTTTTCTCTCGGTATTAACGATACCATGTCCACCAATCTGAACTAATGAACTGCACATTAGCAGAATCTAGTGCAACGGATCAAAATTCCCGTAATTCTTGTCAGGACTATTTGTGGCACCTGAACCTATGCGACAGAAATGTACTTGCATGTAGTGTGTATTACAGTTTTGATACTGTGAAGTGATTCTGAGAGACAGAGAGTTGAAATATGTTTAACAATGAGGTTAGCAACCAACTCTCATGATCCCAGCGAGCACAAATCATAGGTGTGTGGAGTTTAATCCCCTCATCGGTTAAATCTCATCTAAAAATGTACAAAGTCACATTTTTTTTCCACATTTGCTTTGCTCTCATTTATTTCTTCTGAATACAATTGTCGGATGCTTCTCCTTCTTTTACTTGACCGGCTCAAACCATTTAATGTGTATGCATAATACTACAATCTAAATCTCATATATCTGTCCGATGAGGCTTCATCCAAGATCTCAGGCAAACCTCTTATGGATTAATGAATGCAGACAACTACGATGTCCTAGCTAATAATCGAAAATATACAATAGCACAGCTGCACCCGGGCCCTCTCTATCTAGCCATCCATTCTATGCATCGCGATTCGTGCAAACACATTTCTCTTTTTTATTTCTCTCACATAAAACATATTTTGAAGTTCAAACCTTTGCAACGTAGCAAAGTTTTCTATCTAGAATCTAGGATAAATCTCTCAGATTTTTTTGTCAAATATAAATATACAAAAAATGATTTTTTAATCTAAAAAATCATTTTTTGTATATTTATTTTTGACAAAAAAATCTAAGAGATTTATCCTAGATTCTAGACGGAAAGCTTTGCCACGCTGCAAAGGTTTGAACTTCAAGACATCTTTTATGTGAGAGAAACAAAAAAGAGAAATTTTCATACGAAAAGTTAGTTGTATTGCACAGATCTTAAAGCAACATTGGACAACCAGGATACCAGGGCCGGGGTGCAGCTGTTCTAAAAATCCACGTCCAGCTAATAATTGGTAACACGTCATGCATTGGACAAGCACTCGATTTCATCTACCAACTGAACCTGCTCAACAGGAAAAGTTACCATGCACAACTAATATTTTTCAGATATCACTAAATGATGGATCAATGTCTTTGAGGCTCGGCGGTTTTAAAACTCCTTCAAAGCAAGAGATCACAGAAGGAAGCGGAATGAGTGAGCTTGTCAGTTCTCTCTAATATCTCAACTTGCACCATCATACAACAAAAGTTGTATTGTGGATATGATACCTAGACCATCAATGTTGTTTGGTAGATAAAAGTGGTATTTTGGTCCCCGGTTAAATAAGCAGAGGGCAGGATAGTGCAAACATGAATGAATAATGTGAAATATGGAGGGTATATATTGAGCCCAACACTATCGAAGAAACTTGACAAGCATGTGGCGTGTATGACAACGAGTAACATGCATGCCTCATGAGCTATATTTCAAATAAGATTGTTATGAAGGCCTCCTAACTTGATGATGAGGAGGATGGCTGAGGCGACCCCAGAGGCGACCTCTGCGACGCCGCTCGCGGGTGGCCACCCCCTCGCTGGCGCGCTCCTGGAGGCCTCCGACGCCCCTCCGTCCCCTGCCCTCCTCCCTCGGCCTACCGCACTTGTTCCCCTCGACGCCGGCCTCGGCTGGCATCTCAGCCCCGAGCTCTCCGGCGCGGATCTGCTGGGCAGACTGGGCGGACGATGAGGACTGCGCCGAGGCCACGGTCCTCGCGTCGGGCCTCCCACGGCGTCCCCGCCGCTTCGGAGACCGGCTTGCAGCGGCCGTCGCCGCCGCCGAGCTCGTTTCCTCCCCGCCCCCGCTCCCCGTTTCCCTTCCTTTCCCTTGCGGACGCGGCAGCCTGCCCGTCCCGCACCACCCCCCACCACCACCGGGCACTGGCCAGGTTGCCGGTCGCCGTGGTCGTGGGGCCCGAGCGAAAGCTTTGGGGGGTGGCTGGAGGTCGAGCTCGGGCTGGCGCTGTCATGGCGGCGCTCTCTACCGGCGACCCTCGGGATTCTGGAGCCGCTCGTCCCCTGCAGCCGTTGGCCCCCTCCGCATCGCCCGCGATCGTGGTCCGGGTGCCAAATTCCGCCCTTTCCGTCCCTCGGTGGCGGCGGTTCCGGTCTACGGTTGGGCGGCGACGCCGGTGCTCCAGCGTGAAACCCTACCCCCCCCCCCCCCCTCACCCGCCGCTGGTTGGGGGGTTGGGCCAGCCCGGGCCGTCTGGGCCGTCTAGGTTGGGGGGTGGGGGGGCGTGACCCTGGGCCATCTTGGGACGTGGTGGTGGCACAAGCCTAGTCTGGCCCGGTGCTGGGCCGTGCGGCATTGGGCTTAGCCCTCATGCCCTATTTAGGGTTCGACCCTCCCTGTCCTGCTTCGGCTCCACTCCCCAGTCCCTCCGCGCCGCCTCCATCCCGCATCCCCTCCCCCTGCGCTTCCCTTCCCCTTCCCCGTGTTCACCCGAGCACCATGGCTCGGGAATCCGGCGACGGGCCCCCCGGCCCAAACGGCGTGCAGAGGGATGGGACACCCAGGCCGCGTCAGATCCATGCCACCCTTCACCGGAAGGCGCGTGCCGGGAGTCGGAGCTCCGGGATGCCATGCTTAAGGGCAAGGGCACCACGTCGGCAGATGGGACTGGGTGGCACGACTCCCGTCCGCGCGACCGCTCTCCGGAGCACTAGCGGGACCGGGACCGGTGCTCCCCACCGCGTTGCTCCCGCTCGCCGGCGCGTTCCGGCCGCTCTGACGTCTCCCCCCAAAGGCGGTAGGATCCTCCCCAGCGGCAGGTGCAGCTCCCCCTGGCTGGTCCCAACAACCGCAATGGCCGCGGGGATTTTGCAAAGAAGAAGAAGCGTGCCGCTCAGCAGCAGGCGGCCGCGGCATCCGGCTAGGCGTCATCCGTGTCCAACCCCTCCACCACTCCTACGGTGGCGGCAACCCGGCCACCGGCACCGGTGGTGACGTGCTTCAACTGTGGCATGGAGGGCACCGCCAGTGGACTGCAAACACTTCGCGTGCTTCAAGTGCAAAGGTCCGACCACCCCGCTACGCTTTGTTCGGACCATCAGGCTCCCGGGGTGCTATGCCTCTTTGGCTATGCCTTGGACGACCTTGGCTTCTTCTAGATGGACCTTCCTGTGCCAGTTGCTTTCCTGACTGCACTCATCTCAGTCCTCGACGACAAGACGACATCCCCAACGATCATCTCCGAGGAGCTCCGCCACTTGTTCAGGCCGGACTGGGATTTGGAAGTCTCTCCGGTCTCGGACCGGGAGTTCATGGCGGTGTTCCCGGATGCGGCGAGCCTCTGCTTTGGCACCCACAGCACCCAGTTGACCTTGGCCCTCAACCAGCTTAAGGTCCGCATCTCAGTGCCATCGATGGATCCACTTGTTGTGGCCTCCTTGACTTGGGTACGGATTCAGATTTGTGGGCTTCCTCCCATTGCTCGTGTGGAAAGCGTCATCCGGGGCATGCCCCGGCTCCTGGGCAAGATCGTGGCGGTGGATGCCCTCTCTCTGGTGAAGGGGCCAGCTGTGCGTGCTCAGATCAAGTCTCGGATCCCTCCGAGCTTCAGACGACTCTACGAATGTTCTTCGACGACGCGGGATATGACCTGCACATCTCGGTGGAAGATGATCTCGCTGCCTCCCCTGCCAACCCCGGTGATGGCACCGACTCTGATGGGGAGGACGGGCCCGGGGAGCCGGGCGACCACCGCTCTGACCGTGAGAGGCCCCTGAAGGAAATATCCCCTAGAGGCAATAATAAAGTTATTATTTATATATTTCCTTATATCATGATAAATGTTTATTATTCATGCTAGAATTGTATTAACCGAAAACTTAGTACATGTGTGAATACATAGACAAATAGAGTGTCACTATTATGCCTCTACTTGACTAGCTCGTTAATCAAATATGGTTAAGTTTCCTAGCCATAGACATGAGTTATCATTTGATAAACGGGATCACATCATTAGAGAATGATGTGATTGACTTGACCCATTCCGTTAGCTTAGCACTTGATCGTTAGTATGTTGCTATTGCTTTCTTCATGACTTATACATGTTCCTATGACTATGAGATTATGCAACTCCCGAATACTGGAGGAACACTTTGTGTGCCACCAAACGTCACAACGTAACTGGGTGATTATAAAGGTGCTCTACATGTGTCTCCGATGGTGTTTGTTGAGTTGGCATAGATCGAGATTAGGATTTATCACTCCGTTGGTCGGAGAGGTATCTCTAGGCCCTCTCGGTAGTGCACATTACTATAAGCCTTGCAAGCAATGTGACTAATGAGTTAGTTACGGGATGATGCATTACGGAACGAGTAAAGAGACTTGCCGGTAATGAGATTGAACTAGGTATTGAGATACCGACAGTCGAATCTCGGGAAAGTAACATACCGATGACAAAGGGAACAACGTATGTTGTTATGCGGTTTGACCGATAAAGATCTTCGTAGAGTATGTAGGAGCCAATATGAGCATCCAGGTTCCGCTATTGGTTATTTGCCGGAGACGTGTCTCGGTCATGTCTACATAGTTCTCGAACCCGTAGGGTCCGCACACTTAACGTTCGGTGACGATCGGTATTATGAGTTTATGTGTTTTGATGTACTGAAGATAGTTCGGAGTCCCGGATATGATCACGGACATGATGAGGAGTCTTGAAATGGTCTAGACATAAACATCAATATATTGGACGACTATATTTGGACGTCGGAATGGTTCCGGGTGAGTTCGGGCGCATATCGGAGTACCGGGAGGTTACCGGAACCCCCGGGGAGGTATATGGGCCTTATTGGGCCATAGTGGGAGAGAAGAGAGGGAGGCATAGGAGGGGGCGCACCCCCCTAGGAGGGCCGGCCCTCCGTCTCCTCCACTCCTTTATATACGGAGGAGGGGGGCACCCCATAGACACACAAGTTGATCATTGATCTCTTAGCCGTGTCCGGTGCCCCCCTCCACCATAATCCACCTCGGTCATATCGTTGCAGTGCTTAGGTAAAGCCCTATGCCGGTAGCTTCATCATCACCGTCATCACGCCGTTGTGCTGACGAAACTCTCCCTCGACACTCTGCTGGATCGTGTGTTCGTGGGACGTCACCGAGCTAAACGTGTGCAGATCGCGGAGATGCCGTACGTTCGGTACTAGGACCGGTCAATCATGAAGCCGTACGACTACATCAACCGCGTTGTCATAACGCTTTCGCTTTCGGTCTACGAGGGTACGTGGAAAACACTCTCCCCTCTCGTTGATATGCATCACCATGATCTTGCGTGTGCGTAGATTTTTTTTGAAATTACTGTGTTTCCCAACAGTGGCATCCGAGCCAGGTTTATGCGTAGATGTTATATGCACGAGTAGAACACAAGTGAGTTGTGGGCGATAATAGTCATACTGCTTACCAGCATGTCATACTTTGATTCCGCGGTATTGTTGGATGAAGCGGCCCAGACCGACATTACGCGTACGCTTATGCGAGACTGGTTCTACCGACGTGCTTCACACACAGGTGGCTGGCGGGTGTCAGTTTCTCCAACTTTAGTTGAATCGAGTGTGGCTATGCCCGGTCCATGTTGAAGGTTGAAACATCACATACTTGATGAAAAATCGTTGTGGTTTTGATGCATAGGTAAGAATGGTTCTTGCTCAGCCCGTAGCATCCACGTAAAACTTGCAACAACAAAGTAGAGGACGTCTAACTTGTTTTTGCAGGGCATGTTGTGATGTGATATGGTCAAGACATGATGCTAAATTTTATTGTATGAGGTGATCATGTTTTGTAACAGAGTTATCGGCAACTGGCAGGAGCCATATGGTTGTCGCTTTATTGTATGCAATGCAATCACCCTGTAATTGTTTTTACTTTATCACTAAGCGGCAGCGATAGTCGTAGAAACAATAGTTGGCGAGATGACAACGATGCTACGATGGAGAACAAGGTGTCACGCCGGTGACGATGGTGATCAAGACGGTGCTTTGGAGATGGAGATCAAAGGCACAAGATGATGATGGACATATTATATCACTTACATTGATTGCATGTGATGTTTATCTTTTATGCATCTTATTTTGCTTAGTTCGACGGTAGCATTATAAGATGATCTCTCACTAAATTTCAAGGTACAAGTGTTCTCCCTGAGTATGCACCGTTGCGAAAGTTCGTTGTGCCGAGACACTACGTGATGATCGGGTGTGATAAGCTCTACGTTCACATACAATGGGTGCAAGCCAGTTTTGTACACGCAGAATACTCGGGTTAAACTTGACGAGCCTAGCATATGCAGATATGGCCTCGGAACTGTGAGACCGAAAGGTCGAGCGTGAATCATATAGTAGATATGATCAACATAGTGATGTTCACCATTGGAAACTACTCCATCTCACGTGATGATCGGACATGGTTTAGTTGATTTGGATCACGTGATCACTTAGATGATTAGAGGGATGTCTATCTAAGTGGGAGTTCTTAAGTAATATGATTAATTGAACTTTAATTATCATGAACTTAGTACCTGATAGTTTTTTTGCATGTCTAAGTTGTTGTAGATAGATGGCCCGTGCTGTTGTTCCGTTGAATTTTAATGCGTTCCTAGAGAAAGCTAAGTTGAAAGATGATGGTAGCAATTACATGGACTGGGTCCATAACTTGAGGATTATCCTCATTGCTGCACAGAAGAATTACGTCCTGGAAGCACCGCTAGGTGCAAGACCCCTTGCAGGAGCAACGCCGGACGTTGTCAACGTCTGGCAGAGCAAAGCTGATGACTACTTGATAGTTCAGTGTGCCATGCTTTACGGCTTAGAACCGGGACTTCAACGACGTTTTGAACGTCATGGAGCATATGAGATGTTCTAGGAGTTGAAGTAAATATTTCAAGCAAATGCTCGGATTGAGAGATATGAAGTCTCCAATAAGTTCTATAGCTGCAAGATGGAGGAGAATAGTTCTGTCAGTGAACATATAGTCAAAATGTCTGGGTATAACAATCACTTGATTCAACTAGGAGTTAATCTTCCTGATGATAGTGTCATTGACAGAATTCTTCAATCACTGCCACCAAGCTACAAGAGCTTCGTGATGAACTATAATATGCAAGGGATGAACAAGACAATTCCTGAGCTCTTCGCAATGCTAAAGGCTACGGAGGTAGAAATCAAGAAAGAGCATCAAGTCTTGATGGTCAACAAGACCACCAGTTTCAAGAAAAGGGTAAAGGAAAGAAGGGGGTTCAAGCCACGAACCGGGACCGGTGTCAAAACCGGCGGATCTCGGGTAGGGGTCCCGAGCTGTGCGTCTAGGCGGATGGTAACAGGAGACAAGGGACACGATGTTTTACCCAGGTTGGGCCCTCTCGATGGAGGTAATACCCTACTCCTGCTTGATTAATATTGATGATATGGGTAGTACAAGAGTAGATCTACCACGAGATCAAGGAGGCTAAACCCTAGAAGCTAGCCTATGGTATGATTGTTGTTCGTCCTACGGACTAAAACCCTCCGGTTTATATAGACACCGGATAGGTTAGGGTTACACAGAGTCGGTTACAATGGTAGGAGATCTACATATCCGTATCGCCAAGCTTGCCTTCCACGCCAAGGAAAGTCCCATCCGGACACGGGACGAAGTCTTCAATCTTGTATCTTCATAGTCTTGGAGTCCGGCCGTGATGATAGTTTGGCTATCCGGACACCCCCTAGTCCAGGACTCCCTCAGTAGCCCCTGAACCAGGCTTCAATGACGACGAGTCCGGCGCGCATATTGTCTTCGGCATTGCAAGGCGGGTTCCTCCTCGAATACTTCATAGAAGGTTTTGAACACAAGGATAGTGTCCGGCTCTGCAAAACAAGTTCCACATACCACCGTATAGAGAATAACTTTTGCACAGATCTGCTGACGTATTCCGCGGCGTGACATCACACCACGGCCAGGCCTTTATATGAATCGTTTTTTACCGTTCCACCTTAGCGCGTTTAGCGAGGCGGTTTCCTTGGCACGTCTTATCAAAGCATAGATCGTGCCCCCTTATTCCGGGATTCTCATCAATACGGACGTGGGTAACCCAACCGTGCCCGTCGGCATGCCTCCTCTATCAAAGGCGAGTCCTAATCGACCACGGGGTGGGCTCTTGGTATTCAACCTCTTTATAATGAGACCAAGGCCCTCTTCTTTTTACACCCTCCATCGAGTTCGCCTCGCGCTCCGAGTTCTAACACCCAAAGCTTCAGATTTAGGCGCCGGACCTTCGACGATGTCGGCTCCGACCAGCACGGCCGATGGATGTCTTCCTCCGTCACGAGAAGAAGATGTGCTAAAGCTGCGAGGCGCCGGTATCTAACGGCGAGATCTCGCATAGGCTGCCTGCTCGGGGCAGGTCATTCCCACTCCGAGCCCGGCGAGAGCGTGGTGTTCGTGTCTCACTTCCTTGGGTTTAGGCTTCCCGCGGATCCCTTTGTGCGGGGCTCATGTTTTATTATGGGCTGGATTTCCATGACTTGAATCCGAGTCCATCCTCCATATCTCGTCATTCATTGTCGTATGTGAGGCCTTCCTCCATATTACCCCTCACTTTGGATTGTGGCTCAAGACCTTCAAGGTGGAGCCAAAGATGATCGAGGGCAACAAGCGAGTGCGGAGGGCGGTCATAAGCAAATGTCTTGATGCTCCGTGGCCGAGGGCTCTTTTCAAGAGGAGCTTGGTTTGTGCAGCAGGGGTGGTTTTATATCACCGCTCCCGGGGCACCAAATGGGTGGCGCTCCCGCCTTCGCTCAGGTCCACCACAGCGGCTGGCGTCATGGGTCAACAAGGGGCTCGGCTGGGGCCGTCAAGGGCGTTCCTTTGTTGCAGGGCCGTATTCGAGACCTCCAAGAAAAGAGATCAATCTGGTTGCGATGGCGCGAGTTATGTTGATCCGGCGCCTTCGCCTGCAAGCGTCGCCCCCTCGCTTTGTGGGAATTTAATCCGGAGGGACCACGAGCTCTCAAAATTTTATGGGCACGGCGCCCGTGGAGATGTATAAACTGTTCTTGGATCACAAGAGAAGTGTCCGGACTGGCCGAGGACGCAGGACTAAGCTGCAATCGCCAGATACTCAAGTAAGTAGTCCTGTAACGGACAAGCTGTTCATTCATTTATCATATATATATGCCCTTTAAAGGAGCCGTTTCTTGAACAGGAGTGGATAGCCAAGGCAAAGTTAATAAGGTGTCGGCTCCCCTCCGGAGACCACGCGGATCCCATCTGACCAAGATGTTGAAGGCGCGCCTTTTGAAGAAAGCGAAGGGGGGGGGGGAAGCAACTGCCTCTCTGAAGGAGGCTATCAAGGAAGGAGGATTAAAAGTCCCATCTTTGAGGAGAGAAGAGGACCGCTTGGAAGATCCGGAGGTCAAGGCCTCAAAGAGGGAAAGGAATCTTCGTCGGAGAGTCCGGCTGGGAAGTAACCCAGCCGCACTATTTCCCCAAGGGATCAGCCCTCAATGAGCCGTAAGTAAAAAGAAGGTCTTGTAAATAAGGAACATCCTGTATTTATTTATGAAGATAACGAAATTGTACCTTGTAGTTCGGACCTCAGCCCTTCTCGTGAGCTCGTCTTGAGGATCTTCTTCCGGAGATGATGGAGAGCGAAACGCCTCCACCTGTCGCACCCTCATGCGAGGCGGACGACCCTGAGGTGTCGTCGCGGAGGGTTTCCCCAAGTCCGGCGGGGCCGGAAGGTCCGGCGCCAAGTGGTGTGCGGTCGGAGGAGCTGAAGGATCTGCTCAGGCGAGCGGCTATCTCAGAAGATCACCGTGCTCTAATGGGTACGGTGATTGAAAGAATTGCATCCGCGGAGAGCGGATTGCATGAAGCCGTCGAAGCTTCTTGGCGGGGTTTGAGTGCATAAAAATGATGTACCTTCGGCAGTTATGCATATAGAATCGCCTGTATAGATAGTAGCCCACGAGACTCGGTATGTTGTCAAAATTGACAGCGTGCGAGGATCAAATCTCGATTATAACATATCGCCGCTCCTAAACAGGTGGCGGGCGTCCGTGGCCAGCGGACTGATGAATATGCCGAACTAAGCGGCAACTTGCGAGGCGGATCACGGACATCGCGCTGGTCAATAAGCGGTTTGATGAGTCACAAGGTATCACGACTTCTCTGCGGACACCTGGTAAGGGAGCTTGGCGCCCATGTCTTACTATTTGTATGCTTAATGCAGATGGTGCGCGCTTTGTGGAGGAGCTGCGGGCGGAACTCGCCCGGCGAAAGAGCAAGCAGAAATAAGTAATCTCGGCGCTTTAAGGGCGGCCGAAGAGCTAAAAGCCGAACGGGCTGCTCACTGCCGAAGCAAAGAGGAAATGGCCGATATGGCCAGAAAGTTGAAGAATACTACCGATCGCTGCGAGGTTCTTGAAAAAGAACGTCAAGCGGAGCAAGAGGGCCTGAAAAAGGCCGCCGCCGAATCCAAGGATGCCCGTTCGGCTTTGAGAGCTGCCAAGGAGGAGCTGAGTCAGGCCGGGGCAATTGCGGCTGGAAAACCGTTTCTGCTGCGGAGGAAATATACGGATCCAAAGTATGCTCAATTGGACAAGTTGTGGAGTTCGGAGGATGCTTATCTGGACTTAGCGGCGAGCGCTGCGGACGCGATTGAGCACTTCGAGGCGGAAGAAGGGGCACGAAGGGAAGAGCTATATTGGTCGCAATTCCATAGTCCGGGCGTCTTCTTCCGTTGACCGATCGGTTGGCGAATGGGCGAGCTGAATCGATTATCCGGACTTGCCATGAAGCATGTCATGACTCATTTGTGGCGGGCGGACCCAGCCGAAGAGTTATTTTGGTTTAGTGCAGCAGTTCCTTGAGTGCGGTACAGCGTGTCGGCGCAATGAAGCGGTCGGCGTGTATTGAGGGGCGCGGATGGCTCTGGCCCGTGTCAAGACATCTTGGGCAGAGATGAAGGCCACCGACGTTGCATCCCAAGATTGGACGAAGCGAGTACTGCCGAGCACTACTTTGAGGAAGTCTGCAGGCGCTCGTTTAATAGAGCGCAGATGCTCGAAGGATATTATGTTTAAATGACATGTATGATTTGTGAAAACAATGTTTCAATATAATATAAGAGCTTTTTATACTTGTGCGTTCAAGTAGTAAACTACTCCTGTCTGGCCGTTTATGTATATGTATATATAACTTTGAAAGATGGCAGTCCTTGGCTTCAGCCCCCACGCACATAGTGCGGGGTGTTTACAAAAAAGCGCTTTTCACATAATCAACGTCTTGGTCCTGTTAAGGAGGTGGTAGCGTAGCAAACTAGGCAACGGACTATAATGCTTTATCACTTTCACTTAGCCATAGGAGTTCGAGGTGGGGCTACTATATAGCCCACAGGGGCACCGCACTCTCCCGAATTCGAGAGTGCGTATGTGCTGACGAAAACCGGTCCTTCGTTAATGCGGAGAATTCTAAACATTCGATGAGTCATCAGTGGTTGACCAGTCTCTCGCTATATCATGACAGTCAGTTTTGGCTTTCTCTCTTGAGGTGCTCGCCCGGCGAACGGGCACAATCGCGATAGTTCTCCTGGTGCCGCGTTAGCGATAAAGCGGGCGTAAGGCAGCAAAACACAGGGCGGGCAAACCCAACATTTGACCAAAGACATGATTGGAGCTGATGCATATAAGGCCTAACTTCGAGGCGCGAATACTCCCTAAGGTATTCGGTCTTTATAAAAGCAGGCAGAATAATGCCCTAAGCCCCAGTGTCAGTGCAGCGCAAAAATTCTGGTGCGGCCAATGCCAAAGCGCCAGCCTCCTCCTCGGTTATAGTAAGAAACCGGGGATGTATATCAACAAGAGACAGTAAAAAAGGTTTACGCGGGGTCTTAATCTGAAAAGAATCCTTACAGCGGGTCCCTCTGCGTCTGCGCTGTGTCTCCGTTGTGCCGTATCACGGGCGGGTGTATACGTTGTTCATCTGTAAAGAGAGAACTTAGTTTAAAAGAAAAAGATCGTGCGAAAGATGTACTTTATATTAAATAAGCAGAGTGCGATTGAAGAAGTGAATAAAATTGAGCTTTATTGTCTCTTGTGATACATGCATGCAGCCCCTTGTATGGGGTATGCGCTAGTAAGCGCCGGACTCGTCTAGCCGTGTCCGGGGTTTGAATGACCTATTCAGGTTCTTTGACTAGCGGGCGGATAGGTGTGGGGCTGTCAAGGCAGTCTCACGTTCTTCCGTGCTCGAGTAACATAATACTCCTTTTAATGAGATGATGCGCGTGGACGGGCATTTTAAGTGTTAGAGATGCATAATGCGGTATTGCGTTAAAGCGGAAAGCTTGGCGTCCCAATAGTGCTTGATGGCTACTTTTAAGCGGGCGACATGGAAGATTAACTTTTCATGACGGAAGTTGTCGGATGAACGAACACAACTTCTAGCAGTATGGAGCCCGTACAATGGGCATATGGGCTGGCATTACTCCTTTAAAGGAGGTGTTGCTATGGCGAATTTTGGTTGGGTCTATCCCCATCCTGCGGATTGTGTCACGATATATCAGGTTTATGTCACTGCCGCCATCCATGAGGACTTGTGTAAATTGGAATCCGTCGATTATAGGATCCAATATCAAGGCAGTCCATCCTGCGTTCGGATACTTCGGAATAGTCACGATGGTCGAAGGTGATTGGTTTTGACAACCGGTGTTGGTACTCCGCTAGGGTAGTTTGTGCGGCGCGCATTTTAGTGGGCGCGACTCTGTTTTTCCCTTTGATCACGTGAAGTGAGTTTACTGTTTTAACCTCTTGTGGGAAATTCTTTTGTTTTCTGGGGCTCTGCTCGTGGTGCTCGTCATCATCTTCACTTGGTGTGTCGAGCCCCTTGTGTTGGCGTTGAGTCTGCGGACTGTTTGAAGACCAACAATCTCTGTGGGTATGGTTTGCAGGCCTCCGGAGTCTTGTGGATTTGACATATCTTGTCCAAGATTTTGTTTAAGTTGGATAGCTCATCGCTATTGTCCTTAAGGGCAGTTTTTATTGTTCTGCCGTGAGCTTTTGAATCCGGCGTTGTTGCGCGCTCTTTGGACCGTTCCCTTTAATCCGGCGCTGGTCCTTGTTGCGCCGTGGTTTCCATTTCCATCCTGACTTGGATGTACTTGGGTCGCTGGTGCTGCATCTTGCTAGCCAGCTATCCTCTCCAGCATAAGCGGGTCATGAGGCTTGTTAATGCGGCCATTGTTCTTGGCTTTTCTTGGCGAGGTGTCAGCGAGCCATTCGTCTCGGACGTTGTGTTTGAAAGCTGCTAAGGCTTGGCGTCCGGACGATCGACTATTTGGTTCTTTTAGTAAGGAACCTGTTCCGAATTTCGGGCTGACTCTCGGGCTGTTGAGTTATGTGACTTAGATAAATGCGCATCCGGAGGCGGACATAGGTCCCCTGAAAATTTGCGAAAGCGCATCCTCGAGCTCTTCCCAGCTTCAATGGTATTTTCGGGGAGGCTTTTAAGCCAATGCCGAGCTGGCCCTTTGAGTTTGAGGGTAAGTATTTTATGGCGTGGAGATCATCTCCTCTAGCCATGTGTATGTGGAGGATGTAATCCTCAATCCAGACTCGAGTGCATTGTTCCGTCGTATGCCTCTATGTTTACGGGTTTGAATCCGCTGAAATTCATGATCCAGCACCTCATCGGTGAAACATAGGGGGTGTCTGGCGCCCTATATTTGGGTGTGCCGTGATGTTGGATATTTGGCGTGTTGCATTGCTTTGAAGAGCTTGCTTTCTTGGCCCATAGATGGACCTAAGCTGGGCCATCCTTTTGATGTGAATCCTTATGCGGATCGCGTATCGGCTTGTGTCTTGGCGCCATTTGCGCTCTCTTTTTGCCGTGGGGTCGTCCATCCGACCGGGTGGCCTTCTTACTTTTTGATTGTGGGGCTCTAAGGCCTCCTCATCAAATTCAGGCGATAGCTTTCTCTTTGGGTAGCTCTTTGTTGGTTGTTGTCGCCGTATTTGTCTATGGTGTTGAATACTTTGCTCCATCTGATTCTGAGTGCATCTTCCGCTGTTTTGAGCTTCGCTACGCTTTTTCAGGCTCTGTGCGATGATGGCGAGCCTTTTGTGGAGGTTATTTTGCTCCAACAATTTGTCGGCGTGAGATCGTCCGGACTGTTGTCTTCGCCGGGGACGGGTTGTTTATCAAGTTGTCTTGTTGGACGATTGCTCGATAGCATGTTAAATCGTCCACGGTTCGCCCTGCTCTATGGCTGGGTCTTTGTTGGCGGGACTTGGTTGGCGTTTACGTTGCCGTTTGACTGCTTTTGAGGATTTATCCTTCGTGGCGTCCGTTGTTCCTCGTCTTCATTTCCTTTAGGTGTATCCACCATGTATACATCATGGGATGAGGTGGTTGTCCAGCATCCTATAGGTGCTGGTTCATGGTTGTCTCCTACATCGTCGTCCATACCGTCGATGTCTTGAATCGAAATCGAGCACGTCGTGTAAGCTTTCGGCGGTGGCTCTGAAGTGGGTGGTGGGTGGGCGTTGAATTTCTTCGTCGTCCGCATCCCAACCTTCTGACCGTAGTCCGGCCATGGCTCTCCGGATAAAGAGAGACTTTAGTGAATTCAGGATGTCGCCAAAGGCGAGTCTTTGAAAGATGTCATGGCAGTGAACTCCATGACGGCGCCCAATCGGATTCGATTGGCGGTAGCGGAGGTTGAGTCGGAGAGAGTCCGGCACCCAGAGTCAAGGTCTTCGCAAAGGACAGGGATGGAGTTGGCTCAATCGCCGTAGAGATTGTAGCCCCGGCGGTGTCCAACCACTCGTCCTCGATCGGGAATCCGGCTCCGGATTAAGGGTCGGGGCGGATCTTTGGTGCGGCCTCGAGGGCCTTTGTTGGCTGCGAGCTAGATCATGCCCATCGAGGCAGTGCGGCGCGCTTGGCTGCGGCTCGAATCCGTCGAAGATCAAGTCTCCGCGGATATCGGCCGTATAGTTCAAACTTCCAAATCTGACCTGATGGCCAGGGGCGTAGCTTTCGATCTGCTCCAGATGGCCAAGCGAATTGGCCCGCGATGCAAAGCCGCCGAATACGAAGATCTGTCCGGGGAGAAAAGTCTCACCCTGGACCGCGTCGTTGTTGATGATCGAAGGAGCCATCGGGCCTATCGGTGACGACACAGAGGAACTCTCAATGAAAGCACCAATGTCGGTGTCAAAACCGGCGGATCTCGGGTAGGGGTCCCGAACTGTGCGTCTAGGCGGATGGTAACAGGAGACAAGGGACACGATGTTTTTACCCAGGTTCGGGCCCTCTCGATGGAGGTAATACCCTACTCCTGCTTGATTAATATTGATGATATGGGTAGTACAAGAGTAGATCTACCACGAGATCAAGGAGGCTAAACCCTAGAAGCTAGCCTATGGTATGATTGTTGTTCGTCCTACGGACTAAAACCCTCCGGTTTATATAGACACGGATAGGTTAGGGTTACATAGAGTCGGTTACAATGGTAGGAGATCTACATATCCGTATCGCCAAGCTTGCCTTCCACGCCAAGGAAAGTCCCATCCGGACACGGGACGAAGTCTTCAATCTTGTATCTTCATAGTCTTGGAGTCCGGCCGTGATGATAGTTCGGCTATCCGGACACCCCTAGTCGAGGACTCCCTCTGCACGCAGATGAACCGGCAATGGATGTATGGTGACAAACACACCTCCGAGTACATTAAGGGCCTGCATATTTTCTCGAAGTGGCTGAGGCTAACAAGCAGAATGGTTTTATGTGTTGTCCATGCACTAAATGTGGGAATCTGAAGTCTTACTCGACGGAAAATCCTTCACACCCACCTGCTTTACAAGGGTTTCATGCCACACTATAATGTTTGGACGAGGCACAGAGAAATAGGGGTTATGATGGAAGACGGCGAAGAAGAAGAGGACGATGACAACTATGTGCCCCCTGAATACGGTGATGCTGCAACGGGGGGGAGCTGCTGAAGATCAAGAGGAACCAGACGATGTGCCCGATGATGCTGCAACGGGGGAAGCTGCTGAAGATCAAGAGGAACGAGACGATGTGCCCGATGATGATCTCCGCCGGGTCATTGTCAATGCAAGGACGTAATGCGAAAGTCAAAAGGAGAAGCTGAAGTTCGATCGCATGTTGGAGGATCACAAAAAAAAGTTGTACCCCAATTGTGAAGATGCCAACACAAAGCTTGGTACCGTACTGGAATTGCTGCAGTGGAAGGCAGAGAATCTTGTGCTCGACAAAGGATTTGAGAAGCTCTGAAAATATTGAAGAAGAAGCTTCAAAGGATAATGAATTGCCCGACGAGACATACGCAGCAAACAAGGTCGTATGCCCTCTAGGATTGGAGGTGCAGAAGATACATGCATGCCCTAACGACTGCATCCTCTACCGCGGTGCATACAAGGATTTGAACGCATGCCCGGTATGCGGTGCATTGCGGTATAAGATCAGACGAGATGACCCTGGTGATGTTGACGGCGAGCCCCGCAGGAAGAGAGCTCCTGCGAATGTGATGTGGTATGCTTCTATAATACCACGGTTGAAACGACTGTTCAGAAACAAAGAGCATGCCAAGTTGATGCGATGGCACAGTGAGGACCGTAAGAAATACGGGAAGTTGAGAGCACCCGCTGACGGGTCGCAGTGGAGAAAAATCGAGAGAGGGTACTGGGATGAGTTTGCACGTGACCCAAGGAACGTATGTTTGGTTTAAGCGCGGATGGCATTAATCCTTTCGGGGAGCAGAGCAGCAATCACAACACTTGGCCCGTGACTCTATGTATGTATAACCTTCCTCCTTGGATGTGCATGAAGCGGAAGTTCATTATGATGCCAGTTCTCATCCAAGGCCCTAAGCAACCCGGCAACGACATTGATGTGTACCTAAGGCCATTAGTTGAAGAACTTTTACAGCCGTGGAATGGAAATGGTGTATGTGCGTGGGATGAGCACAAACAGGAGAAATTTAACCTGCACGCGTTTCTATTTGTAACCATCAACGATTGGCCCGCTCTTAGTAACCTTTCAGGACAGACAAACAAGGGATACCACGCATGCACACACTGTTTAGCCGACACTGAAAGTCTATACCTGGGAAGCTGCTGGAAGAATGTGTACCTAGGCCATCGTCGATTTCTTCCGACCAACCATCAATGTCGAAAGAAAGGCAAGCATTTCAAAGGCGAGGCAGATCACTGGAAGAAGCCCGCCATGCGTACCGGTGATCACGTACTTGCTATGGTCAATGATTTACACGTAATCTTTGGAAAGGGTCCCAGCGCACTAGCTGTTCCGAGTGACGCTGGCGGACACACACCCATGTGGAAGAAGAAATCTATATTTTGGGACCTACCCTACTGGAAAGACCTAGAGGTCCGCTCTGCGATCAACGTGATGCACGTGACGAAGAACCTTTGCGTGAACCTGCTAGGCTTCTTGGGCGTGTATGGGAAGACAAAAGATATAACTGAGGCACGGGAGGACCTGCAACGTTTGCACGAAAAAGACGGCATGCCTCCAAAGCAGTATGAAGGTCCTGACAGCTACGCTCTTACCAAAGAAGAGAAGGAAATCTTCTTTGAATGCCTGCTTAGTATGAAGGTCCCGACTGGCTTCTCATCGAATATAAAGGGAATAATAAATATGGCAGAGAAAAAGTTTCAGAACCTAAAGTCTCATGACTGCCACGTGATTATGACGCAACTGCTTCGGTTGCATTGAGGGGCTTCTATCGAAAACGTCCGATTAGCCTTTGTGAAGCTATGTGCATTCCTCGATGCAATCTCTCGAAGGTGATCGATTCAGAAATCATACCAAGGCTAAGGAGTGATGTGGTGCAATGTCTTGTCGGGTTTCGAGCTGGTGTTCCCACCATCCTTCTTCAATATCATGGCCGCACGTCCTAGTTCATCTAGTTGGCGAGATTGTCATTCTGGGCCCCGTATTTCTACACAATATGTACCCCTTTGAGAGGTTCATGGGAGTCCTAAAGAAATATGTCCGTAACCGCGCTAGGCCAGAAGGAAGCATCTCCATGTGTTGGGGATATAACTACTGAATGTAAACCGCCCTGAAGGGGCCGGGTTACCCTCGTCCATAATCAGGGCCCATGAAGGCACGCGGCCCGGAGCCCAGAGGCGGATCAGGGTCCATTGATGTAAACCACCTTAGTCATGTAACTTGTGCTATAAGATAAGAGAAGGAAGAGACCGAGCCGGACACTTGTATGAGCTGGTCTCGGGACTCTGTAGGCCGGCCGGGCGTCAACCCGTGTATATAAGGGGACGACCCGGCGGCGGTTTAGGGACGGACAATTCGAGGCTTAGGCGAAGCTATTGCTCCCTAGTCGCCGAAATCACATCAATCCCATCACAAACTAGACGTAGGCTTTACCTTCATCGAAGGGGCCGAACTAGTATAACTCTCGTGTCTTTGTGTCCGCTTTAACCCCTCTAGGTTAACCCGTACGATGGCCCTGCGACTAAGTCCTTTCACGAGGACATCTGCCGTGACAATTCCACGACAGTTGGCGCCCACCGTGGGGCTATCGCATGATGGTTTGATGATCCTAGGGGGCAAGTTCGAAGGACTCGAAGGCTATGCTGTGGGCCGGATGACTAAGAGTCGTCGCGGCAAGCTCTACATCGACGATGCGGACTGGGGCCCCGAGGCCGGCTCGATCGAGTACGGGTACCGGGTCCCCTTTGGTGGCATACACGTGTTCATCGGCAAGATCGGCGAGCCAGGGCCTGGGCCGGACATCTGCACCGACCTCGTCGAGACGGCTCAGCGGGCGAAGAAGAGTCCTGCCCTGGCTAAACCGGCTGTCAGGCGTGCTTTCGTGGGAGTCGTCCACGGAGACTATGAGGGCGGATCAGCATCTGGCGGCGAAACCGTTGTCTACTCTGGCGACGAGTCGTCAGCCGGAGAAACCGAGTCTCTGTACCAGCTGCAAGATGGCCAGATCGGGGGCTGTTCCGACGGTGAGAGTATTCCGGACCCCTTTGATCTACCCAACCGGGTTGGAATCTTCATGGCCGGTACACAAGCGACGCTTCACTCTTCGACCACGACGCCCATGGTCGCCGGTTCAGCAGCGGTGATGGCAGCCGGGGAAGGAGGCCCTGTGCGCCCACCGGCTCAAGTTTTATCAGAGCTATTCGACGCATTGGCTGCGCTCATGGCAGAGGCTAATCCGACGGATCAAGACCTGCACAACGCAGAGATTGCAAAGGTGAAGGAACAGATCACTAAAGCTAAAGCGGATCTGGCAGCCGCGGACGTGAGGATGGCGGCGGAACGGGCCGCTTTGGATGCACAGGCTTATAGGCTCATGCTGGATCAGAGCGCGTCACATGAAGTCATGAAAAGGAAGTACAAATCCCGTTTGCCTTCGGTTTTCGAGGGAAGAGAGCTCTTCAATACCCCAGGGGTAGGGACCAGTAATCCGCCGCCGGTGGTGAACCGGCCGGAAGCACCTGGGACGGGCGCGCCGATTCAGCCCCGTGTGATAGATCTTCCTCGCCATCCTACCGGCGCGCCCCAGGTTGTGCAGACACCTCCGGGTCACTATTCCAACCCGATGGATAATCTTGTTGCGGCTGCGGCACGGTTGGAGGCGATTCCAATTGAAGGTGATTCACCACAGGCGGTAGAGACACGCCGGGTAAAGGAGCTCCTCAGGACGGCCCTGGCTCAACAGGAAGCGTATTCATACAGTCGGGATCGGATCCACTCCACCCCCCGCCCAAGCCGGAGCTATAGCCGACGCGCCGACGAACCGGCCGTATCAAGCAATGCGCAGCGCGGTCCGCCTCGCGGCAACAACCCGGCGGGTGGCTTCGAAGACGCTCAAGTGGTGGTGGACCGGGCCAGGGCACGTAGGGAGGCCGAGTTAGCAGCACAACATGAGGATCATCAGCTCGCGCCGGTTCGACCGACCATCTTCGAACACGGGGTCACGTCTGGCTCTTTGGGGGTGCCTTGCCTCATCCCCGCTTTACGCAATGTACATTTGCCCAAGGACTTCAAAGGGCCACGCAAGGTGCCCAATTATACCGCCGATTTGGCTCCTGAAGCGTGGATAGAAAGCTATGAGATGGCCATGGAGATGCTGGATGTGGATGAAGCCGCGTGTGCGAAGTATTTCACCATGATGCTAGAAGGTACGGCCCGTACGTGGTTGAAAAACTTGCCGCCCAACTCAATCAGTTCATGGACCCAGTTGCGGACCCGGTTCATTCAAAATTTGAAAGACACCTGTAAACAGCCCATGTCTGTGGTGGATTTGGCGGCTTGTGTCCAGGCAGAGGGAGAATCCACAAACCATTGGGTGCGCCGCGTTTCGGAAGTTTTACATTCTTCAGACCGGATCAACCCTGATTCCGCGATCTTAACCCTAGAAGCCAACTGCCGGTTTAAACCATTAAAGCTGAAGCTGGGTCGCATGAAGCGTTTTTGCAATGACATGGGCACTCTCATGGGCGTTTTGGTAAAATATGCTGATTCTGATAGTACCAAGGATCCCGAGTCTGAGGAGGATGACGAAATAGGGAAGGAAAGCGAACAGCAGCTCCGAGGCCAGCAGCATCGGTCGACGAAATGGAGGAAACAAGCGTAAGGCAAGCGGTAACATGGGCCGTAGCCAACACCAGCAGCAGGACAAGGGTCAACGGCGCAAGGGTAAGCAATCAAACCGGGCGGTGCGCCAGGTCACAATCCGGATCATTTGAATTACCTATTGAATCAACCTTATGCGAAGCATGGGACGAAGGAGGCACCGACAAACCACCTCTGGAAGGATTGTTATATTATGCAGGAGTTCAAAAGCTCCAATGCTTTCGGTATGATCAAGGGCCCGGCGGCGGTTCGTGGTCCGCCCGGATTCTGATGGAGGAAATTCGGCCCAGGGTTGGTGGTAATCCGGTAGGCGGGACGATCGAGCAACGAACAATCGAGAACCAAGGAGGTTACAATCAACAACAGCAGCGATCGGGTTATCAAAGTAATCCGAGCGGTTGAGCGATGGATAGTACCACGTCTTTACCACCAGCTTGGACAAGCGAGACCGAAAACTTCAGAAGCGGGCGGTCAGTGTTGTTGAACCGGCCACACCGCATTACCTGCGCTGGTCAGAGCAGCCTATCGTATGGAGCAGAGAGGATCATCCTCCCCGGGTTTACAATCCGGGCCAGCTAGCCCTAGTGGTGGCACCTCAGGTGGGAGGATACAAGTTTACCAAAGTGCTTATGGATGGAGGGAGCAGCATCAACATCCTGTACTACGAGACCTTCCGACGTATGGGGTTAACGGATAGGCATCTCAGGCCGTCCAGCACAGTGTTTCACGGTGTGGTGCCTGGCAAGTCAGCATATCCGGTCGGTAAGATAGCTCTGGAGGTGGCCTTTGGGGATGAACATGACTCCAGATCGGGGGCTATTCCAGCCCGCCTGTTCTCGCCGCTCCCATTGACAAGGAGCCGCTTCTGCTATATGTTGCTGCTAATGCCAGGGTAGTTAGCTTCGCCATTGTGGTAGAACGGAAGGAGGCAGGGAAGGAATATCCGGTTCAACGGCCGGTTTATTACATCAGCGAGGTGCTCATTGAGTCTAAGCAGAGATATCCGCATTGGCAGAAGCTGGTATATGGAGTTTTTATGGCAAGCCGGAAGCTGAAGCAATATTTTCAAGGGCATCCTATCACGGTGGTCAGTTCAGCTCCCTTGGGCGATATCATACAGAACCGAGAGCAACTGGGCGGATTGCTAAGTGGGCCATAGAGCTGGGGCCGCACGGTTTACGGTATGTACCTCGGACGGCAGTAAAATCCCAGGCACTTGTGGATTTCATTAATGATTGGATGGAGTTGCAAGCGCCTGAAGAAAAGCCGGATCATACCTATTGGACCATCCACTTTGACGGGTCCAGGGAATTGGAGGGCTCGGGGGCTGGAGTTGTGTTGACTTCCCCACGAGGTGAAAAATTTTGTTACGTCCTCCGCTTAATGTTCCCTTGTACTAACAATGCAGCTGAGTATGAAGCTTTGCTCCATGGTCTCCGGATGGCTAAGGAGATGAATCTCAGCCGGGTTAAGTGCTTTGGTGACTCGGACTTGGTGGCCCAGCAAGTATCAGGTACTTGGGATTCCAAAGATCCACTCATGGCCGCATATCGTCGGGAGGTGGATATTGTTGTAGGACACTTTAAAGGTTATCAGGTGGACCATGTGGATCGTCGGAAGAACGAAGCGGCGGACGCTTTGAGCTGGCTAGGCTCTCAACGCAAACCGGTCCCGCCCAATGTTTTCCTTGATGTACTGCACAACCCGTCAGTTAAGCTCCCTGATGAAGCAGATTTGGCTATTCCTGATCCGGAGGCTCAGTTGGTGGCAGCCTTGCATGTCATTCCGGATTGGACGCTCCCTTATTTGGCATACATGACCCGGGGCGAGTTACCAGAAGATGAGACGTTGGCCCGGCAGATAGTTCGGCGGTCTAAGTCTATGACCATTGTTAATGGCGAGTTGCATCATTGCAGTGTGTCAGGGGCGTTTCAGCGTTGTGTGTCCCCTGAGGAAGGCTGTGAGATACTGCGTGAGATCCATGAAGGGGACTGTGGTCACCACGCCGGTTCAAAATCCTTGGTTGCTAAAGCATTCCGCCATGGTTTTTATTGGTTGACTGCCCATGCTGATGCGGAGGATCTGGTCAGGTGATGTGATGGTTGCCAGAAGTTTTCTAGACGTGCCCACATACCGGCCCAGGAATTGAGGATGATTCCAATTACTTGGCCGTTTGCGACTTGGGGGCTGGACATGGTGGGGCCTTTTAAAAGGTCCAAGGACAAGAAAACACACTTGCTGGTCGCAGTTGACAAGTTTACAAAGTGGGTCGAGGCAGGGCCTGTCAGCAAGTGTGATGCGGCCACGGCGGTTCAGTTCATAAAAAGGGTGATCTTCCGGTTTGGGTTTCCACACAGTATCATCACGGATAATGGCACCAATTTGTCCAAGGGTGCCATGAAGGAGTTTTGTGAGCGTGAGCACATCCGGCTTGATGTTTCTTCAGTGGCCCACCCGCATTCCAATGGTCAAGCAGAACGAGCTAATCAGGAGATCTTGAGAGGTATCAAACCCCGGCTTATGGTCCCTTTACAGAGGACGCCGGGCTGTTGGGTAGAAGAGCTACCATCTGTGATATGGAGTATCAATACTACCCCTAACAGATCCACTGGATACACACCGTTCTTTATGGTCTATGGAGCAGAGGCGGTCCTTCCCAGCGACATCCGTCATGATTCACCTCTCGTGGCAGCCTATGTTGAGGCAGATAGCGAGGCTGCACGGCAGGACGCTTTGGATCGTCTGGATGAAGAGCGAGATATGGCGGCTGCTCGTTCGGCGATTTACCAGCAGGATCTTCGTCGGTATCACAGTCGGCGGGTTAGAACAAGAACCTTTCAGGAAGGAGACTTGGTGCTTCGGCTCATTCAAGACCAGACAGATATGCACAAGCTATCCCCGCCTTGGGAAGGGCCTTTTGTGGTCAGCAAGAATCTGCACTGTGGGTCATACTATCGATTGATGTTCGAGAGCGAAAAGACTCACATACGTCCGAAGAGGAGACCAACAGGCCGTGGAACATAGCTCATCTTGACCTTATTATACCGAGCCATCGGCTCCACTTATGTACATATTAAGACAATGTATATATTATGAATAAAAGCAATAAACCGGAGCCTCGGCTAAAGCGGGGTATCCGTTCTGTAAAAATCCGGTTTGGGTACATGGAGTTGTTGTCTCAAAACAGCCTCCGGTTTAACCCTTGATCTTGCTTTTCAGAAGCTTTTTATGTCATCTGGGGGCTTGGTCGTGTCCGAACCAATGCAACACCTTTTGATGGCGAAAGCCACCGGATCACGCAGGGACATGGTCACATCTGAACCGATCACGCCTCTTGGTCGGCCTAAGGTCATTGAGTCACTTGGGGCTTGGTGAACCCGAACCATTGCCATGCCACTTGATCGGCATAATTCCACGGTTTCAGTTGGGGCCTGGCTGACTCGAACCATAGCTACACCTTATGGGGAGCTTGGTCTGTCCGACCATGGTAACACCATCGATCGGCTCGATAAAGCCTCTTCTTGCAAGCGGTTTTATCATTGCCTTTGCTTCCATATTGTTTTCATAACTGTTATTTGATTTTATTGGCCTTTTTAAACCGACAACCTTTTAAACGGTTCAAGCTGTCAATTAACGGAATTCGATCCATTTTAATCCGGAGATATTTGTTTGGTTTGACTTTTCTCGTTAACATCCCATTATGGAGTAACAGGGGCTTGTCATGTACGACACGGTTTACACGGTAAACCGCATTATAAACACTGAGTTGTTTCCTCCTTTGACGGTAATGGTTTATACAACCTCCGCCTCGAGATTGGCTAAGCCAACTGCATGCCCGACGCTGGCAGGTATTTTGTATCACAAAGTTTTGATCATATACATCAATATTTTCTTATGTAAATATATAGGCGTCACAAGCCGGCTGGCGACACAAGCCGCCGTGGCGGTTTACGAATTTGTGATTGCAGGCAAAATAAATTGAAGGTTTCAATTCTTCACTCCAAAGTATCAGCACCTCCGCGCGAGGGCATAAAGGCATGTTCAAAAACAAAGTGCTGGCTATTCTATTACAAAGCCTTTCCAAGGCCCGATATTTCGCATGCCGTCATGACTAGCAGCTTCTGATGCATCACCCGGCTTGACGGATTAAGCTTCTTCGCCGGGTTGACGTGAGGAAGAAGGGGCGTCTGGCGTCGGTTCAGCTTCTTCCTCTTCACCGCCCAAAGGCCGGAAGTCATTGGTCGACCAGTCAATCCGGTTTAAGGCCTGAAAGACAGCCTCTTCACTTATAAGCTCAGCCGGATCAACGTTAGGGGCATAAGTGTGCTTACGGATTGGAGGAACAAGGCTCTGCACTTCTGGAATGACAAACTCCACCCGCTTGTTGTTCGCATCGTAGAAAGAGCGGTGAACCGCCAGTTGGCCTCGCTGCCGATTGACTTCGCCGTGACGCATCTCCTTTGTTATTCGTTTCAGGGCGTCATTATCAAAGGCTTCACCGTTCTCTTGAGCGCTGGGGAAACCCTTGGCTATGTCAGGTGGATCAAGATCCGCTATCCACGCCTTGGCGCGAGTTAGAAACGATGAGAGTGCCAGCCGGGCCGCGGATCGTTTCAACTCTTCAAGCTGCCCGGAACCATGGACAGCCGGTCGGTGTATCTTTGATCAGGGCGGAGCTGTGTTGTCGCACGATGTGGCACATATGACTCGCTGGCGCCGGTATACAGCTGCTCAATCAGCGTGTAAGCGGCCTTGAGCTTCTTCCGCACATCGAGCCGGATGAGCAATACGCTTACTGCACGGTTTCGAGACAGCTCAGGTTAAACCGGCGGAAATATCAAAACAGGGGTAATCAGTGCAAATTTTCTTACCAAAGATGGCAGAGGTCATGGCATGAACTTGGCGCTTTTTTAAGAGCTGACTCAGCATCTTCCGCCCGTTTTTTCAAACCGGCCTTCTCGGTGTCCCAGTTGGCCCGCTCGGATTTATACCATTCCTTGAGTTGTTCCATAGTGGCCAAGGCGGTTTTCAGTTCATCCTTGGCCTTGGTGGTTTCTGCTTGTTGAGTCTCCAGATTGGCACGAAGGTCCTTGAGTTGTACGGTTTGCTGGTATATCTCACTCTGACAACGAATGGAGGGCGTTAGTTGTTCATTATAAAGTCCCAAGCTCAATACAAATATTCAACTTGGCACTTGGGGGCTAATGGCTAGTTGATCTCAGTTTGCTATGGAGATATAAAAAATTAAGTGCCGGTTTAACTATGCTAAGTTGAACCGGCCCTTGCGGGCTACAGCACTGAAGTTTAAGGCGTATGGGTTCTATACCAAGTTAAGTGCCGGTTTAATTATGCTAAGTTGAACCGGCCCTTGGGGACTACTACATAGCAAAAGTACAAGAGAGGCATAACCCCTTACCTCATAGCGTTCCTTCATACGATTTACCAGACCGGCTTCAAAGTCACGGCTTGTGTAGAGCCGGTTCAGAAAGCCGGAGTGAAGTTCTTGGGCAGAGAGGTTGTCATAAGCTGACAGATCAGTTTTCCCCTTATCTTTGCTCATAGTAGTAGACTCTTCCTTGGCGCTGTGTTTTGCTAAAGCGACCGGTTGGCTGGAGTGGTGTAGCCAGTGCCCGTCACAATAACATCATCATTTTTGACCGGGCTGGCCAGATTGGCGGTCTTCTTTGGGCTTGGTGTCTTCATACTCCGGCTCGGCGGTTCAACAATTACGACCCGCTCTGTGGCCGAACTCGGTGGAGCAGGATGCGAGGTTTCCACTTGGGCATCTGGCTCAGTTTCTGGCGGATCAGCATTGTCGTCTTGGTTCAACCCGGCAGAGCTATTTTTAGCAACTTCAGGATTTTCGCCATGCTGCTCGGGGTCTTCTCCGGATCAACATCCATGATGAGGGTCAAGGGTTTTCGCTTTTTTACTCAAGCGAGCCTTGGTGCTGCAATGGTCAGAATTAGAATAAGATAAACCGACCAACGCAAAGTATAAACCAAATTGGTGGGACAGAACTATGGTGCTTACCCTGCAGCAACTTTAAGCGGAGGCAGTTGCGTGGTTGATGAACCGCCAGAGGAGTTGGAAGAGGCCTGATAATTTGGGTCAGACGGATTGAGAGGACATCGGAAGAAACCTTTTAAGGGATAACGCTTTTCAGGAGAACAAATCACCTCTGGACGACGCTTCCGGGTTGGTGTATCTCGTAAACCGGACGAGGTAATCTGTTGACCACTGTGCGGGTTGAACGGCGCTCTTCAGCCTGCTGTGTCTTCAAGGAAAGGTTTGGATTCAAATGAGCACAGGAATGAGATTTTTTTCACTTTCCGGATTGTGCGGCGAATTCTTTTAACCGGCACGAGATCGGATTCGGAAGAAAGAAAGATTACCTCAACAGGTCGGCATGACCGGCTTCAAACATCATCACAGGAGTTGAAATTGTCAGTAAAAGGAAGAATAAGAAGGGACAAGATAAATCAAGCTTTACCTCAGCTTCTGAATCTTCGTCTTCCGGCGGATCAGAAGACTCGGCGGTTTTCCTCTTGCCAGCCTTCTTGGTGGTTTTGGACTTTACACGCGGAGCCCGGGCCGGTTTGGTCCGTTTCCAGAAGGAGCTGTTAGCCTGGGAGGTCACAAGGATTAATATATATCAACAAGGCAGTAATGTCAGACAAGCGGTGAGCAGAGCCTTACCGCAGGCGGTTTGTTGGCAACACAGAATGGGGCCAACCCGGTTTGGCTGCAGACAGCGATCGGTTCATCAAGCATCTTCTTTACTGTCTCTGTGACTTCAAGCTCAGTTATTGGTAGCTCGTGATGTCTTTGAGGGTCTTGGAGGCTGCCGGTGTATTCGTGCATCAATCCGGGCCGGCGGCTTAATGGCAAGATGCCCCAAGAAACCCAGCATCACACGAGGTCCACCAGTTAATCCATTGGCCATTAGAGCCCGGAGTTTGATAATTTGAGGCGCAAAATTCTTCCGTTCTGCGGTGGTCAAGCGTAAAGGCAACGGATGATGGTTGCTAAGCCGGTGAGGACGGTAGCCCGGCAAAGGATTCTCGTTCTCAGGAGCAGTATTCCGGCAGTAGAACCAGGTTTGGTTCCAATCTTTCGGATGGCTATGGTGTTTGGCGTGAGGAAAATCTACTTCCTTCCTTTTCTGGATTGAAACGCCGCCCAGCTCCGTGTTAGGGCCATCCGAAAATTCGGTACGGCGGTTCAAGTGAAAGAAATCCCGGAACAGCTCCACAGATGGTTCTTCTTGAAGGTAGACTTCGCAGAAAACTTGAAATTGCATATATTTGACACGGAGTTCGGACCAATATCCTGTGGATGGAGTTGAAAACTTGCAAGGACATCCCGGAAGAATTTTGATCCTGGCGGGCAAAATCCCCGGTCTAAGTGCTGCATAAACACGATTACTTCTCCTTCTTGCGGATTGGGAGGGCATTCGGCATCCGGAACACGCCAGTGGAGGACATTTTTTGAAGCCAAAGCGCCCGGTGGTAGCGTATCCGTTGAGTTGCGTTTGATGATCTTGGACGGACCCAATTGCAAGCTGAAATTGTTTGGCCATTCGGAAGACTAAAACTGCGAAATGAAAAGGTGACAAGCGATTCACCGTTAACGGTCGAGACACATTATACAATGTTAAACGGCGATTGACAGCCAATTTCCATTTCGGTTTAGCGAGGACTAATGGAGTGACGGATTAGCTATCAAAAGTCAAACCGCCCAAAGAGGCGAGGCTGGAAAATCTACTAAGTGTGGACGAAACAGATTTCACATGCGAATGGAGGTAATTTAGATCTACGAAGATTGATAAAAAATTTCTGCGACCTATGTAAGCCTCATAAAGGGCAGGAAGGTTAGTGCGTTCTAAACAAGAGGATCTGAACAAAAGAAAGATGCATAAAGAGTTAAGCGGCGGTGGAGCGATCGCCGCACAGGATGTATACTACGGTTGAATCATACGGCCATGGCAGGGCAGGTATGAGGACACTAAGATGAACACCTATGAACTACAAGATGAACATGGATCTTGAGATGCAGATCTAGGGCTTGAAGAGGGCCTTACCGATCGCGCCGAACAGCGGAGGAGCGAAGAGCTCTGGTCGAGTCGAGGTTGATGCAGCTGACTGGCCTGACGCAATGGTCGAAGGTCGGAGGCGACGGCGGAGCTTGAACTGGAGCGTCGCGAGGAAGAAGAAGCGCGGAAGAAGAAGAAAGGGCCCGCCGGTCTATTTATAAGAAGCGGGGTAATTAACAAAGCGAGAATCGAGGAGTTAAAAGCGGCGGACGGCGCAGCGGTCGCTCGATTTCGGGATAGCATTAGATGAAGGAATCTTCTGTTGGGTTTCTTTATTAAGGATGGCGTCAAAGGCGCCCGTTGCTGTGATCGGAGGATGACGTCCACGACGGTTCAAGCAGATGGCGGTTTACGAAATATGAAGGAGATTCAGAGTTTCTGAAGATGTTGAAGATTAACATGAACGGTTCAAGTCAATCTGGGCCTAATGTTGGGGATATAACTCTGAATGTAAACCGCCACGAAGGGCGGGTTACCTAAATCCATAATCAGGGCCCATGAAGGCACGCGGCCCGGAGCCCAGAGGCGGATCAGGGTCCATTAATGTAAACCGCCTTAGTCATGTAACTTGTGCTATAAGATAAGAGAAGGAAGAGACCGAGCCGGACACTTGTATGAGCCGGTCTCGGGACTCTGTAGGCCGGCCGGGCGTCAACCCGTGTATATAAGGGGACGACCCGGCGGCGGTTTAGGGACGGACAATTCGAGGCTTAGGCGAAGCTATTGCTCCCTAGTCGCCGAAATCACATCAATCCCATCACAAACTAGACGTAGGCTTTACCTTCATCGAAGGGGCCGAACTAGTATAACTCTCGTGTCTTTGTGTCCGCTTTAACCCCTCTAGGTTAACCCGTACGATGGCCCTGCGACTAAGTCCTTTCACGAGGACATCTGCCGTGACAATTCCACGACACCATGGGCCATCAAACAGAGGATGTCATTGGGTTTTGTGTTGACTTCATTCCTGACCTTAAGAAGATAGGCTCCCTAAATCGTGGTATGATGGGAGACTGACTGGAAAAGGCACGCTTGGAGGGGAGACAATAATATGCAGGGACAGATATTCTTGGTCTCAAGCAGACTGCACAGTTCTATAGAACTCTAACTTGGTGACCCCTTATGTCGATTAACACAAGAATAGTCTGCGCTCCAAACACCCGGAACAGTGCGACGACTGGATTACATGTGAACACATCAGGACTTTCAGCAGTTGGTTGGAAACACGTCTCAGAGATGAAAACACTGTTTGTGATGAGTTGTACTCGTTGTCCAGGGGACCATCTTCGACTGTTACAATTTGGAAAGGACACGAGATAAATGGGAATACATTTTACAAGATCGCCCAAGATCAAAAGAGCACCAACCAAAACAGTGATGTCCGCTTTGATGCAACCACTGGGAGGGGAAAGGACACATATTATGGTTACATAGTGGACATATGGGAACTTGACTACGGAGTAGATTTTAAGGTCCCTTTGTTTAAATGCAAATGGGTCAATCTGTCAGGAGGCGGGGTACAGGTAGACCCATAGTACGGAATGACAACAGTGGATCTGAATAATCTTGGGTACACTAACGAACCGTTTGTCCTAGCCAATGATGTGGCACAGGTTATCTATGTGAAGGACATGTCTAGCAAACCGAGAAAAAGAAAAATTAAGGAAGCGAATACATCATACGATGAGCCAAAGAGCCACATAGTTTTTCAGGAAAAAGGGACATCGTGGGAGTGGAGGGCAAGACAGACATGTCCGAAGATTATGAAAAGTTTCATGAAATTCCTCCCTTCAAAGTCAAGGCTGACCCAAGCATCCTGATAAATGATGAAGATTATCCATGGTTACGGCGCAATTGTGGCGACCGATTCTCCGGGTGCTAATCCCAGGAAAAATGGTCCTTGTGCTTATCAACCCCAGGATAACTGTTAGCTGATAAGGCACTAACTTGATACAGAAAATCCAAGCAAAATACAATATATGTAGTACAAGACCATTCTGGCCTGTGAGTACAACAAGAAGTTGTTCTAAAGGTTGATGGCGGAAGCGGGTTATGAAATATCCTCGTCTATGGGACTCCATTTCCCATAGGAACAGCTGACCAGGATAACTCCTATCTTCGCGTGGCTGAGATCACCGTTGCCTAGGTTCTGGGACAGTCACCACAACGCTCCTCTCCAAGCATGAAATCTGGCCAAGACAATAGCCAGGGACAAGCCAGTGAGTACTTTGAATGTACTCGCAAACACAATGAACACAGGCATGATTTAACAATGATGTGCTGAAAATATATTATGCTCAAGACGTACATGAGATAAGTAAAACTCTGCTGCGTGCAAGCATGTTATTTATGGATATGCAATAATATGGTAGTATAAAAATCATGAAGTCAATGCCACAATCGGGCATCTGAGCGACACCGCATAGAGGGCTTATAAATAAACAAGAACAATGCATGATCAAAGGCGATCGGCGACACCGCATAAAGGGCTTTAAAAGAAATGCCACAGTCGGGCGTCTGAGCGACACCGCATAAAGGACTTTAAAAGAAATGCCACAATCGGGCGTCCGAGCGACACCGCGTAAAGGGCTTTAGAAGAAATGCCACAGTCGGGCGTCTGAGCGACACCGCATAAAGGGCTTTAAAAGAAATGCCACAGTCGGGCGTCTGAGCGACACCGCATAAAGGGCTTTAAAAGAAATGCCACAGTCGGGCGTCTGAGCGACACCGCGTAAAGGGCTTTAAAAGAAATGCCACAGTCAGGCATCTGAGTGACACTGCATAAAGGGCTTTAAAAGAAATGCCACAATGAATATCCAGGAGGTAGAACCATCCCAGGGATATTCGATAATACCAGAAAATTTTCACGGGTTAGTTCACATCCAAAATAGTAATCATAAATTTTCACAAGTCATAATCGTGCTTTCAGGTTTAACAGTTTCACCTCCGAAGACCGACACTAAGACCGACACTAAACCCATCCCAAACTGTAATCCTTAACCATGTACACGGCTATTCGAATAGGTTTAATCTCTGCAGAGGGTGTACTCTTTACCCACGAGTAACGGATTTCTTTAGTCCATCGGGACTAATTCCGTCTACGGTCTTTTTGTTGAAAACACACCTAACTTGCACACACCAGCTTAACTCACATGTGTCTGGAATCACCCACGACACCTGTTAAGCAAAACTCTAAGTGGGGAGGCCACAACCTCGACGTAACATGGGATCACAAAATTTATACCGCGCGCAAACTGGGGAGCTACCCCCTTTCGGCTACAACCGAAACACCCATGCTCCCGGACCCGGTGGTATGACTACCGGATGCCTCCAGTATCTTCCACCACGGCCTCTCTGTACGGTGTGTGCTAGGAAAGGGTTGACAACTTACTGAGCCGTACCCTACTTGGTGTAGAGACGAGTGGTAGTAAGAAGCAAGTATGGGGGTTACTGGCACAAGACTCGATCTATGGTCGACTCAGGAGGTTGTGATATTTCCTGCATGATTAGCATAACAATGCATATATCTCAAACAAAAGATGGAAACATCACGCGACATCCCCTCATGTCATACCGGACACGACCGTCTCGACGGAGGACTAGGGGCAAGCCCGTGTCTACCCAAGACAGAGGCCTTCCCGTCTTTCCTCCCGGTATGCATGGAAGACGTATGACGGTGATTTCCATCACAAATCATGTCAACTTCATTAGCTTAAACTCATTAATATGCACCCATGAATAGGATCTCATCATCACATAAAATGACGCATGTATGTGTCGGGGTGGTGTTGCCACCGTGCTATGCAACACACACACAAATTCACCAGGGTTCAGAATGCTTGCCTTCAGGTCATGGGAAGGAAGGGTGCATCCAAATCATCATGAAATCTTCAAAAATCCTATTTAAAAGAATGTATTCGAATTAACACACAAAATAAAAACAGCACAAAAAGTTGGTTTGAATTTTTTTAATAAATCTTAAAGTAAACTAGACAATATTTGAGAGAGGTAGCAAAAATAATCAATTCATTTGGAGTTGTTTTCAAAAAGATACAGCCGGTCAAAGTTTGGTAAAAATCTGATTTTTAAAATAAAACAGAAAAACAGAAAAACGTTTCGATTATACATACACGTCGAAGGCGCATTTCGGAAATACGTTTCCACTTGACCCACGGGGATTTCGCCTGGGTCACTGACAGTGAGTCCAGGGGCCCCCACTGGTCAGGTTTGACCAGTCTCCTTCCCTCTACTTCCTCCGGCCGAACAGAGGCGGGGACTCCGGCGATCGTCGTCGGCGTTTGGCGGCTCCTCGCGGGCTCCAGATGGTCGGGATGGACCCGCAAGACCGGCGGTCCTACTGGTAGTCGCTGGGTCGGCGGGGACGGTGTGAGCTGCCGGCGGCGAGCTCCGCGGCGGAGGGGGCATTCGGGTGGATAGTGAGTTTGGGGCTGCGGTGGTCTCCGGCCAAAATTGAGCGAGGGGTTGTGCTCATGAGAGGAAGGGAGAGTTCTTGGTGGAGAGAATGGAGAGGAGAGGCTTGGTGGTGATGGAATCGGCCAGGGCTTGGCGGCGACCGAACCGGCCGGACTCGGGGAAGAAGGCCTTCCCTTGCTCGACTGCTGGCCAAGGCAACACTAGGAGGATCATATGAGGTTGCTCGAGGACTCGGTTGAGCTCCGGGGCCCTTATATCTGTGGTGGAGGTCGGTTACTGGGCGGCGGCGATAAGGACGACGGCGAACCGCCTCCCTGTAGCTTGGGCGACGTGGCGGCGACGAGCGCTAGTGGACGAGGCTGCGGATGAGCTCGCACTGTTCCAGGAGGCAGGTGGCAAGCTGGGGTGGCTTTGGCGGCGCCGACCGTGGCAGAGGCGCGCTGCGGAAGCCGGCGTGCCGCCAAAAGCTCTGTCGGCGGCGCTGTTGGCTGCCAGGGTGGCTTGGCGCGATGCTGAGAGGAGGTTAGTGCGTGGCGTGGTGCTGCAGAGCGGGCCAAAACCTGGGGGGCCAGCGTGTCGGCTCGGGCGCGGTTCGTGCAATACGCGCGCTCTGGGCGCGTCCAGTGCACGCACGGAAGGTGTTCGATAAAATGCCGTGGCATGTTACAGGTCACAGGTGAGGTTGGCAGGCAACAGAGCTAGGCTGTTGATAGAGTGAAGCTCAGGGGACAGGGTGGTTTGGTCAGGAGACCAAGTTCATAATGCCAACAACAACTCATGTCAAATCTGATCATGCACTCCAGGTGTTTGACAAAATGCCACAGGCACTAGGCCATTCTTGGAGGGGCCAAATCTTCCAGATCAGTGTCTCCTTGGATGCACAAGGGGGTGGTGAAGTCAGTTTGCAAGAAGGAGAAACTTGCTAGTGCAAGTTTTGCAAAACTACACTTCTGGACAGGGAGTGAGTGGCATCATTACATGGACCAAAAGTGTTCCAAATAGAGTATGCTCCTGGACTTAGGGGTTTTGCAAGGTTGACTACAAGCATGAGAAAACACAAGGTCATTAGAGCAAGAAATAATAGAGTTGTAGTAGAAAACACAAGTCTGGTCCAGAATGAAAAAGAGGCTGTTGCACTCAAATTTTCCAAAGAACATCACTATGTTTTTGCATAAAGTTGGATGGCATGCTACTACTGACATCCCAAAATTTTGGTGGAGGCTCTAGGGAAATATTTAAATGGGTTGTAGTGCAAAAATGCCCACTGGACCAGAGAAGCAAACCAGGTGAAAGAACCCAAAATAAGCAATGAAATAATTTTATTAGTGCACATAATTGATTTAGAGACATCTCATGACATCTCCAAATTTTGGTTGAAATTTTAAGTGATTCTATCAAATGGTTGTAGTACAAACAGAGCTCCAAAATCTATAACAATCCATTTTAATGAATAAAGCTCAGGATGAAATGATCTAATAAATAAATCCACTGATTAAGAAAATGTTATAAAGAGTTGGCATAAAGTCCCATATATTTTGGAAAGCTCCACTTGGGAAAAGATGCAAAACTCCTTAACCATAAAAGAGGAGTTCTGAAAATCCACAGAAATAAAAATTTAAAACTCCTGGCAAAAATTTTAACATCAAAAACTTGGCCAGAAAATTTGGGGTGTTACAGCAATAAGGAAAGGACACAAGTGAAGATAAAGTGAAGACTTTGTCCACAACTATTATGATGATACCATGCCAACTTTCAACCTTTTCGTAGTTCATTTGATATGCCTGTTGTAATAGACAAGTTTCTGTATGAAATCCTGATACTTCGAAAAAGATTGTCTGTTTTGTACATGAAGTGCATCCAGTTTATGCCATAACCCACTCAACTTTCTTGCACATGCTATGTTGATGAAATGATGATACCATGCCAACTTCCAACCTTTTCAGAGTTCTTTTGAAATGCTTTTCAATTTCAGGGTCTTATAGCTCAAAATAATCAGTAAATACATGAAAAATAACCCTCTCAACTTTTTAGCACATGCTATGTGGGTGAAAGGGTTGAAAATTGATGATGTAAGTAGAAACCAAATAAAATAAAATAAACTCTAATAAAGTATATAAGTAGAAACATAATGAACTTTTATAAATAAGTAGAAAGAATTATCAAAGTATTTTCTGTGAAAAACATTAAAAGCAAAAAGAATTTTCATAAAATAAGTACAAACAGCAAAAAAGAAAATAAAATAAATAAGTATAAACAAAATAAACTTTTATAAATAAGTAGAATAAAATAAAATAAAATAAATAAGTAGAATAAAATAAAATAATATAAAATAAACTTTTATAAAATAAATATGTAGAAACAAAATAAAACAAACTATTACAAAATAAAAAAATAAAGCAACAAAGAAAACAGAAAAACTGGAAAAAAATAAAAAATGCCACCTGCTAGGCCACCACGGCCTGAATACGACTAGAAACCCAGCTAGTTGGGCCAGGATTCAGGCCCGCAGAAGGCCCAGCAGGCCCACAGGCAGATAGAGTGTGTTTAGGCCTGAAAGCCTGCATTTGTGAGGAGCTCGAGAGGGCAGCGGGAGTGGGGCTTATAAACCACTCTCGAGCTCCCTCAGCTAGCGAGGTGGGACTAAACTTTCGTGCCGCAACGCGGGCATCGCAGGGCCTTTGGTTCCGGTTGGTGGCACCAACCGGGACTAAAGGGGTGCATTGGTACCGGTTCATGGAACCAACGGTACCAATGCCACCCCTAGTCGGTTGGTGCCTCAACCGGACCAAAGGCTCGCTGGTCCCGGTTGGAGGCACCAACCGGGACTAAAGGGGCATTGGTCCGGTTGGTGCCACGAACCGGGACCAATGCTCTGCCTATATAAGCAGCACTCGTGAAAATTTGGTTCAGTTCGTTCTTCCCAGCCGCCCAACGCCGCCAGGCTGTCCGTCCGTCTCCGCCTCGCCGTCGCCGTCGTCGCCGCGCCATCCCGCGCCGCCCGACGCCGTCCCGCACCGCCCAGCGCCGTCCGCGCCACCTCAGACGCCGTCGCCGCCCCGCCCGCTCCTTCCCAGCTGACGCCACTGGCCCCTGCCGTCGCCGCCCCACCGCCCGCCGCACCTCACCGTCGACCGCTGCCCCTGCCCTCACGCACCATCGCCGTCGCCGTCCCCGACACCGTCGCCGTGAGCAAATTTTTTGCTAATTTAATTTGATTTTAGTAGTAGTTAATTTAGATGTGTAGTATAATTTAGATGTGTAATTAATTGAGTTAGATTTTGTTAGATTTTTTTTAGATTTTAGTTAGATTTTTTGTACTTCATAGATTTTTTTTTGTTAGATGCGTAGTATTTTAGATGTGTATATAGTTCATAGATTTTTCTGTTAGATTTTTTTTCATATTGTGTAATTAATTTGTTCATATTGTGTTAGATTGTTTTTCTGTTAATATTTTTTTGGTGATATTATTGTTGAATATGCATGTTTGTATGTTCATATATATGCAAAGATCGAATATGTCAAATATTTATGATTTTTTTTTCTGTTTATAGAATTTTATGATTTTTCTGTTGTAATATTGGTCATAGAATTTTAATGATTTTTTTGTTCATAGTATTTTCTTTGTCAATTTATGTATATGTTCATATTGTGTATGTATAGGAAAATTATGCATGATCAAAGTCATTTATGAATATGTTCATATTTAGAATAGAGGAAAAAGGAAAAGATAAGAAGAGAAAGTGTTTAATATAATTAGTTAGAAAATAATAGAACTATAGTTAAACTAGTTTATTTTAGTAAGTACTACTTTATTTTATTTTTAGTAAGTGCTTTATATATAGTTGAACTAACTAGTTGATTTAATAAATTACTTTAGTTTACTATATATAGAAGTAGTTTGTTTTTAGTAAGTACTACTTTATTTATTTATAGTAAGTGCTTAGTAGTTGAACTAGTTGATTTAATTAATAAAACTACTTTATTTAACTATATATAGAAGTAGTTCCCGCATCGACGTCGACGATGCCTATCCCGCATCCTCGTCGTCGTCGACTCGGCGGTGGAGGCCTGCTTGATCAGGGCCATGTTCGGGACTGGGCTCCGCCGGGCTGGTATTGGGAGGTGCTACCTTCCGGGGGACGTAGGTTGGTGAGGAGGCAGCCCGTTGTTGACCCGATCCTTGTTTGGTGGCGGTCGCGTGGGCCAGTGATGGTGCCGAGGCTTCCGGACACCACGGAGGTGGTACGTCACCGTGTCAGCGAGGAGGACGAGCACGTCCGTCGCTACATGGTTGCATTGGAGGGCAGGTTCGACAATACCTGGCAGGTTCTTCAGGGACCTCACTGGAGCTATGATCCTATGATGGTTCCTTATCTTTGGGTGTCCACCGCCCGCGATGATACCCGTCGGGCGCTACGGTTCTAGCTGTATTAGCGATGCTATATGTATGGTAGTATTCGAGGAGTATTAGTGATAATATTCGACGATGTACGGACACAAGAGATGATGTATTTTTGGTTATAACTGAATGCATGGTAATTTGAATACTACTTTATTTTACGATATGGTTTTGCTTATTGAATGCTCATATTGGAAAAGTACTCCTACTTTGAATGCTAAAATTGAAGAGCACTCTATGCAGAACTCTAGGAGCCCCCTCTATCATCCATGCCGTCGTGGGGGTAGCTTCTCCTTTATTCCTGTGTGCTAGACAATTTGGTGTAATAATGCACTCAGGAATGAAAGGAGGAGCTACCATCACCGATAGTCAACCTGTGATTAATAATAATGATCTAATTTAGGTTTTTAGTACATATATTTAATTGTACAAGTTTAATATTTGAATTATGAACATAGGCCGGAAATGTCGTACTCGGGCGACGAAAACCGTCCGGGGGAGTGCGACTGGTGCCACGACGACCGAGGTATGTGCGACAGGTTCCTTGAGCTGGACAAAGATCGGCGCTTCAGCATTAAGCTCGAGGAGACCTTCGATGTTCATACGATGCATAGCAGCGACAATAGTTTTTTGTAATTAAGCACGACTTCAACTATTTTAACGTGTATTTTTCATCTTTTCCAATTCGACTAGCTTATCCCATGCTATGCAAGACGCTTTGTCTTGGAGAGGATGGGTTTTGAAGACCATGAAAGTATGGAAACCAAAAAAATTCACCTAAGGACCCATCATGGTGTGGATTTTAAAGTAAAGCTGTACAATGCTGAGAGTGTAACCCATTTTGGTTGCAAAAATTGGGAAGCACTTAGCAAGATGTATGGTTTTGATGAGGGTATGCTTGTCACCATGGATCTTGGTGATCCTACAATCGAGCAAGACAATATGGACATTTGGGTCCTTGTGGATACACCTCCAATTCTTCCCCCATGTGAGCTTAACATAGTTATTAAGTAATTTATATTGTTTATTTCAAAATAGTTGATAGCTTATTTCCATTGACAGCTTATTTTCATTCTTAAAGAATGTGTGGAAGATGGTAGACAAAACCCACTACACCGATGGCTCTGAATTAACTTATAAGGAGAAAAATCATCTGATCGCATTTTGTACTAATCTTGAGAATTACAATGTCTACAATCAAACTCCTCAACATTATGGTCAATACGTGCCACTAGTGCACATGTTGAACTACGGTAACTACCATGGAGATACCCTAGTAAGATTTTTTACTATTACGACATCCATGCATCTTTTTGCATACTTCTAAAACTAGTAAATCACTAGTCGTCAACCCGTGCGTCCGCACGGCCTAGTTAATTCATATGCATTCCATATTGAAATATATATGCAACGACCTATATTACATTTGTTCTTGTTGGAGATACCCATTTCAAATATTACTATCAAGGATATATATCATTTTTATGTTCATATATGATTTTTACTAATTAAAAAGAGTAATGATAGAACTATTTTAGGTTCATATATGACTTTTATACACATCTTTTAAGTTTTTTTGAATTAGTTGATTTCACATATTAAATTAATGCCCTGGGTAGCACTAATATGTTTGAACTATTGGGGAGGGAATTCTTCATGTGGGAGTGAAATTTCTTTATCAATTATGAATATGTTTTTGTTTGAAGTGAGGCTTGATTTTCTTTTCAGTTACTTCAATCGGACATGTACATCTTTTTGTTTTTCGTGTGAACTGTGGTAGAGTCGTTTTACAATATGGGAACTGAGATTGTATATATCTGGCATCATATAAAAAGGTAGAGTCTATTATAATGCTTCAAAATTTCTTTTAGCTCTAAAAATTGAAATATAATGTATGTGGTTCTAAAATATTGTTATTCGAATCCCCAATGATCTAGCTTGCCAATCCCTAGTACAAAAGACAATGATATTCCTTCAATTGTATTTCTTAACATAAGTAATTTAATTTTGATGTGTGACACTTTATGAATATTTGCTATATTTTGTTATAATTAGGTGACTTCATCTATAAAATTAATAACCTTAGCGGTTGTGATATTTGAAAGTATTAGCAATAGATTTTTGTGTAAGTTTGAGTATGTTTCTTTTATTTTTGTTGGGTCTTGTTTTTGTACGTGGAGATGGACATTTACTTCTCAATCGGGCATATGCTTCATTCTAACGTGAGGCGTATGGACTCCTTATTTGGTACTTTTTTCTATTTGCAAGCGTATGTTCATGGATGTAGGTCCTGTTTTGGTGGGAGTTGATGTCATCTCTTTTCTTAGCTTTGTGCGTGCACATATTTATTTTAGGTATTTTCCTTTTTAAAGCTTTTTTACTTAGCTCAAAAGGGGGAAGTCACTTGGTTTTTACTGCAAGGCGGGTATTTATTTGTACGGATATTTTTTCATTTTAAAGCTTTTTTTCCTTTTTTTCAGAATAGGATGTCACGTGGTTTCCAATGACTGCAAGGCACGCGTTTCTTAGAGCATGGACTTTTTTTAGGGAATTGAGAACATAGACGTTGATTATGATGAGTCCTTTTTTGTAGGACACTTTTTAAATGGGAGAGCTTAATCTCTCATACGTGATGTAGCTTTATCCGTGCGAACAGTGGTGCGAACATGTCTTTTTCTTTTTACAAATATAAGGCAACATCTCTCCTTTTTTGCATGTGTATGTTTATTTTTATTTTATGTATGCTCCATAAGTTATAGTCTTCTAATAGATTTGACCATTAAATTTTAAATCTAATGGTTAAATTAATTTTTTATTATGTGGATTAATGTGGAGGCTTGAATGGAGCCTCCAGTTAGTAATAACAAATATAAGAACTAATGGGAAGATAGGTTGGATCGTACCTCTTTTTTAGTTTGATTCCAGCTATTGAAACACTAAACGCGGCGTCAATGGCACGAAGAACAGACGACACAGCAAGGAGGAGAATTAGGAACAGCGGTGGTAGGGACTCTAGATGATGCGCTACGGAGCGGGCGGCAAACTGAAGAAGATTTTTTGCGGCAGTATGCGGATGTGTTTGTTTCCTTGGTTTCTAAATCAATCGGGAGAGGTGATGAGACATAATTGTGGCTGCCAAGAAAGGAAACGTGCTTCTGGGAGAACCTGATAGCATGATGTTCATCTTTTCTGTTGAGGGACGTTGTTCATCCTGGTAAGACAGATTGGATCGCGGTGACTTTCTTGTATTTTCCTGATCGCAATTATGCACAGACTGGGAGGAAGGAAACGTGCTTGTGGGAGAGTATCATACGATGATGTTCATCTTTTCTTTTTGACCAGACACCTGTTCATTCAGCTAGGACAGATTGTCCCTCAAAAAAAAAAAAGCTAGGACAGATCGGAGTCACGGGGGTTTATTTTTTTCTTTTCCTGATGATAATTACGCATAGATTGGGTCGCTGTCTCTATTCTGGTCGTGTCATGTTGTGTTTTTTTTTTCATCAGACCAACGTAAATCATAGGTGTCGTGTCAGGTTGTTCTTATTTTTGCCCACCGGAGCAACGTAAATTGTAGGGTTGAGATAGATCGTTAGATAGATTTAACGGTTAAAATATTTCTAATGATGTGGCTTAAGATGGAGGTTTGTATGGTGCCTCCAATTAGTAAATATAAGATTGCTAACTACGAAGTTATTACTATGTTTTTCAACAGATAATCCCGAATGATTGTGTGCCTCATCTGATGTATACGCACGGCCGCCTTGATGTTTTGAACATACAACCAGGTCGTCCTACGAATCTCAACTGTCCATACCGGATTTCTAAAAGAAGTGGAGACATGACAATCAAAGAATGGAAAAAATTTATGGACAGTCGTAAGGAGCTTCTTGGCAGCAAAAGGAAGCGAAGCGCAAGAATTGGAGACAGGATGATCTCCATTCTTCATAATGGAGAGTCAGGGTCTATATTGTTTTATGCTATTTTATAAGTGTGTTTAGGTCTACCTGATAATGATGATGTGCTAAGAACAATTATGTAGGGTTGGGTTCGATGACTATGAGTATGATGATCATATGACTTGTTATTACTAACGAGTAGAAGTTGTATGATGATGCATGATTAGTAGGACTTGTTATTATATATATGATGATGTATGATGCAAGCATGAAGAGTTATTATATATCAGCGGGTGAAATGAACATAGCAGTAGCGTTGGTAAACCAAGCACGGAGATAAGAGCGGGCACTTCTCTCTATTAGCTAGCTAATAACAACCTAAATTAACCCCCAAACCCCCTAAACCAGCCACTTTCAAAAAAAAAAACCTCAGCTGCAGCCAGCTTATGACGCGTGGATGCCTTTTGGTCCCGGTTTATGTCACCAACTGGGACCAAAGGCCCCCCTGCCTGGGCTGCCTGCAGCGGCCACGTGGATGCCCATCTATCCCGGTTCGTGTAAGAATCGAGACTAAAGGGGGGAGGCATTAGTAACGACCTACTAGTCCCGGTTCAAGAACCGGGACTAAAGGCCCTTACGAACTGGGACAAGTGCCCTGTTTTCTACTAGTGAAAGGCATATGTGATATACATGTTATTGATGTGTACCTTACTAATGCTCGCAGTAGTGCCTGGGTATTTGATTCTGTTTCTGTTGCTAATATTTGCAACTCGAAATAGGGACTACAGATTAAGCGAAGATTGGCTAAGGATGAGGTGACGATGCGCGTAGGAAATGGTTCCAAAGTCGATGTGATCGCGGTCGGCACGCTACCTGTACATCTACCTTCGGGATTAGTTTTAGACCTGAATAATTCTTATTTGGTGCCAGCATCGAGCATGAACATTATATCTGGATCGTGTTTGATGTGAGACGGTTATTCATTTAAATATGAGAATAATGGTTGTTCTATTTATACGAGTAATATCTTTTATGGTCATTGTCGGTGTCAAAACCGGCGGATCTCGGGTAGAGCGTCCAGAACTGTGCGTCTAGGCGGATGGTAACAGGAGACAAGGGAGACGATGTTTTTACCCAGGTTCGGGCCCTCTCGATGGAGGTAAAACCCTACTCCTGCTTGATTAATATTGATGATATGGGTAGTACAAGAGTAGATCTACCACGAGATCAGAGAGGCTAAACCCTAGAAGCTATCCTATGGTATGATTGTTGTTCGTCCTACGGACTAAAACCCTCCGGTTTATATAGACACCGGAGAGGGCTAGGGTTACACAGAGTCGGTTACAATGGGAGGAGATCTACATATCCGTATCGCCAAGCTTGCCTTCCACGCCAAGGAAAGTCCCATCCGGACACGGGAAGAAGTCTTTGATCTTGTATCTTCATAGTCCAGGAGTCCGGCCAAAGGTTATAGTCCGATTATCGGAGAGGTATCTCTGGGCCCTCTCGGTAATGCACATCACTATAAGCCTTGCAAGCAATGTGACTAATGAGTTAGTTACGGATGATGCATTACGTAACGAGTAAAGACACTTGCCGGTAACGAGATTGAACTAGGTATTGAGATACCGACGATCGAATCTCGGGCAAGTAACATACCGATGACAAAAGGAACAACGTATGTTGTTATGCGGTTTGACCGATAAAGATCTTCATAGAATAGGTAGGAGCCAATATGAGCATCCAGGTTCTGCTATTGGTTATTGACAGGAGACGTGTCTCGGTCATGTCTACATAGTTCTCGAACCCGTAGGGTCCGCACGCTTAACGTTCGGTGACGATCGATATTATGAGTTTATGTGTTTTGATGTACCGTAGGTAGTTCAGAGTCCCGGATATGATCACGGACATGACGAGGAGTCTCGAAATGGTCGAGACATAAAGATCGATATATTGGAAGACTATATTTGGACGCCAGAATTGTTTCAGGTGAGTTCGGGCATATACCGGAGTACTGGGAGGTTACCGGAACCCCCCGGGAGGTATATGGGCCTTATTGGGCCATATTGGGAGAGAAGAGTGGGAGGCATAGGAGGGGGCGCCCCCCCTCAAGCCCAATCCGAATTGGGGGGGGGCGGCCCCCACTTTCCTCCCCCTCTCCTCCCTTCCTTCCACTCCTAGTCCAACTAGGGAAGGGGGGAATCCTACTCCCGGTGGAAGTAGGACTCCCCATGGGGCGCGCCATAGGAGTGCCGGCCCTCCCCCTCCTCCACTCCTTTATATACGAAGGAGGGGGGCACCCCATAGACACACAAGTTGATCATTGATCTCTTAGCCGTGTGCGGTGCCCCCCTCCACAATAATCCACCTTGGTCATATCGTTGCAGTGCTTAGGCGAAGCCCTGTGCCGGTAGCTTCATCATCACCGTCATCATGCCGTCGTGTTGACAAAACTCTCTCTCGACACTCTGCTGGATCGTGAGTTCGTGGGACGTCACCGAGCTGAACGTGTGCATATCACGAAGGTGTCGTACATTCGGTACTAGGATCGGTCGATCGTGAAGACGTATGACTACATCAACCGCATTGTCATAACGCTTCCGCTTTCGGTCTACGAGGGTACATGGACAACACTCTCCCCTCTCGTTGCTATGCATCACCATGATCTTGTGTGTGCGTAGAATTTTTTTGAAATTACAACATTTCCCAAGAGTCCCGCCGTTCATGCAGCCGGTCTCCTCGCTCAGATCACTCCGATGGTGACTCGGAGGACCATGAGGCCTCCTCCCCTGACCGGCACGGCTCCTCCTCCGCAGCCCAAGCAGCACGACTCGGTCCTCTCGGCTGCAGACGCTGGCAAGGAGGACATCGCTGCAACCGCCGCCATGTTGGATGGGGCGGCCTCCCTTCCTCCCGATGTGATCATCCCGGTCTTCATGGAGCCACAAGTTTCTTCCTTGGACAGTGGTGTGAGTGACACAAGCAGTGTCGGGATGGAGGTCCAGCCTCCATCTTCGCCACGACCTCCTTCCCCGGCTCCATTGGGTGGAGTCACCTACTCTAGGGCCTCGCCTCCCGCCCCGATGCCGCTGGGTGCGGTGGACCCGCCCCCCTCGGCGACGACGGTGATACCACCCTTCAGCACCAAGATCGAGCGACGTCCCCGCTCGGCCTCGACCCCGGCGTCTTCGGCCCGGAAGAGCGCCCGTCTGGGCACGACGTCGCGCCCGGATGGGGCCTCGTCGAACGCGCTGGAGAAGGCCGCGCGCCGTGCGGCCGCACGGAACCTTGATGCAGGTCCGTCCATCCCTGCCGCCCCTCTTTTGGATGCTCTTGATGATATTTGTGATACTTCCTTTTCGGCTCTCGCGGGAGTTCCATTGGGCCACCTTGCTAAGGTGGCGGCAGACTCTGCCATAGTTTTTCGTGGTGAGAAAGGCCTGATGCTTGAGCAAATCGTGTACCTTGATACATCTCCGTCGTATCTATAATTTTTTATTGTTCCATGCCAATATTCTACAACTTTTACATACTTTTGGCAACTTTTTATACTATTTTTGGGACTAACATATTGATCCGGTGCCCAGTGCCAGTTCCTGTTTGTTGCATGTTTTTTGTTTCACAGAAAACCATATCAAACGGAGTCCAAACGGGATAAAATCTGACAGAGATTTATTTTGGAATATTTATGATTTTTGGGAAGAAGAATCAACGCCGACAATGCCCGAGGGGGCCACGAGGCAGGGGGCGCACCCCAGGGGGTCAGGCGCGCCCTGGGCCGTCGTGGCCACCCCGTAAGGCGGTTGGTGCCCTTCTTTCGCCGCAAGAAAGCTAATATCCGGATAGAGATCGTGTCCAAATTTCAACCCAATCGGAGTTACGGATCTCCGGGAATAAAAGAAACGGTGAAAGGCCAGAATCAAAAGGCAGAAACAGAGAGAGACAGAGAGGCCGATCCAATCTCGGAGGGGCTCTCACCCCTCCCACGCCATGGAGACCATGGACCAGAGGGGAAACCCTTCTCCCATCTAGGGAGAAGGTCAAGGAAGAAGAAGAAGAAGAAGAGAGGGGGGTGGCTCTCTCCCCCTCTCCCCCGGTGGCGCCAGAACGCCGTCGGGGCCATCATCGTCACCGCAATCTACACAAACACCTCCGTCATCTTCACCAACATCTCCATCACCTTCCCCCATCTATCTACAGCGGTCCACTCTCCCGCAACCCGCTGTACCCTCTACTTGAACATGGTGCTTTATGCTTCATATTATTATCCAATGGTGTGTTGCCATCCTATGATGTGTGAGTAGATTTTCGTTGTCCTATCGGTAATTGGTGAATTGCTATGATTGGTTTAATTTGTTTGTGGTTATGTTGATTTCCTTTGGTTCCCATCATATGAGCACGCACGTGGTTCACACCATAGGGTTAGTTGTATGTTGATATGACTATGTATTGGAGGGCAAGAGTGACAGAATCTTGAATCTAGCATAGAAATTGATGCATATGGGATTGAACGGGGACCAATATATCTTAATGCTATGGTTGATTTTTACCTTAATGAACGTTAGTAGTTGCGGATGCTTGCTAATAGTTCCAAGCATAAGTGCATAGAATTCCAAGTCAGGGATGACATGCTAGCAGTGGCCTCTCCCACATAAAACTTGCTATCGGTCTAGTAAAGTAGTCAATTGCTTAGGGACAATTTCACAACTCCTACCACCACTTTTCCACACTCGCTATACTAACTTTATTGCGTCTTTATCTAAACAGCCCCTAGTTTTATTTATGTGCTCTTTATATTCTTGCAAACCTATCCAACAACACCTACAAAGTCCTTCTAGTTTCATACTTGTTTTAGGTAAAGCAACGTTAAGCGTGCGTAGAGTTGTATCGGTGGTCGATAGAACTTGAGGGAATATTTGTTCTTCTTTTAGCCCTCATTGGGTTCGACACTCTTACTTATAGAAAGAGTCTACAATTGATCCCCTATACTTGTGGGTTATCATACCTCCAGGCCAAAGAGGTCCTCGAGGGCCATTTTGCGGCCGCCCGGGCCCGTGAGGTGGCAGCTACAGGTGAGGGGTCCCTCCCTATCCCATGCCCGTTAGGTAGACGGGGCCATGCCGATTTGGCCCCCGATGAGGTCCGTGGTAGGACCCGTTCACGCACAGCCTAGTTGCATCGTGCACAGAGTGCCTCTACTACTGTGGGGGTCCAGAGAGGACCCCTTAGATGAGTAGTCATGCGAGCCTTATTCTGGAACCTGCGGGGCTTCGGCCATGATGGCCGCCGCATGTAGTTGATTGATTACATGCGCGAGGAATACATTGATGTTGTCACAATCTAGGAGACGATGAGGGTATACTTCTCCCTTGCCGAGCTTGAACGACTTAGTAGGCACTTGTTTGCCTGGCATTCGCTGCCCTCTAGTGGAGCGGCGGGTCACTCCGGTGGCATCCTTCTCGGGGTGAAGGATGCCACCTTTGAGGACGACTCTATGGACAGAGGCGACTTCTTCGTCAGCATGGAACTCTGGGAGAGGGATGTGAACTTCAAATGGGAAGTCATCGTCGTTTATGGTCTTGCGGATCATATCCGATCAGCCGAATTCCTGGCGGAACTAAGGGCCAAGATTACATCTGCCACCCTTCCGATGGTGGTAGGAGGAGACTTCAACCTCCTCCGCTCCGCCACAGACAAGAATAATTCTCGGGTAGACCTGGCCGAGATGAAACGCTTTAATGATTGGATTGCCGACCTCGGCCTACGTGAGCTTGACAGGGTAGGAGCTAGATTTACATGGACCAATCATAAACAGGTAGCTCCTACCCTTAGTGTACTAGACCGGGTATTTATTTCCCTCGGTTGGGAACTCCGGTTCCCTCTTGCTGTGCTTCAGGCGATCACTCGCATTGGCTCGGATCATGTCCCTCTTCTTCTCTCTTCTTGGGATGAACGACCACGCCCTCCCCCCCGTTTCCATTTCGAATCGTTCTGGGTTCGGTAGCCAGGCTTCGTGAAGGTGGTTCGGGAGCGCTGGATCCTAGCTCGTACTGAACCCCATAGGTCCATGTCGTCCCTTGATGAGTGGCACTACCTGGGCAAGCGCTCCAGGTAGTTTATGAAGGGATGGGGGCAAATTTAGGAAGGGACCTTTGGGTCCACAAGGGGGACCTCCTAGAGGAGATCAAAGCCCTTGACTTCCCTGCAGACTCCATAGGGATCTCCAGTACAGTCTGGAGGACTCTCTCATGGATATTTACTCCAAGGAGGAGGAATATTGGCGGTGACGTGGAACCCAGAAGTTGGTTCTTTTTGGCGATGCCAATACGACATACTTACAGGCTATCGCCAACAGTAGGCGTAGACGTGGTACCATCCGTCTGTTATGGGACAGTGATCGGATACTCCAGGACCCGAATGAGATTCGGGCGCATGTGGATGGTTTCTATAAGGAACTATTTGCTGGACGTCCTCGGGGAGGTGTGGCCTTGGCGGACCATATCTGGACCCCGCCTCAGTAGGTCTCCCCGGACGAGAATGCGACCCTTATGGCCCCATTTGATGCTGCTGAAGTCGAGTGCTTTGTCAAGTCCATGAACCCGACATCAACACCCGGTCCGGATGGCCTGCCTATTCGCTTCTTTCAGGCATTCTGGCCTATCATCAAGGATGAGGTCTTAGCCCTTTTCCTTGAATTTTCTAGAGGAACCCTTGATGTCGCCTGTCTGAACTATGGGATAATCTCCCTGATCCTGAAAATCTGAGGAGCCTCGGATATTAGGTAATTTCGACCGATTACAGTCCTCAACGTAATCTTCCGGATTTTGGCGAAAGGATACGCCACTAGGGCGGCCCTTCTTGCGCCTAGGATCCATCACTCCAACCAATCGGCCTTCACCAAAGGCAGATTTATCTTAGATGGGATCCTAGTCCTTCAGGAAATCCTGCATGAAGTTAGGCATAAACGCCTACGGGCGGTCTTCTTCAAGATCGACTTTCAAAAGGCGTATGATTCGGTCCACTGGTCCTTCCTTCAGGAGGTGATGCTGAAGCGCGGATTCACCATCATTGGGTCACACGTGTGATGCAATTAGTGACCAGTGGATGCACGGCGATCCATATTAATGGAGAGGTGGGATCCTACTTTCCCACTGGTCAGGGGGTACGCCAGGGCTATCCCCTCTCTCCCTTCCACTTTAATTTGGTGGTCGACGCCTTGGCTACTATCCTGGACTTGGCCAGGCGGGTTAGCCACATTAGAGGTATTTGTCCCCATCTCACCAGGGATGGGGGGCTTACTCACCTGCAGTATGCGGACGATACGATATTGATGGTGGAGGCATCAGATGAGGACATCTGACACCTCAAGTTCTTGCTCATGTGCTTCCAGGAAATGTCGGGACTTACAATAAACTTTGCAAAGAGCGAGGTAATGGTGCTTGGATACTCCATGGAGGAGGCAACTAGTATTGCGAACTGCCTTAACTGTCGCTTGGGATCCTTCCCGATGACCTACTTTGGCATGCCGATTAGTGATGTTCGCGTTCAGGAGAAAGATCTCCCCCCTACGGTTTCCAAGCTACAATTTCGGGTGGAGCTGTGGCAAGGGCGGTGGCTCTCCAAGGCAGCTCGGATGGTTCTCATGAACTCATCCCTTATTAGCCTTCTCATGTATATGATGGGATTCTATAGTCTTCATGAATCCCTTCACCAGGAGATTGCCAAATACCTCTCCCAGTTTTTTGGGCGGGAGAAAACAATAAGCAGAAATACCACATGGTCAAGTGGTCTGAGATCTGCAAACCCAAGGATCAAGGTGGCCTTGGTGTGATTTCCTCGAAGAGCATGAATATCACCGTTCTCGCCAAGTGGCTGTGGCGCATTGAGACCGGTGCCGGTGGGCTATGGTTGGATATAATCCGCGCAAAGTATTTGCGTGGGCAACCACTCGCCATCGCCCCCAGGGTGGGGGGGGGGGGTCCCAGTTCTGGCAGTCAATTATTCAACTGCTACCGGCCCTCCGGATAGGCACAACAATTGCTGTGGGCTCGGGTTCTAATTCATTATTCTGGCTGGATCGATGGGCGGGAACCAGACCGTTCGCCGAAAGGTTCTATGCCCTATTCTCGATCTGCTCCCACCCACAGCTCACGATGGAAACAGCCCTTCAGGACCTTGGCTCCATCTCCTTTTGTCGCACCTTTGGGGATCTTGAGCGAGCGTAGTGGGATGAGCTTTTGGAATGCATAGATTTGCACAACCCCTCGACCGAACCTGACTCCATGACCTGCACCTTGAGCCGAGTGGTTCATTCTCGACTAAGTCCCCATATCGGGCAATATTGCCGACTCCGGGTCCAAATGAACTTACGGTTCTTTGGGAAATCAAGTTACCACTGAAGATACGTATCTTCATGCGGCAATGGGTCCATGGCCGTCTGCCCTCGGGCACTGAGGTCCAGAAGTGGAATGGCCCAGGTGATGGCCTTTGTGCCCTCTGTGGCGTCCCGGAAGACTCTAACCACATCTTCTTTCGATGCCCGCCAACGCGTTTCTTATAGAGTTCCTTTCGGGACGTGGTGGGTGGATCTTGGTGCCATGATAACCTCCCTGGCATATTTAGGGAGGTCTTAGATTCCCCGCCTATTAGTAGGCAGTCTCTTTGGGTCGCAGTAGGCACCCTGGCGTGGACCCTCTGGAATTGCCGCAATAAATTAGTGATCGAGCACGTCATTCCTTGCCGTGTCACTAACGCCGTCTTTAAAATGTGTGATTTCTACAGCTCTGGAGACCGCTTAGCAAACGGCGAGACCGTGGCTACATCGACTCCATCATCGCCGTTCTTCGTTCTACGGCTGCCGTGATGTCCCCGCCGTCTCCACCACCGCCACCGGAGCCTGACTAGAGTTCCATTCCTTGTAGTTGGGGCTTGTTTTGGCTGTGCCCCCTAGTCGGACCTCCTTTATTTGCTTTCTGTAGTTTGCACTATGCTACCCTTTGTTGTTGGATGCTTGGCGGTTTTGCTTTATATATAAAGCAGGGGGAAACCCTTTTTCGTAAAAATAAGATTGTTATTTCTGGGTGCAAAAACCTATACATCTGGGAAGCACGTGACAGGACTTTGTCCATGGTCTGTCACACTATTCGGATAATCTTCCTTAGATTTGATTATATATTAGTTAAATAAAATTCAAAGTATCAGATGCAAACTTTACTTACCCAAATACATAGAAAGTTAACGGCAATAGAAAAACTGAAATGATAAGTGCCACACGTCAGGTATGTGGCACTCCGGCCTTGCCTTTTTCCGATGGCAATTCCAGTCACTCAAGGGTGACAAATTTCAGTGCCACACGGCAAGTTTTTGTCAAAAATAAACTGAAGCACGGAAGTTTTCATGCTTGACAACTAAAGTTATCATCCTCGCTTCACTAACTTGCCATAAAAAACGTTCAGAGTTGCCAAGTTCGCCAGGCGTTCACATATACATATATAAAGTAATTCTTTATGATTTAGTTGTTTATGGCACGACAGAACTTCCTGCCCCTTCATCCCCTTTGTTGGCGCCGCCTCTCGTCGCAGCGCCGTTCCTTCTCTCCCTCGAGCTGCCTCACAACTCTCGTGGTTTCTCTCTTTGTTTCTCTCAAGAAGACAAGAGCACACTCACGCACACAACCAAGGAAGAGCACAAAGGACTTTGCAATGAAGCACTCTCCTTGGCACCATAAACGCTACATCTTTTCTACAGCCATAACGGCCTTCTTCTCCATTCATCTGATCAACTTAAATAGTCTGTACAAATGACTCCATACCAAGCCACTAACTAATCCATGCATGCAACCATTGACTAGATAACCCACTAGCTAATGACCAGGCTAACTACACATACACACGACTAGATGACTCACTCCATGCAAATACAATCAATATGACCAGATCAGTGCTAACACCCGTGAGCGTCTCGATGTTTACCATCTTGACCATTGACGCCGCAAACCAGACCTTCCACATCGTTGAGTTAGCAGTGCTTTCAGCTACGATCGCTGGCATGTCACAGCAGGTGAGCAGCGGCGCGTCCATGGTTTATCTATCTCAGTAATCTTCCATAGACTTGATTATATACTACCCCCTCCAAGGTTTTTTAACACTAATGTAGTGTTAAAGAACGTCTTTAAAAACACATGAACGGGCGCCTGAATGAATAAGAAATCGCTGCTGTAACAGAGAGTTGCCCAGATCATACAATGTCGTTCTCTACTTTGGGCTGGCTGCCAGATCAGCATATTTATATGAAAGAGTACAAAGGTTCTGACAGGGGTAACTACTACCAAGAAGCGAACTCAGAGAGATGAAGAGAGAGAAGTTAGCCGCAACCGATCATCGGAGGAAACAGGCTTATAAGAAACTGATGGGACGATCGGAAGAAGAGAGTGATAACAGGTTTCTAGTTGACAACCTTCCGCATTTGTTATTGGGATATACTGTATTTCACACGGACGGAGGGAGTAAGATTCAAAGTATCAAACACACCTGCGGACTTAGAAAGAACTTATCCAAATAGGCAGGAAATCAACGGCAATTAAAAAAAGTGCACCTTTTCTGGCCAAGTAAAAAATCGTTCTTTGAGGTTACAAAAAACCAGGTAAGTTGTTTTACATGTGAATCATCTAACCAAAATACCACAGTAACTGAGTGGCTGTCACAAGGAGAAATCTTGAATGCAGTGCAAAATGAGGCACAGAAGAAAAATCACCAAATCTAAGTGTCTCTTAACAATTTAGCTGTTTACGGCACGGCAGAACTTCCTGACCTGCCCATTCGTCCCTGTGAGCACCTCGATGTTTCCCATCTTGACCATCGACGCCGCGAACCGCACCTTCCACAATAAGGAGTCAGCAGCGCTTTCCTCAACCTTCGCCCTCGTGTCGTTGCGGGTGAGCAGCGCTGCGTCCGACGTGAACAACACTCGCCTAGCGATAGTGTTCTTGAAGAACTGATTGCTCAGCGTTGTCGGCGCCACTGCGCTGTTGTTCACCACCGGGTCCGGCGCACCACGCACGGGCTGTGGGCACGTCTTCTTTAGGTCTGTCGCATATGCAGCGTCCATCGTCGTGTCCACCTCGGGGTACAGCCGGTTGGTGAAGCCGGAGCAGTGTGCCACACCAATGGAGTGCGCGCCGGAGAGAGCCACGAGGTCATCGACATTGAGCCCCTTCCGGGTGAAGCTGCCAACGAGGTCCTCGATTCCGAAGAAAGGCGACGGCATGTTCGTGACGACGGAGAAGGCTTTCGACACATTGCCGTCACGCCTCCCGGAGCGGACGTGGTAGGAGAAACCGGCGGATTTACTGACAGAGTCGCGTGCGGCGAAGGAGAGGACATCAGCGCAGGAGACCGTCAAAGGACACACGGCCTCGACGGCCGCCTTGATCTTGTCGACGGCCTCATACCCAGCCAAGGGAATGGCTGACTTTTCCGGCTGGGGGTTGGCGTTCGAGGAGTCCAGAAGGATGGAAGCATCACAACCCTAATTATATCAACGGCCAAAGCTGTTAGCTCAACGCAAAAACATTTAGAAAGTTAAACTAACTGGTAGGCATTGTACAACTATTTTCAGTCATGTTAATATATGGAGATTAAATCGTCTTGAAGCAATGGTATATTGGGATGTTCATAATCCAAAGTAAAATAAGAGAGGAAGGAAGAAGGAACTGTTATTATAAAAACCAGAAGTTGATTACGTACCATGACAAAGCAATCGTGGAAGTGCATGCGAATTAAGGCCGCAGCAATACTTGGGTTGCCCTCGATCAAGTTGTAGACGGTATTCTTGATTGTTTCCTCGGCGTTCGGGCACGACGAGCTGTAGAAATTGTAGGGCAATTCTGCAGATGACATGGTGATGAGCGTAGCCTGGAAGGCCACCATGAGCATCTGCACGCATGTCAGCTTCACCATCTTGCCCAGCTTCCTGAAGTTCTACGCTAAACAACAAGGGATAGTATCAAATGGGTGGAAAATGTGCCTGAAAGAATGTATGCCGGCAGATGATGGGATGTGCAAGGCATTGGATGTATTTATATAGACACGTACAGGTTACAGATGCATGTAAGGATCAATCAGCTTGGAAATTTAAATTGACATAAGGGATTTGAGGAATATTTGGAGGTCAATAATCACAAGAATATTAGCTGGTTGTTGTCTATGAGCATGGGGAGCAACACAGCTAATCATTCGGAATTGTGTAGGCGTTGACTTTAGTTGCATGCCTATCCTAGTGCGGGTGAATTTCTATACTAGATGATTTGACGGTTGTGATGATTGAAGTAATTGACCTAGAATGACGTCCTTCGTGCTATTATTTTATTAATACATGCAAGCTTATTATTAATTGCTGCTTTCTTTGTCCTAATAATTTGGAGCAAAATTCACTTGTTTTTCGTTCTCCCTGCATTTTGAAGTTTCCGTTGATGTTTCCTAAGTCATACTGTACGCTAGCTAAAACACTTTAGAATTCCCGCATCTCTAAAAATTAGTATTATCTTGGTCCCAAATTCTTATCTTAGATTTGTCTAGATACATTCTAGATACGAATGTATCTAACAATAAAACGTGTCCAGATACATAAAACTTGTCTTGCAGGTGAACATGGGCTGCACAAGTTCAAAATTGTGTTGTGCTAATCACACAACTTCACAAAACGTTCCTTGGAGATCACAAGCAGCCCATCGTGCTGACATGTCCGTTTCTTCTTCTTTTGTAAGAAAAGACACCTTTGATGTGCAATGTATTGGATGTATTAGGAGTTTAGGACAGATGTATGTAACTACTAATCAATTAGGAAATATAAATAAAATAAGGGATTTGAGGAATATTTGGAGTCAATAATCACAAGTATATTAAACAGTTTTTTTTGTCTATGAACATGGGGAGCAACACAGCTAATCGTTCAAATATTGTGTAGGCGTACTGGTTGACATGCATTAGTTGCATGCCTGTCCTTGTACCAGTTGATTTCAATAGAGAATTTGACGGTTGTCTTAATTGAAGTATTTGACCTACAACGACGTCGGTTGTGCAACTAACAACATACATGCAGGTTATTAATATTAATTAATGGCTTGTCCCCCCTAATCATTTGAAATTGATTACTTTTTGAGTGCGCAAGCCTCTTTTTGCACATTTTGAAGTTTACATTGATTTTTTATTCTGTATTTCTAAGAATGCTAGTTGGAACACTTTATAACACCAGCATCTCTATAAATAACTTATAAGCATGTGTGCGTTTACTTTCTGTGTATTTCGACAAGTACTTTAGAAGTATGTCCATGTTTGGAACTTTGGTTTTTATTTAGCTACTATATAATCAAGTGTAAGGAAGATTACCCGGATAGTGCGGCAACCATGGACAAATCCTATCATACACTACATGGATGGATAGGTTTTTGCACCCAACGGTGGAGGTAGTGTCATTGTGTAACCACATGTAAGACACTCTTGGATGGGGCTCTTCCCTCTCTCCTTTAATAAATGATACACACGCTTGTGCGTATTCTAGAAAAAAAATGTTTTTGCTCCCAAAAACAATAAGCTAATTGCCAACATGGGTCGTGAATTGCACATGTTACATGGTACTCCCTCTGAGTAGTGATCTAAAAGATCCTATATCATATTTCACCGTATTCATTCATGCTTGCATTATCCTCCTTTTGCATATTTAGCTGGGAATCAAAATGCGACTTTTATCTACCAAACATCATTCTGATAATCTAGGAATCATATAGACAATATATTTATGGGGCACCTATGGCTCAGGTGCCTGAAAAATATATTTGTTTCAGTCGATTCCTCTATGAACCGTTGGATTCACATCGAAGGTACATCATTGAAGCGTTCAGCTATTTGTCCTGCGTTGGCTGAGACTTGCGTTGTTTCAGTAATGATTAGTAGCAAGGCGGTCAAAACCCAAAGACCAACAAGAAAAATATACTAGTTGTTAGAATTAATGGGCTAGGCCCATAGCAATTTCTGAAATCTCAAAGACCATGTGTAAAATGGCAAGTGGTGGTGCTAAGTTTAGTCCCACCTTGGAAGTTGAAGAAGAGTTGGACCTCTTTATATAGTGGGTTCTCTCCACCACTCTAAGTGGTGTGTGAGAAGAGAAAGGGAAAACCACACGCGACATGGCCTCGCTAATACCGCCTCTGGTCCTAATATATATACAGCTACCGGCTGCGGCCAGAGACACACCGAAAAACACCTAGGGTTTTGCCTCATCTCACAACTTGCGCCGCCATCGTAGTCTACTCCATCCCAAACGCCGGCGTGCATCGGCGCGTGGGAGAGCAGGTCTCCGGAACCGTTCGTCTTTGCGATCCTGCACCGGGAGAGGACGAATTAGGTTTTTGGGAAGCGCTGTGCGCGACTGCTCAAATTCGTCATCACGGGTCGTCTTCCGTCCAAGTCAGGCGGTGCTACTCATCGTCGTATTCATCGCCGTCAGCAGCAGATCGTCGCCAATATCGTCATCAACACTGTCGCACCCATAATAGCTAATGATCAGTACGTCCAATATCCTCTGTTCATGTCTGTTTCTACAGCTATTGTTACGTGTTTGCTGCTGTTATGCATGTCTTGCTATTCTTCTAGTTTGCTAGATTATTGCATGCTAGTATCTCTTCTAGTCATGAATTATTTACTGGAATTAATCATGAACTTGCCTAATATTCCAACAATCCAAAAACCTAATTATAGGCAATTTCCTGAGTTAACTATGGCTGGATTCGCTGATGCACTGAGGCCGGATAAGTTTACCGGTGTGCACTTTAAGAGGTGGCAGGTGAAGACCACGCTCTGGCTTACTGCTCTGAAAGTTTTCCACGCTAGTGTTGGTGCTCCAGAGGGAATGACCGACGAAGATCGGAGAAAATTCCAGGAAGCCAATACTATGTTTGTGGGATGCATTCTGAGTGTTCTTGCTGACCGTCTGTGTGATGTGTACATGCACATAAACGACGGAAAAATTCTGTGGGATGCACTGAATGCAAAATTCGGTGCAACAGATGCAGGCAGTGAACTGTACATCATGGAGAGTTTTCATGACTACAAGATGGTGAATAACCGTTCTGTGGTTGAACAAGCTCATGAGATACAGTGCATTGTGAAGGAACTTGAACTCCTTAAATGTGTTCTACCCGACAAATTCGTGGCTGGGTGCATGATTGCAAAGTTGCCTCCTTCATGGAGGAATTTCGCCACAACTCTGAAGCATAAGAGACAGGAGATATCCGTTGAAAATCTGATTGCATCTCTTGATGTTGAAGAAAAAGCTCGGGCTAAAGATACCACTGAAAAAGGAGATGAGGTTCAGCCTACTGCTAACATGGTTCAGAGGTACCCACAGAACAAGAACAAAGGGAAGAACAAACCTGTTTTCAACAAGCCTACCAAGACTACTACCTTCAAGAAGAAGAAGTTCAACAAGGCTGAGCTAGAGTGCTATGCCTGTGGGAAGCCTGGACACTTTTCCAAGGAATGCCCTGAGCGTGCAGACCGCAGAGGGAAAACAAGCTCCAAGACTGTCAACATGGTGACCGCTAGTAATACTGATGGGTATGGTAATTTACCTATTGTGCTTTCAGTATTTCAATCATCTTCATGGTGGATTGATTCGGGTGCTAACGTTCATGTCTGTGCTGACATCTCCCTGTTTACTTCTTATCAGGTCGCAAGGGATTCTTCTGTCCTAATGGGGAATGGGTCACATGCTTCTGTTCGTGGCATTGGCACGGTGGATCTGAAGTTTACTTCGGGAAAGATCGTGCAACTAAGGAACGTGCAGCATGTCCCTACTATGAACAAGAATCTAGTTAGCGGCTCCCTTCTATGTCGAGATGGATTTAAGGTAGTTTTAGAGTCCAATAAAGTAATCGTGTCAAGATTTGGACAATTTATAGGAAAAGGCTATGAGTGCGGAGGCTTGTTCCGCTTTTCTCTTTCAGATTTTTGCAATAAGCCAATAAACCAAATTTGTGCTAGTGTTAATGATGATGCAAGTATTTGGCACTCTCGTTTATGTCATAGTAATTTTGGTTTAATGTCTCGGCTATCCAGCATGAGTTTAATTCCGAACTTCACAGTTGCCAAAGGTTCTAAGTGCCATAGTTGTGTGCAATCTAAGCAACCTCGAAAGCCTCATAAGGCTGCCGAGGAGAGAAACTTGGCACCTCTAGAACTCATACATTCTGATCTTTGTGAGATGAATGGTGTGTTGACAAAAGGTGGAAAGAGATATTTCATGACTTTGATTGATGATGCGACTAGATTTTGCTATGTTTATTTGTTGCAAACTAAAGATGAAGCATTAGACTACTTTAAAATCTATAAAGCTGAAGTTGAAAATCAACTAGAGAGAAAGATCAAGCGTCTTAGGTCCGATCGTGGTGGAGAGTATTTTCCAAAAGTTTTTGATGAATTTTGTGAGGAACATGGTATTATTCATGAGAGGACGCCTCCCTATTCACCTCAATCAAATGGACTGGCCGAGAGGAAAAACCGCACATTGACTGACTTGGTGAACGCCATGTTAGACACTGATGGTTTATCTAAGGCATGGTGGGGGGAGGCTCTATTGACTTCATGTCATGTCCTGAATAGAGTTCCCAACAATAATAAAGAGAAAACCCCTTATGAGGAGTGGGTTGGGAGAAAACCATCACTTTCTTATTTGCGCACTTGGGGATGTTTGGCAAAGGTCAATATTCCTATTCCTAAGAAACGCAAACTTGGACCAAAGACAGTGGATTGTGTCTTTCTAGGGTATGCTCAACGGAGCATTGCTTATAGGTTTTTAGTAGTAAAATCTGAAGTACCTGATATGCATGTTGATACTATAATGGAATCTCGTGATGCAACATTTTTTGAGAACATATTTCCTATGAAAGATATGCATAGCATTGCTAGATTTTCTTCTGAGATAATTCCTGAATCTAGTAAAACTGATGAATATTTCGAACAATCACATGAGGAAGTCCTTGAGAAGGATAACAATGAAGTTCCTAGAAGGAACAAGAGACAAAGGATTGCAAAATCTTTTGGTGATGATTTCATTGTATACCTTGTGGACGACACACCCAAGACGATTGCAGAAGCATATGCATCTCCGGATGTAGATGATTGGAAAGAAGCTGTTCATAATGAGATGGACTCAATTCTTTCTAATGGAACTTGGGAACTAACTGATAGACCATATGGTTGTAAACCTGTGGGCTGTAAGTGGGTGTTCAAAAAGAAGCTAAAGCCTGATGGTACTATTGATAAGTACAAAGCGCGGCTAGTGGCCAAGGGCTACACTCAGAAAGAAGGCGAAGATTACTTTGACACCTATTCACCCGTTGCTAGAATGACCACCATTCGAGTGTTACTTTCCTTGGCTGCCTCTTATGGTCTTATCATTCATCAAATGGATGTAAAGACATCTTTTCTCAATGGAGAGTTGGAAGAGGAGATCTATATGGATCAGCCTGACGGGTTTGTGGTAAAAGGTGAAGAGAGAAAGGTGTGCAAGTTGTTAAAATCTTTGTATGGTCTGAAACAGGCACCTAAGCAATGGCATGAGAAGTTTGAAAGAACTTTGACTTCTGCAGGATTTGTCATTAACGAGGCTGATAGGTGTGTTTACTATCGCCATGGTGGGGGCAATAGTGTCATATTATGTTTGTATGTGGACGACATACTGATCTTTGGTACAAACATTAATGCAATTAATGAGGTCAAGTCTTTTCTATCAAAAAGTTTTGACATGAAAGATCTGGGAGAAGCCGATGTAATTCTAAACATCAAACTTGTTAAGGATGAGAGTGGGATTACATTAACGCAATCTCACTATGTTGAGAAGGTCTTGAACCGATTCGGTTTTATGGATAGCAAGCCTTCTCCAACACCTTATGATCCCAGCGTGACACTCAGAAAGAACAAGAAAGAAACGAGAGATCAATTAAGATACTCTCAAATTGTCGGTTCACTCATGTACTTAGCTAGCGCTACAAGACCAGATATCTCTTTTGCTGTGAGCAAACTGAGTAGGTTCATGTCCAACCCAGGTGATGATCATTGGCATGCACTAGAAAGGGTCTTGCGCTATCTGAGAGGTACTATGAGTTACGGAATTACTTATTCAGGGCATCCTGCTGTGCTAGAAGGATATAGTGATTCAAATTGGATCTCCGATGTTGATGTACTTTATGCAACAAGTGGGTATGTATTTACTCATGGTGGTGGCGCAGTGTCATGGAGGTCTTGCAAGCAAACCATATTGACGAGGTCAACTATGGAAGCAGAATTAACTGCTTTGGACACAGCTACTGTTGAGGCAGAATGGCTGCGTGAGCTCTTGATGGACTTGCGGTTGTTGAAAACCTGTACCGCTATTCTTATGAATTGTGATAACCAAACGGTTATCGCTAAAGTGAACAATTCTAAAGATAATGCAAAGTCATCAAGACACATGAAAAGACGTTTGAAGTTTGTCAGGAAGTTGAGAAACTTCGGAGTAATAACTGTTACGTATATACAAACAAACAAAAACCTGGCAGATCCCTTTACAAAGGGACTATCACGAAATGTGATAGATATTGCATGGAGGGAGATGTGTATGAGACCCATAGATGTTACACCATAGTAGTAACCCAACCTTTGTGATCGGAGATCCCGTGAATTAGGATCTGGGAAGAACAAGCTATTGGTTAACTGAGGAGAGTAATAACTTATGACCGTCTCCAAGTGAAGATGCAAAACTCTCAGAGCTGTAAGGCTCAGATCTGTAAGGCAGGTCGGCAACATGCCTTAATGTGGTTCTATTGGCTATAATTAGCAAAGATGCTGTCCTACAGAGCAGTCTTGAAAGAACACACCTATATGAGTTCTGACTGTAAACGTCGCAGTCTATGAGATTTGGGTAATCTCTAGTAAACTCACGAAGAGACCAGGGAGTATGACGTATAAGCTCCAAACCGCAGGGTAGCCTACTGGCAGTCAGGTACTGGTTAAGACTTTGAGTGAAACCTGTTCACACAAAACTAGCAATTCAAGGCATAGTCCATTGTCAAGTTGTGAATGGATGTAGCTTAAAGTTCTAGGCAGAAGTTCAACTTAACAGTCTCTGCTGAAACACTGGTATATTAAACAAGTGGTGAGAGAAGGCAAATCTCTAAATGGGTATTTGAGATCTGGTGGGTGATTGTTAGAATTAATGGGCTAGGCCCATAGCAATTTCTGAAACCTCAAAGCCCATGTGTAAAATGGCAAGTGGTGGTGCTAAGTTTAGTCCCACCTTGGAAGTTGAAGAAGAGTTGGACCTCTTTATATATTGGGTTCTCTCCACCACTCTAAGTGGTGTGTGAGAAGAGAAAGGGAAAACCACACACGCGCGCTCGCTCGCCTCGCCTCGCCTGGCGTGGCGTGGCGTGGCGTGGCGTGGCGAGGCGAGGCGGCGTGTACATGCGACATGCGCGTGAATGGTCCGCCGAAATCCGGTCCGTCTCCTTGCAGGAGCGCAACTTCCTTTTGCCGTTTTATTTTTTATGTCTTGGCAGACAAGTTTTTGATTTCTTGTCCGGTAAGTATACGAATTAGAAACCGAGTCGGTTTGGGATTGTGGTCGCGACACAATACCGCCTCTGGTCCTAATATATATACAGCTACCGCTGCGCCGAGACACACCGAAAAACACCTAGGGTTTTGCCTCATCTCACAACTTGCGCCGCCATCGTAGTCTACTCCATCCCAAACGCCGGCGTGCATCGGCGCGTGGGAGAGCAGGTATCCGGAACCGTTCGTCTTTGCGATCCTGCACCGGGAGAGGACGAATTAGGTTTTTGGGAAGCGCTGTGCGCGACTGCTCAAATTCGTCATCACGGGTCGTCTTCCGTCCAAGTCAGGCGGTGCTACTCATCGTTGTATTCATCGCCGTCAGCAGCAGATCGTCGCCAATATCGTCATCAACACTGTCGCACCCATAATAGCTAACGATCAGTACGTCCAATATCCTCTGTTCATGTCTGTTTCTACAGCTATTGTTACGTGTTTGCTGCTGTTATGCATGTCTTGCTGTTCTTCTAGTTTGCTAGATTATTGCATGCTAGTATCTCTTCTAGTCATGAATTATTTACTGGAATTAATCATGAACTTGCCTAATATTCCAACACTAGTACTACTAAGCATCATCTTTGGGTGGACTGGGATTTAGAGACCTCCAGCTTTTCAACTTGTCTTTACTAGCGAGGCAAGCAAGGCGTTTGCTGCACGAGCCGACAACATTGAGTCCTAGAATTTTAAAAGCTTCATATTTCCCAGAAAGCACAATCCTTGAGGCCGAGTTGGGATCTCGTCCATCCCAAATATGGCGAGCAATACTAGATGGCAGGGATGTGCTGAAACAAGGAATCATTCGCTGCATTGGGAACGGTCAAACCACAGACATTTGGGAAGATAATTGGATCCCTAAAGAGACGACACCAAGGCCGATTACCTCACTGGTACCGGACCCGCCCAGGAAGGTTTCCGAGCTGCTATCTTTAGCGACGGCGTCATGGAATGAAGGATTGGTCCGTTCAGTGTTTCTCCCCATCGATGCCAATGCGATTCTGGACACACCCGTGTGTACTCGTAACATGGACGATTTTTGGGCATGGTTTCCGGAGAAAAAAGAGAGGTTTACAGTAGGTTCGGCCTATAAGTTTTTTGCTCAAAACAAAGCTGCAGAGAGAGGATTGGCTGGAAGGAAGTAGTGGAGCTTCAGCAAATGCCAGGAAAGAGAAGGACTGGACCAAACTGTGGAAGATGTCGGTGGCATCAAAACTCAATGTTTTTGTGTGGAGACTGGCTCGACACTCAATTCCTACTACGGATGTACTGCACAATTAGAATATGGCAAATGAGAGTGCATGTCCGTTGTGTGGATGTCTTGACTCATGAAGACATGCTCTACTGTCATGTACGATGTCTAGATGCATTTGGGCTCTTTCCGAGGAACCTTTAGTTTCTAAAATGGCAGTAAACACGGAGACGAATGCGAAAATCTGGATGTTTGAGCTGCATGAGGAACTAGAACAAGCAAGCTTTACAAGGATGGTGGTGACTTTGTGGGCAATTTGGCATGCGAGGCGCAAAGCAATACATGAAGGCATTTTCTAGAACCCACATATACTGCTTCTTTTGTTAACTCATACCTACGTGAGGTCGAGCAAATTAATACGAGGGTAGATAAGTTGTCTGTTCCTGCTGCACCGGTACGGCAACAGCGTTGGCTGCCTCCACCTCCCGGTCTTCTAAAAATAAATGTGGATGGTGCATTGGCAAAGAATAGATATGGGGGTGCAGTTGCAGCTCTATACCGGGATGAGCATGGCACCTATTTGGGTTCTTCTGCAGTGGTCTTCCGAGGAACTCGTGATCCAATGATGCTCAAAACATTTTCATTCAGGGAAGCTCTTGCCCTAGCAGATGATCTTGATATCCAGAATATGGAAGTAGCATCAGACTGCCTAGAAGTGATAAAAGACATTAACGAGGGGACAGGAGGTCCTAATGCGGCTATCATCCAAGAGATCACGGCACGTAGATCTTCTTATTTGTCTTGCTCTTTTATTCATGAGCGTAGAATTTTAATTTTGAGGCTCATAATCTCGTCAAGTTTGCTTGTAATTTAGGCTTGGGTAGACATGTATGGTTGGGAAACCACAACCTGAATTGTGTACCCATGAACATTGTTATCAATCAATAAAAGTGGGCGAGATTTCTAAAAAAAAAACTAGATGGCTGGTATTGCTAAAAAAAACCAGATGGATGGTGTTAGTAGTAGTTTTTTTTTTTGTCATTTTCTTGAGAGAGACGTACTAGCTAGTAGTGCTAGACAGTAGTACTACATGGCGCTAGGCATCAGACTACTACAAAATTGCATCCATCAACTCCTAGATCGTCGGATAGGAAGCAGGGTGTATGTCTGATCTACTGATTTAAGCCCGCATGGAACTACCGACCCCTGCTTCCCTGGGATTGCTTCCGTCAATCATGTGTGCATGCTTTATGCGGTATTAACTGCCCATATGCATGGGGTCCTTGGTTTTAGGAAACAAACATGCAGACTTTAGGCTCTTTATTTTTTACCAAACGTTATCCAAATTTGTATCCAACGCAAACAAAACATGTGTCAACCCTTGTTTATAATCTTTCGTATCTGTTCACTTACTTCAGAACAAAATTATATTATGTTTCCGTTCATCAAATAATTTGCTTTTGCGGTGAATGAAAACTGCTTCGACTTATTTGTCATTTTATGTTCTATGTAACATGATATTTTATTTCAGAAGCATCACACTATCTTGCTTCCATCAATTAGATAATTGCTTCGAACACACTTCCATCAAAAAGGAAATTATTCCACATGTTAGAGAAGTATCACAATCTTGTTTCCAATGACCAGAGAATTGCTTCCTAATAAATATTATCTTGCTACCATCAGAGAGAGAAAATATTTTCTGTCATAGTTACACATGGTTCCAGTTCGAATTAGAGATTTGCTGCAAACAAATTGCAGTCGTCAAATGGAGAGTATGCTTCAAAAGGAGAAGTCAAATTACTTCCATGCATCAAATTTTGCTAACTAAAAGTGACCAAGCCATCATGTGGTGCAAGTTGTGATCCCCGGCGGAAGCTGAGGTGCCCTTGCCCAAGGGCTTTGATCTTCTCCACTGTACTGTCCTTGAAGTTGCATACTCTGAACGTGTGAGCCATGGGGGTCACTGCATGAACTTGACTTATTGTCTCTGAAGTAGATGCATCTGGCCTTTATCTCTGGAGGCCCCCTCGCCGTCATAGAAAAATGTGAGAAATCAAAAAATAAGAAGCATTGCTAATACAAATAAATGATTCGATGCTATCGGCACTAGAAGCAAAGAAATTTGATTTTAGACATCTTCACAATGGTAAGGCGAGATCTTAGCGGGCAAGATTTGGGTGTATACATTTAATGAAGCATACATTCACCCATCTGATGAAAAAAGTTGTATGGAAGCAATACATTAAAAAAAAACTTATTTGTTGAGCATAGTACATCAAGAATGTAGGAAGCATGAAAATATGGGAACTCAACATTACGGACCTTGGTATGAAGCATATATTATTACTAGTAGAAAAGAAAGTAAGATTGGTACCATCCCTTAGTATGCATCTATTGTGTTGACAATGTACAAACTGACAGATTATCGTTTGATGGATAGAAGAGGCAACTTTTATAGACAAAAGAAACTTAATATTTACTACATAGAAGCACCCTGGTGAGAAGCAAAAAATTGAATTGGGTTCTTATGTGGCATTACATGGAAATATTGAATTTTCTAAAGTAAAATGAAAACAAAAATGACCAGCAAATGGGAACTACTGGAAGCTGGAAACGTGGGAACTCAACATAAGTAATACTGGTATGAAGCATAGAAAATTGAGAATGGCTAAAAAACTGAGACTGGAGGCAAGATGGTGATGCATCTTCTGTGTCGCCAACTTTCAAAATAGAACCAAAATTATGTTGATAAATGGAAGCATCTTTATAGTCCCAAACAAAATAAATTACAATATCGAAGCAACCGGGTAAGAAGCTGGAAAATAATAGCATGGGTGCATTATCAGTGTTAGTTGGGTGCATGAAATTGTTAAAATTGAATCTGCTGCTAATTTTGGACCAATAATTGTGGAAGCTCTGTGAATACGAAGCAATGAAAGATTGTTTTGTCAAACAATTCTCATCTTAATTTGAAGAATTGATGATCGAAACTAGGTAATAAGCATGATTGTCTGCTTCCATATCTATGGTTGATCAAGCGATCAAAATTCTCGAACTACAAAATGTTTGATATTCATAATTTAATACACGAATGCACGAACAGAATAATAATACGGAGATAAAGAACATATTATAGCAATGAGTACTCCGCACACGATGAATTACAAACAAAATTGTCCAATTATCAAATTGGTGGGCGATTGATGCAGCGCAATACCTTCGATTTCGAGATGGGCGCTGCAAATAGGGGGGGGGGGTCTGCGGAAGCCACTGCGCAGTTCTTCGGCACCGAGTTCTATGCCAGCAGCCAGTTCATCCAATGGGTAACATAGCGAACCACCAAATCATAGATGAAATAGGGGCCTCGACCCACATATGCCGGGATGGCACAATTCCGATGTCTCCCAGGGATCTTCCAGTGGAGGGGCGATGGAATGAATTGGGAGGAGTAGGGAACAAATCTGGGCGATTAGTTGGATGTACTGCTTGACGATGATGTGAGAAGGAGGCAGTTGGAGAGCTCCCACGTCGGAGAGGACGGGGCGGTCGGTGCAGTTGACGGGGAGCTTGGGGGAGTTGGTGCTTGGTGAAGAGCTGAGAGGGAGGCAGGAGGTGAACGTCGTGGTGATGCGGTTGGCGGCGAGGTCGGATGACACTACACCATGACCAAAGAATAGGGGTCAGAACATCTGCCGGAAAAAGTAGCCACTGGAGGCAGTCTAACTGCCGGGAAAGCTTTTTGCCGGCAAATACAAACTGCCCTTGAAAGTCCTGTCGGGGAAAGTTATTCCCGGCAGTTAGTGTGAACCCCGACAAATCCTCCGCCCTTCATATTCATACCATTGCCGGCAGTTAGAATTATTAGCGGCATACTGCTGTTGCCCGGCAGGCTAATAATTCAGGGCAGTTAGAAGATTTCCCGGCAACTATTCTGCCTGGATTTGAGTCCACTGCGACCACACAAGTCTCCCATACATGTATTTCAACAGCTATTATCTAAAGTCCATTTTGTACCATACATACAGTAAAAAAGATTGCATCACACTTAAGAGATAATATGTGCATATACTTATGAGCAATCCATCATCCATAAATTCACAAGTCTCCATCCATACATAATTCATGCATATATAGGCTCACAAGTCCAGGACAGCCAAAAGCACAATCATCCATCAGGTCTACATGCATACAGTTGTAGGTTCATAAGTCAAAGTATTACATCATAGACAAAAACACAAAATATACGATCTGGTTTTAGGTAGAAACATATCCCAGCAGAAGATCATTTTAGTTCACCAAACACACCTCTTGAAACTTGTGGATGCGAAGGCATTATGCTGGTGACCTGTAACAAAAGGGTAATGGCCAAATAGATCAGCTCGGAAGAACACATCTTGCAATCATAGAAGTTGCATGGGTTGAAAAAGAAAATCAACTCATCCAAATGAAAAGACACATGTGTTTTACCTTGTACTTTGCATTGCACAAGGCATAGAAACAATGTGTGGATGTACTCATAAGAACAAATTGTGCACTGTGTAGGGATCATCAGGAAAATCAATGTAACCTATCACTAAATATATACCAGTAGTCATCTTTTGGTGTAGTATAATTTCTCTTGATTGCTGTGAAGTAAACAAAACATTCAAAAACTGCGGGGAGGGAAGCAATCCAGTGGCAATGCAGGTTGTGCACCGTTTTATTTTCTTGTACATGTTTGTTGTGTGTAGTGTGCAGGGCTGTACCCAAGAATAAAATAGGGGCCCAGTGCAAAATCAGAACTTAGGCCCTCAACGGCATTCAAAATTAGAAAGCAAAACTTTATAATATATATCACGTTGGCAGTGCAATTGTTTGAAGAACTACATGCTATCAAAAAGTGATTTTCACTGTAACTCAAAAGTAATACATTCTAGTGCTAGAAGACATTGCAGAAAAGGAAAATATATTACGGAAAAAATGGCGACTAAATAAACAGATGGGTTTTAGGGTAAATAACCAGATGGTTGGGTGAGGCCTTGAGGATAATCCCCAAGCTAGTAATTCGTCAAGTTTATTGAGTAGTCATTAGTAATACAAGTCAGGAGTCAGGATTACTATTACATGCAAAATTGGGGCCCTAATAATTTGCGGTAGTCATCAATAGTTATGAGAATGTATACCAAATGAATAGCCCACTGATTAAGTTTGCGCTTGGTTTCAGGAAAAGAATTTGCAGGCACATAAATGTCTGTGCAAAGTTTAAGTAGTATCTGCAGAATTATTTAAGAAACAGAGTTGCTGGTTGTGATTCAGAATAGAAGGACTTAAGCATGTGTTTGAAAGTAGGCACATTTTTTATCTACTGGGAAAACCAAAAAAAGTACTGGTTGCTCAGGAGAAAATAAGAAACTTGTAGGTTCCCACTTTCAAGCACATGCTTCATTCAGAAAAATAATAAGTCATCAGTATGTGAAAGGAGAAACATATCTCATTATTTTGGGGACGGTGGTGGGAATGATGCACCCACGATAAGTCATCAAGTACCTCAAATATGTCCTCATCTTCAACCTCATTATTTTGAAACTCTTGTCCATTACAGTTTGCTTGTGCTAAATTTCAACCCTTGCCTATATATCGCAAGCCAACACAAATCAGTATTTTTTTTTACAAAACTAAGGCATTGAAATCTTAATTACAAACCATAGTAACCTTCCAAGTATTCAAAATATAGTTAAACAATTACCATGTAACGATAGAAACAAATCACGAGATATTCAAAATATAGTCAAAAGAAACCACACAGTGATATACAAAAATTAAATCCTCAGTTATGATAAGACTCACCAAAGGCTGCAAGTGGCACTTCTTTGGTTATTGATGGTTGCAGCTTGGTACTTCTTCCCTTGCCTACAAACCAGTTTAGGCCGGTTAGCCTGCAAACCATCCAAATATAATTAGCATGGGTCAAGAATAATCAACAATTATCCTGCAATTATTTATCCAATATCTATTTTTTGTTAGCCTATTCTATCTGTGTGTTCATCATGCAGCTCATCTCTCACAAATAGTCTCTGTAATTATCCTCACAACTAGTCTCTGTAATTATAATATGTCACCCATTGAGGTGTGTTCTCACAGCTCTCACATTATGGTCTGGTGATGCAAGAATAGTACAAAATCTCAGATCAAAAAACAGATTTATCAAATGCTAAACAAAATGATGATTTTCTCAAAAATTTCTCCAGGAAAAGAACACACCTCTTGCTGATCTTGCAAATGTAGTCGTCTACATGAATGGAACATTCACAGCAGTCGGCATGCCCGTTATCTTTCCGCTATGACCATTCGCTCGCCAACCTGCTGCAAGCCTGCAGCTGCACGATGCTGCAATTTCCATATGCGTAAATGTTTCTTTTGTAAAACAGAAAAAACTGATAAGAGGATATATCCAGAATCTTTAAAAGTGAAGATTTAGCACCTACTGAACGTAGATAGCGCCTACGTCTATAAGCTTCAAGAAAACAAACTAGGTATCCAAATTAGACTGCATGACATTCTAAGCCATAATTATGAGAAAGTCTGAAGTATATTGTTGAACAATGATGCAATTCTGAATTTGCAAGGAAGGATATAAAATTCCATGTTGCTGGATGCACGTAATGCAAATAACAGGTTCAGCAGCCAGCCATACAAATTTAACTAGTCTGTATGTCAGGAATTGAGGAAAGAATTAGAGGATTCAGATTCCAATGGGGGGACTTGCTCACCGCTGCCTCGTTTGCTCACCGTTGGCTCGTACGCGGCTATGTTACGTCATGAGTCACTCTGCTTCTTCTCCAGATGGAGGATGAGCAGCTCACCTCCCAGCCACAATGGCCGCCCGTGCTCCACCCAGTCTCGACGTGGCACGGCGCATGACTACCACCAAGCAGAGAACGCCGGGGCGCACGGTCGTCCTTCTCCCCTGCCTACACGATGCAGCCGTGTCCGCCACCCTCGAAGCGAAGCCCTGCTCCAGCCGCAATAGTGCCACCCCGTGCTCCCTTTCCCTCCTCCACAACCAGGCCGCGGCCTGTGCTCCTCCACCGATCCTCGATCGTGGCGGCCAGATCCGGCATGGACGCGCGCGGCGGCGGCCAGATCTGGCACGGACGCGCGCGGCGGCACCCAGATCCAGGCGTGTGGCGGCCCCCAACGACCGTGTCCTCCCTCTCTGTCTCAATCGCCATGGGTGGGGGAAGCGGGTTCGGCGGCGTGGTGGTGCGGGGATGGACCAGCAACCCTGGGCCGGGCTATGTTGATGAGGGGATGGGGATGCGGCGGCGTTCAGGGCGATGAGTGCGGCCTGCGGCGGCTGCGTCGGTTTCAGAGGGAAGAAGTCGTGGGGAGTGGGTCGCTTGGCACGTGGAGGCTGCTTCGCGTAACTTCTGATATTTTATTTGTCCCGCGCCAACTTGGTTACCGGCATTGTATTCGCCCTTGTTTTGATTCCAGGGCAGTTGCGCTGACCTTGAAGTTGCCGGCAGATTCGAGTAGGATCCACGGCAGTCGGGCAGTCTGGCGATAGCGTCCTATCAGACTATAGATAATAAGCGTTTCCCATCTAATCAGGTGGCTATAACTAGTTAATTGTGCGTGCGCCCGCATTTTACATGCAAAGCACTTGCATAAGCATCACCATGTATATGTATGCTTTGCTTTGACAGTTATATTTGCTTTCACACAAATACATCATAATATATAAGAAAATAATAGAGGGGGAAAGGAGGATACTAAAACCCAAATTCTAGTCTACTATATTTAGCAACCATCATGCCAAGTCTTTTAACTAGAATCAATAAATTGCATTGGTTATATCAAATTTCTTTAACATTTTACACCATGCATTTTAAGATGTGGAATTAAGATCAACACAACGAGTTTGTGAAAAGAACATTTTGAATCTAGAAATGAACAAAGAAGACTGAATTGCAATCTAAGGAATAAATAATCATGTAAATGGTGTTACCCAAAACAAGAATGTGAAAATCCGGTGAAGAAAAAACAGTCTAGGGAAGAAAGAATTCTAGAAGCAGTGTTACTTAAAAAATTATGCAAAGTATAAAAGCCTACTAAAGAAGAAATTACCATGAAAATGGTGTTATTAAAAAAACAATAAAAAGTGGAAACACAAAAAAAGTATTCAAAGCGTAAATAATGGGTCCAACTCAGATGATTTTTTGGTATAAGTCACCTTTTCTTTGCTACGTGTTACTAGTTTTTCTTTTGGACTTTTACTACACATGTACACTTGCACAACCTTTTCCAAAAAGAAAGTTTCTATATAATGTCTAGGGTTAATTCACATATGTGGTTGTGCACTTGGTTAAAAATAGCAACGACAATGGGGACGTACAGTACGCATAATTACTTTTCTTCCCATTACAGATAATCATAACCTAAACACGCAATAATACTAATAATACTAGTGAATTGTATGTGCTTTGCACGTCATTTAAATATACAAAAGCATGAAAAATAAATTTGAATATATATTTCCTTTCGTAGAATCGTATTGGAAAAGATCCAACTTGGTTCTTACCTCTCTAGAATCCATATTGTTCTAGTCTCTTTTTTATGAGAGAATCAGACAAGCATGCGGGAAGATGCTTCTAGAACACATGATATAATAGAGTTGGGGGTTCATTTAAAAATGTGCAAGAATCCTATTAGTCGAAAACTTTATCCAACGGATGATACTCTCAACCGTTGGATGGAGCATATCCAACGGCTAATATTTGAAGCTATTGGCACACTATATAGGGCTTATAAATAATAATAATAATAATAATAATAATAATAATAATAAAGTTATCTAATATAAAATGAATTAGGGGCATTGGTGTCAGCCTAAAAAGGAAAAAAATGCAAAAAAAAAAGAAATTGCACACATATTATGTAGAAATTGCACTGTTCCATAATATGCAAAAACTACCATATATGGGTGTAGAAATTTTTAATAAACATACACACACTTGTTTAAATTATAGAATGTAAAGCGGATGTACACACCCACAATCACTTTTTTGTTGGAAATATGCCCTAGAGGCAATAATAAAAGCATTATTATTATATTTCCTTGTTCATGATAATTGTCTTTTATTCATGCTATAACTGTATCATACGGAAATCGTGATACACGTGTGAATACATAGACCACAATACGTCCCTAGTGAGCCTCTAGTTGACTAGCTCGTTGGTCGACAGATAGTCATGGTTTCGGCTATGGACATCGATGTCATTGATAACGGGATCACGTCATTAGGAGAATGACGTGATGGACAAGACCCAATCCTAAGCATAGCACAAAGATCGTGTAGTTCGTTTTGCTAGAGCTTTTCCAATGTCAAGTATCGCTTCCTTAGACCGTGAGATCGTGTAACTCCCGGATACCGTAGGAATGCTTTGGTGTACCAAACGTCACAACGTAATCGGGTGACTATAAAGGTGCATTACAGGTATCTCCGAAAGTGTCATTGGGTTGACACGGATCGAGACAGGATTTGTCACTCCGTATGACGGAGAGGTATCACTGGGCCCACTCGGTAGTGCATCATCATAATGAGCTCAAAGTGATCAAGTGTCGGTCACGGGATCATGCATTACGATACGAGTAAAGTGACTTGCCCGTAACGAGACTAAACGAGGTATTGGGATACCGACGATCGAGTCTCGGGCAAGTAACATACCGTCTGACAAAGGGAATAGCATACGGGTTGCTTGAACCCTCGACATCGTGGTTCATCCGATGACAACATCGAGGAGCGTGTGGGAACCAACATGGGTATCCAGATCCCGCTGTTGGTTATTGACCTGAGATCGTCTCGGTCATGTCTGCATGTCTCCGAACCCGTAGGGTCTACACACTTAAGGTTCGGTGGACGCTAGGGTTAATAGGAAGACTTGTATGTGATTACCGAATGTTGTTCGGAGTCCCGGATGAGATCCCGGACGTCACGAGGAGTTCCGGAATGGTCCGGAGGTAAAGATTCATATATGGGAAGTCGTCAAACGGACACCGAAAAAGTTTCGGGTCATATCGGTTTTATGGAGGGTCCAGGAAAGGTTCCGGAGGACCACCGGAGGGGCCACCCCTTCGGGGGCCACTTGGGCTGCGTGGGAGGCAGCCAGCCCCTGGTGGTCTGGGCGCACCCTCCCTTGGCCCATGCGCCTAGGGTTGAGGGGAACCCTAAGGGCGCGCCTTGCTTGGGGGCAAGCCCCTCCCTGGTCCGCCGCCCCCCTCTAGATGCATCTAGAGGGGCCGCCCTCCTCCTTCCCTATAAATAGAGGGGTGGAGGGAGGCTGCACACCATTGAAGGCGCAGCCCTCCCTCCCCAACACCTCTCCTCCTCCGCGTGAGCTTGGCGAAGCCTCGAGGAGATCAGTCACTCCATCTGCATCACGCCGTCGTGCTGCCATTGGAGTGGTCTTCCTCAACCTCTCCTTCCTCCTTGCTGGATCAAGATGAAGGAGACGCCGTCGTTCCGTACGTGTGTTGAACGCGGATGTGCTGTCCGTTCAGCACTTGGTCATCGGTGATCGGAATCACGTTGGGAACGTCTTCATCATCACCACTCCCTCGAACGCTTCCGTGCTCGATCTACAAGCGGTATGTAGATGAAAACTCTCTCTCGTAACTCGTTGCTTAGATGAACTCATAGATAGATCTTGGTGAAACCGTAGAAAAATTTTAATTTTCTGCAACGTTCCCCAACAGTGGCATCATGAGCTAGGTCTATGCGTAGTTCTCTTTGCACGAGTAGAACACAATTTAGTTGTGGGCGTGGATCTTGTCAATTTACTTGCCGCTACTAGTCTTATCTTGCTTCCGCGGTATTGTGGGATGAAGCGGCCCGGACCAACCTTACACGTACACTTACGTGAGACCGGTTCCACCGACTAACATGCACTAGTTGCATAAGGTGGCTGGCGGGTGTCTGTCTCTCCTACTTTAGTTGGAGCGGATTCGATGAAAAGGGTCCTTATGAAGGGTAAATAGAAGTTGACAAGATCACGTTGTGGTTATTCGTAGGTAAGAAAACGTTCTTGCTAGAACCCAATTGCAGCCACGTAAAAGTTTCAACAACAATTAGAGGACGTCTAACTTGTTTTTGCAGCAATTGTCATGTGATGTGATATGGCCAAGTTGTGATGTATGATGAATGACATATTGTGATGTATGAGATCATGTTCTTGTAATAGGAATCACGACTTGCATGTCGATGAGTATGACAACCGGCAGGAGCCATAGGAGTTGTCTTTATTTTGTATGACCTGCGTGTCATTGAAGAACGCCATGTAACTTACTTTACTTTATTGCTAAACGCGTTAGCCATAGAAGTAGAAGTAGTCGTTGGCGTGACAACTTCATGGAGGCACAATGATGGAGATCATGATGATGGAGATCATGGTGTCATGCGGTGACAAGATGATCATGGAGCCTCAAGATGGAGATCAATGGAGCTTTGTGATATTGGCCATATCATGTCACTACTATATAATTGCATGTGATGTTTATTATGTTAATACATCTTGTTTACTTAGAACGACGGTAGTAAATAAGATGATCCCTTACAACAATTTCAAGAAGTGTTTCCCCTAACTGTGCACCGTTGCTAAAGTTCGTCGCTTCTAAGCACCACGTGATGATCGGGTGTGATGGATTCTTACGCTCACATACAACGGGTGTAAGACAGATTTGTTGGGGGCGTAGTAATTTCAAAATTTTTCCTCACGATCACGCAAGACCATGGTGATGGCATAGCGAGAGGGAGAGTGTCCGCCCACGCCTCGTGAGACCGAAAGCGAAGCGTTATAACAACGCTGTTGATGTAGTCGACGTCTCCACGATCCGACCGATCCAAGCACCGAGCGACGGCACCTCCGAGTTACGCACACGTTCAGCTCGATGGCGATCCCGGACTCGATCCAGCAAAGTGTCGGGATGAGTTTCGTCAAGACGACGGCGTGGTGACGATGTTGATGCTCCACCGACGCAGGGCTTCGCCTAAGCTCATGACGATATGACTTCTCCGGCGCAGGCTTCTCCTAAGCTCATGACGATATGACGAAGTGGAATATGGTGGAAGGGGCACCGCACACGGCTAAGGCAAGATCCGTAGATCAACTTGTGTGTCAAGGGTGCCCCTGCCCCGTATATAAAGGAGGCAAGGGGAGGTGGCGGCCCTAGGGGAGGCGCACAGGAGGAGTCCTACTCCCAGGGAGTAGGACTCCCCCTCCTAGTTGGACTAGGATTGGAGGAGGGAGAAGGGGAAGGCGCCGCCCCTTCCTTGTCCTATTCGGACTAGAGGGGGGGGGCGCAGCCCACCTTGGGCTGCCCTTCCTCTTCTCCTATGGCCCATTAAGGCCCATTGACCTCCCGGGGTTCCGTAACCTCCGGTACTCGATAAAATCCGATTTCACCCGGAACACTTCCGATGTCCAAATGTAGGCTTCCAATATATCAATCTTTATGTCTCGACCATTTCGAGACTCCTCGTCATGTCCGTGATCACATCCGGGACTCCGAACAACCTTCGGTGCATCAATACTTATAAACTCATTATGAACTGTCATCGAAGCGTTAAGCGTGCGGACCCTACGGGTTCGAGAACTATGTAGACATGACCTAGAACCATTCTCGGTCAATAACCAATAGCGGAACCTGGATGCCCATATTGGTTCCTACATATTCTCGAAGATCTTTATCGGTCAAACCGCATAACGACATACGTTGTTCCCTTTGTCATCGGTATGTTACTTACCCGAGATTCGATCGTCGGTATCCAATACCTAGTTCAATCTCGTTATCGGTAAGTCTCTTTACTCGTTCCGTAATACATCATCTCACAACTAACTCATTAGTTGTAATGCTTGCAAGGCTTAAGTGATGTGCATCACCGAGAAGGCTGGAGATACCTCTCCGACAATCGGAGTGACAAAATCTAATCTTGAAATCGCCAACCCAACAAGTACCTTTGGAGACACCTGTAGTACTCCTTTATAATCACCCGATTACGTTGTGACGTTTGGTAGTACCAAAGTGTTCCTCCGTAAGCGGAGTTGCATAATCTCATAGTTATAGGAACATGTATGGGTCATGAAGAAAGCATTAACATACTAAGCGATCAAGTGTTAAGCTAACGGAATGGGTCATGTCAATCAGATCATTCAACTAATGATGTGACCTTGTTAATCAAATAACAACTCCTTGTTCATGGTTAGGAAACATAACCATCTTTGATTAACAAGCTAGTCTAGTAGAGGCATACTAGTGACATACTGTTTGTCTATATATTCACACATGTATTATGTTTCCGGTTAATACAATTCTAGCATGAATAATAAACATTTATCATGATATAAGGAAATAAATAATAACTTTTATTATTGCCTCTAGGGCATATTTCCTTCAGTCTCCCACTTGCACTAGAGTCAATAATCTAGATTACAAAGTAATGATCCTAACACCCATGGAGTCTTGGTGCTGATCATGTTTTGCTCGTGGAAGAGGCTTAGTCAACGGGTCTGCAACATTCAGATCCGTATGTATTTTGCAAATCTCTATGTCTCCCATTTGGACTTGGTCCCGAATGGCATTGAAGCGTCTCTTGATGTGCTTGGTCCTCTTGTGAAACTTGGATTCCTTTGCCAAGGCAATTGCACCAGTATTGTCACAGAAGATCTTCATCGGTCCCGATGCACTAGGTATGACACCTAGATCGGAAATGAACTCTTTCATCCAGACTCCTTCATTCGCTGCTTCCGAAGCAGCTATGTACTCCGCTTCACATGTAGATCCCGCCACGACGCTTTGTTTAGAACTGCACCAACTGACAGCTCCACCGTTTAATAAAAACACGTATCCGGTTTGCGATTTAGAATCGTCCGGATCAGTGTCAAAGCTTGCATCGACGTAACCATTTACGACTAGCTCTTTGTCACCTCCATATCGAGAAACATATCCTTAGTCCTTTTCGGTATTTCAGGATGTTCTTGACCGCTGTCGATGATCCACTCTGGATTACTTTGGTACCTTCCTGCCAAGCTTACAGCTAAGCATCGTCAGGTCTGGTACACAGCATTGCATACATGATAGAGCCTATGGCTGAAGCATAGGAACATCTTTCATTTCTCTCTATCTTCTGCTGTGGTCGGGCATTGAGTCTGACTCAATCTTACACCTTGTAACACAGGTAAAAAACCTTTCTTTGCCTGATCCATTTTGAACTTCTTCAAAACTTTATCAAGGTATGTGCTTTGTGAAAGTCCAATTAAGCGTCTTGATCTATCTCTATAGATCTTGATGCCCAATATGTAAGCAGCTTCACCGAGGTCTTTCATTGAAAAACTTTTATTCAAGTATCCTTTTATGCTATCCAGAAATTCTATATCATTTCCAATCAATAATATGTCGTCAACATATAATATTAGAAATGCTCTGAGCTCCCACTCACTTTCTTGTAAATACAGGCTTCTCCAAAAGTCTGTACAAACCCATATGCTTTGATCACACTATCAAAGCGTTTATTCCAACTCGAGAGGCTTGCACCGGACCATAAATTGATCGTTGGAGCTTGCACACTTTGTTAGCACCCTTTGGATCGACAAAACCTTCTGGTTGCATCATATACAACTCTTCTTCTAGAAATCCATTCAAGAATGCGGTTTTACATCCATTTGCCAAATTTCATAATCATAAAATGCGGCAATTGCTAACATGATTCGGACAGACTTAAGCATCGCCACTGGTGAGAAAGTCTCATCGTAGTCAACCCCTTGAACTTGTCGAAAACCTTTTGCAACAAGTCGAGCTTTGTAGACAGTTACATTACCATCGGCATCAGTCTTCTTCTTAAAGATCCATTTATTTTCAATGGCTTGCCGATCATCGGGCAAGTCAACCAAAGTCCATACTTTGTTCTCATACATGGATCCCATCTCAGATTTCATGGCTTCCAGCCATTTTGTGGAATCTGGGCTCACCATCGCTTCTTCATAGTTTGTAGGTTCGCCATGGTCAAGTAACATGACTTCGTAATAGGATTACCGTACCACTCTGTGCGTATTTTACTCTGGTTGACCCACGAGGTTCAGTAGTAACTTGATCCAAGCTTCATGATCATCATCATTAGTTTCCTCACTAATTGGTGTAGTTGTCACAGGAACCATTTCTTGTGATGAACTACTTTCCAATAAGGGAGCAGATACTGATTATCTCATCAAGTTCTACTTTCCTCCCACTCACTTCTTTCGAGAGAAACTCCTTCTCTAGAAAGGATCCGAATTTAGCAACGAAAATCTTGCCTTCAGATCTGTGATAGAAGGTGTACCCAACAGTCTCCTTTGGGTATCCTATGAAGACACATTTTTCCGATTTGGGTTCGAGCTTATCTGGTTGAAGTTTCTTCACATAAGCATCGCAGCCCCAAACTTTAAGAAACGACAACTTTGGTTTCTTGCCAAACCATAGTTCATAAGGCGTCGTCTCAGCGGATTTTGACGGTGTCCTATTCAACGTGAATGCGGCCGTCTCTAAAGCATAACCCCAAAGCGATAGCGGTAAATCGAAATAGACATCATAGATCGCACCATATCTAGTAAAAATACGATTCTGACGTTCGGACACACCATTTCTCTGTGGTGTTCGGGTGGCGTGAGTTGCGAAACTATTCCACAATTTTTCAAATGTAAACCAAACTCGTAACTCAAATATTCTCCTCCACGATCAGATCGTAGAAATTTTATTTTCTTGTTACGATGATTTTCCACTTCACTCTGAAATTCTTTGAACTTTTCAAATGTTTCAGATTTGTGTTTCATTAAGTAGATATACCCATATCTGCTCAAATCATCTGTGAAGGTGAGAAAATAACGATACCCGCCGCGAGCCTCAACATTCATTGGACCACAAACATCAGTATGTATGATTTCCAACAAATCAGTTGCTCGCTCCATAGTTCCGGAGAACGGCGTTTTGGTCATCTTGCCCATGAGGCACGGTTCGCAAGTACCAAGTGATTCATAATCAAGTGATTCCAGAAGCCCATCAGTATGGAGTTTCTTCATGCGTTTTACACCGATATGACCTAAACGGCAGTGCCACAAATAAGTTGCACTATCATTATCAACTCTGCATCTTTTGGTTTCAACATTATGAATATGTGTATCACTACTGTCGAGATTCAACAAGAATAGACCATTCTTCAAGGGTGCATGACCATAAAAGATATTATTCATATAAATAGAACAACCATTATTCTCTGATTTAAATGAATAACCGTCTCGCATTAAACAAGATCCAGATATAATGTTCATGCTCAACGCTGGCACCAAATAACAATTATTTAGGTCTAAAACTAATCCCGAAGGTAGATGTAGAGATAACGTGCCGACCGCGATCACATTGACTTTGGAACCATTTCCCACGCAAGATCGTCACCTCGTCCTTTGCCAGTGCTCGTTTATTCCGTAGTCCTGTTTGAGTTGCAAATATTAGCAACGGAACCAGTATCAAATACCAGGTGCTACTACGAGCTCTAGTAAGGTACACATCAATAACATGTATATCATATATACCTTTGTTCACCTTGCCATCCTTTTATCCGCCAAATACTTGGGGCAGTTCCGCTTCGGTGTCCGGTCTGCTTGCGGTAAAAACACTCGTTTCAGGCTTAGGTCCAGACTTGGGTTTCTTCTCTTGATCAGCAACTTTCTTGCTGTTCTTTTGAAGTTTCCTTCTTCTTCCCTTTGCCCTTTTCTTGAAACTAGTGGTCTTGTTGACCATCAACACTTGATGCTCTTTCTTGATTTCTACCTCCGCAGCTTTTAGCATCGCGAAGAGCTCAGAATTGTCTTAGTCATCCCTTGCATATTATAGTTCATCACGAAGCTCTTGTAGCTTGGTGGCGTGATTGGAGAATTCATCAATGACACTATCATCCGGAAGATTAACTCCCAGCTGAATTAAGTGATTGTTATACCCGGACATTTTGAGTATGTGCTCACCGATGTAACTATTCTCCTCCATCTTGCAGCTATAGAACTTATTGGAGACTTCATATCTCTCAATCCGGGCATTTGCTTGAAATATTAACTTCAACTCCTGGAACATCTCATATGCTCCATGACGTTCAAAACGTCGTTGAAGACCCGGTTCTAAGCCGTAAAGCATGGCACACTGAACTATAGAGTAGTCATCAGCTCGCTTTGCGAGACGTTCACAACTTCGGCTCAAGCATCTGCGCAGCAGAACTGTCACCCGGCGGTGCTTCGGGGCGTAATTTTTCGTGCAGCAATGAGGATAATCCTCGTTACGGACCCAGTCCGTGTAATTGCTACCATCATCTTTCAACTTTGCTTTCTCAAGGAACGCATTAAAATTCAACGGAACAACAGACGAGCCATCTATCTACAAAGATAAACATAGACAAGCAAAACACTATCGGTACTAAGTTCATGATAAATTTAAGTTCAATTAATCATATTAAAAACTCCCACTTAGGCAGACATCTCTCTAGTCATCTAAGTGATCACGTGATCCATTTAACTAAACCATGTCCGATCATCACGTGAGACGGAATAGTTTCAATGGTGAACATCACTATGTTGATCATATCTACTATATGATTCACGTTCGACCTTTCGGTCTCCGTGTTCGAGGCCATATCTGTTATATGCTAGGCTCGTCAAGTTTAACCTGAGTATTCGCGTGTGCAACTGTTTTGCACCGTTGTAGATGGACGTAGAACTTATCACACCCGATCATCACGTGGTGTCCGGGTACTACGAACTTTGGCAACGGTGCATACTCAGGAGAACACTTCTTGATAATTTTAGTGAGAGATCATCTTATAATGCTACCGTCAATCAAAGCAAGATAAGATGCATAAAGGATAAACATCACATGCAATCAATATAAGTGATATGATATGGTCATCATCATCTTGTGCTTGTGATCTCCATCGCCAAGCACCGCCATGATCACCATCGTCACCGGCGCGACACCTTGATCTCCATCGTAGCATCGTTGTCGTCTCGCCAACTATTGCTTCTACGACTATCGCTACTCCTTAGTGATAAAGTAAAGCAATTACATGGCGTTGCATTTCATACAATAAGCGACAACCATATGGCTCCTGCGATTGCCGATAACTTGGTTACAAAACATGATCATCTCATACAATAAAATATAGCATCACGTCTTGACCATATCACATCACAACATGCCCTGCAAAAACAAGTTAGGCGTCCTCTACTTTGTTGTTGCAAGTTTTACGTGGCTGCTACGGGCTGAGCAAGAACCGTTCTTACCTACGCATCAAAACCACAACGATACTTCGTCAAATAGACTCCGTTTTAACCTTCTCAAGGACGGGCGTAGCCACACTCGGTTCAACTAAAGTGAGAGAGACAGACACCGCGGTCACCTTTAAGCAACGAGTGCTCGGGCGGTGAAACCAGTCTCGCGTAAGCGTCACGCGTAATGTCGGTCGGGCCGCTTCATCTCACAATACCGCTGAACCAAAGTATGACATGCTGGTAGGCAGTATGACTTGTATCGCCCACAACTCAATTGTGTTCTACTCGTGCATATGACATCAACGCATAAAACCAGGCTCGGATGCCACTGTTGGGGAAGCGAGTAATTTCAAAAATTTTCCTACGATCACGCAAGACCATGGTGATGGCATAGCAACGAGAGGGGAGAGTGTCCGTCCCGTACCCTCGTGAGACCGAAAGCGAAGCGTTATAACAACGCTGTTGATGTAGTCGTGCGTCTCACGATCCGACCGATCCAAGCACCGAGCGACGGCACCTCCGAGTTACGCACACGTTCAGCTCGATGGCGATCCCGGACTCGATCCAGCAAAGTGTCGGGATGAGTTCCGTCAAGACGACGGCGTGGTGGCGATGTTGATGCTCCACCGACGCAGGGCTTCGCCTAAGCTCATGACGATATGACTTCTCCGCGCAGGGCTTCTCCTAAGCTCATGACGATATGACCGAAGTGGAATATGGTGGAAGGGGCACCGCACACGGCTAAGGCAAGATCCGTAGATCAACTTGTGTGTCAGGGTGCCCCTGCCCCGTATATAAAGGAGGCAAGGGGAGGTGGCGGCCCTAGGGGAGGCGCGCAGGAGGAGTCCTACTCCCACGGGAGTAGGACTCCCCTCTCCTAGTTGGACTAGGATTGGAGGAGGGGAGAAGGGGGAAGGGGCGCCCCTTCCTTGTCCTATTCGGACTAGAGGGGGGAGGGGGGCGCGCAGCCCACCTTGGGCTGCCCTTCCTCTTCTCCTATGGCCCATTAAGGCCCATTGACCTCCCGGGGGGTTCCGGTAACCTCCCGGTACTCCGGTAAAATCCCGATTTCACCCGGAACACTTCCGATGTCCAAATGTAGGCTTCCAATATATCAATCTTTATGTCTCGACCATTTCGAGACTCCTCGTCATGTCCGTGATCACATCCGGGACTCCGAACAACCTTCGGTGCATCAATACTTATAAACTCATTATGAACTGTCATCGAAACGTTAAGCGTGCGGACCCTACGGGTTCGAGAACTATGTAGACATGACCTAGAACCATTCTCGGTCAATAACCAATAGCGGAACCTGGATGCCCATATTGGTTCCTACATATTCTACGAAGATCTTTATCGGTCAAACCGCATAACGACATCGTTGTTCCTTTGTCATCGGTATGTTACTTACCCGAGATTCGATCGTCGGTATCCAATACCTAGTTCAATCTCGTTATCGGTAAGTCTCTTTACTCGTTCCGTAATACATCATCTCACAACTAACTCATTAGTTGTAATGCTTGCAAGGCTTAAGTGATGTGCATCACCGAGAAGGCTGGAGATACCTCTCCGACAATCGGAGTGACAAAACCTAATCTTGAAATCGCCAACCCAACAAGTACCTTTGGAGACACCTGTAGTACTCCTTTATAATCACCCGATTCGTTGTGACGTTTGGTAGTACCAAAGTGTTCCTCCGTATGGCGGAGTTGCATAATCTCATAGTTATAGGAACATGTATGGGTCATGAAGAAAGCATTAACATACTAAGCGATCAAGTGTTAAGCTAACGGAATGGGTCATGTCAATCAGATCATTCAACTAATGATGTGACCTTGTTAATCAAATAACAACTCCTTGTTCATGGTTAGGAAACATAACCATCTTTGATTAACAAGCTAGTCAAGTAGAGGCATACTAGTGACATACTGTTTGTCTATATATTCACACATGTATTATGTTTCGGTTAATACAATTCTAGCATGAATAATAAACATTTATCATGATATAAGGAAATAAATAATAACTTTATTATTGCCTCTAGGGCATATTTCCTTCAGTCTCCCACTTGCACTAGAGTCAATAATCTAGATTACAAAGTAATGATCCTAACACCCATGGAGTCTTGGTGCTGATCATGTTTTGCTCGTGGAAGAGGCTTAGTCAGCGGGTGCGCAACATTCAGATCCGTATGTATTTTGCAAATCTCTATGTCTCCCATTTGGACTTGGTCCCGAATGGCATTGAAGCGTCTCTTGATGTGCTTGGTCCTCTTGTGAAACTGGATTCCTTTGCCAAGGCAATTGCACCAGTATTGTCACAGAAGATCTTCATCGGTCCCGATGCACTAGGTATGACACCTAGATCGGAAATGAACTCTTTCATCCAGACTCCTTCATTCGCTGCTTCGAAGCAGCTATGTACTCCGCTTCACATGTAGATCCCGCCACGGCGCTTTGTTTAGAACTGCACCAACCGACAGCTCCACCGTTTAATAAAAACACGTATCCGGTTTGCGATTTAGAATCGTCCGGATCAGTGTCAAAGCTTACATCGGCGTAACCATTTACGACTAGCTCTTTGTCACCTCCATATACGAGAAACATATCCTTAGTCCTTTTCGGTATTTCAGGATGTTCTTGACCGCTGTCCGATGATCCACTCTGGATTACTTTGGTACCTTCCTGCCAAGCTTACAGCTAAGCATCGTCGGTCTGGTACACAGCATTGCATACATGATAGAGCCTATGGCTGAAGCATAGGGAACATCTTTCATTTTCTCTATCTTCTGCTTTGTGGTCGGGCATTGAGTCGACTCAATCTTACACCTTGTAACACAGGTAAAAACCTTTCTTTGCTGATCCATTTTGAACTTCTTCAAAACTTTATCAAGGTATGTGCTTTGTGAAAGTCCAATTAAGCGTCTTGATCTATCTCTATAGATCTTGATGCCCAATATGTAAGCAGCTTCACCGAGGTCTTTCATTGAAAAACTTTTATTCAAGTATCCTTTTATGCTATCCAGAAATTCTATATCATTTCCAATCAATAATATGTCGTCAACATATAATATTAGAAATGCTCTGAGCTCCCACTCACTTTCTTGTAAATACAGGCTTCTCCAAAAGTCTGTACAAACCCATATGCTTTGATCACACTATCAAAGCGTTTATTCCAACTCCGAGAGGCTTGCACTGACCATAAATTGATCGTTGGAGCTTGCACACTTTGTTAGCACCCTTTGGATCGACAAAACCTTCTGGTTGCATCATATACAACTCTTCTTCTAGAAATCCATTCAAGAATGCGGTTTTACATCCATTTGCCAAATTTCATAATCATAAAATGCGGCAATTGCTAACATGATTCGGACAGACTTAAGCATCGCTACGGGTGAGAAAGTCTCATCGTAGTCAACCCCTTGAACTTGTCGAAAACCTTTTGCAACAAGTCGACAGTTACATTACCATCGGCGTCAGTCTTCTTCTTAAAGATCCATTTATTTTCAATGGCTTGCCGATCATCGGGCAAGTCAACCAAAGTCCATACTTTGTTCTCATACATGGATCCCATCTCAGATTTCATGGCTTCCAGCCATTTTGTGGAATCTGGGCTCACCATCGCTTCTTCATAGTTTGTAGGTTCGCCATGGTCAAGTAACATGACTTCCAGAATAGGATTACCGTACCACTCTAGTGCGTATTTTACTCTGGTTGACCTACGAGGTTCAGTAGTAACTTGATCTGAAGCTTCATGATCATCATCATTAGTTTCCTCACTAATTGGTGTAGTTGTCACAGGAACCATTTCTTGTGATGAACTACTTTCCAATAAGGGAGCAGATCTGATTATCTCATCAAGTTCTACTTTCCTCCCACTCACTTCTTTCGAGAGAAACTCCTTCTCTAGAAAGGATCCGAATTTAGCAACGAAAATCTTGCCTTCAGATCTGTGATAGAAGGTGTACCCAACAGTCTCCTTTGGGTATCCTATGAAGACACATTTTCCGATTTGGGTTCGAGCTTATCTGGTTGAAGTTTCTTCACATAAGCATCGCAGCCCCAAACTTTAAGAAACGACAACTTTGGTTTCTTGCCAAACCATAGTTCATAAGGCGTCGTCTCAGCGGATTTTGACGGTGTCCTATTCAACGTGAATGCGGCCGTCTCTAAAGCATAACCCCAAAGCGATAGTGGTAAATCGAAATAGACATCATAGATCGCACCATATCTAGTAAAATACGATTCGACGTTCGGACACACCATTTCTCTGTGGTGTTCGGGTGGCGTGAGTTGAAACTATTCCACAATTTTTCAAATGTAAACCAAACTCGTAACTCAAATATTCTCCTCCACGATCAGATCGTAGAAATTTTATTTTCTTGTTACGATGATTTTCCACTTCACTCTGAAATTCTTTGAACTTTTCAAATGTTTCAGATTTGTGTTTCATTAAGTAGATATACCCATATCTGCTCAAATCATCTGTGAAGGTGAGAAAATAACGATACCCCGCCATGAGCCTCAACATTCATTGGACCACAAACATCGGTATGTATGATTTCCAACAAATCAGTTGCTCGCTCCATAGTTCCGGAGAAGCGGCGTTTTGGTCATCTTGCCCATGAGGCACGGTTCGCAAGTACCAAGTGATTCATAATCAAGTGATTCGAAGCCCATCGGTATGGAGTTTCTTCATGCGTTTTACACGATATGACCTAAGCGGCAGTGCCACAAATAAGTTGCACTATCATTATCAACTCTGCATCTTTTGGTTTCAACATTATGAATATGTGTATCACTCTGTCGAGATTCAACAAGAATAGACCATTCTTCAAGGGTGCATGACCATAAAGATATTATTCATATAAATAGAACAACCATTATTCTCGATTTAAATGAATAACCGTCTCGCATTAAACAAGATCCAGATATAATGTTCATGCTCAACGCTGGCACCAAATAACAATTATTTAGGTCTAAAACTAATCCCGAAGGTAGATGTAGAGATAGCGTGCCGACCGCGATCACATTGACTTTGGAACCATTTCCCACGCGATCGTCACCTCGTCCTTTGCGGTGCTCGTTTATTCCGTAGTCCTGTTTGAGTTGCAAATATTAGCAGCGGAACCAGTATCAAATACCAGTGCTACTACGAGCTCTAGTAAGGTACACATCAATAACATGTATATCATATATACCTTTGTTCACCTTGCCATCCTTTTTATCCGCCAAATACTTGGGGCAGTTCCGCTTCGATGTCCGGTCTGCTTGCGGTAAAACACTCAGTTTCAGGCTTAGGTCCAGACTTGGGTTTCTTCTCTTGATCAGCAACTTTCTTGCTGTTCTTTTTGAAGTTTCCCTTCTTCTTCCCTTTGCCCTTTTTCTTGAAACTAGTGGTCTTGTTGACCATCAACACTTGATGCTCTTTCTTGATTTCTACCTCCGCAGCTTTTAGCATCGCGAAGAGCTCAGGAATTGTCTTAGTCATCCCTTGCATATTATAGTTCATCACGAAGCTCTTGTAGCTTGGTGGCGTGATTGGAGAATTCATCAATGACACTATCATCCGGAAGATTAACTCCCAGCTGAATTAAGTGATTGTTATACCCAGACATTTTGAGTATGTGCTCACTGACAGAACTATTCTCCTCCATCTTGCAGCTATAGAACTTATTGGAGACTTCATATCTCTCAATCCGGGCATTTGCTTGAAATATTAACTTCAACTCCTGGAACATCTCATATGCTCCATGACGTTCAAAACGTCGTTGAAGACCCGGTTCTAAGCCGTAAAGCATGGCACACTGAACTATAGAGTAGTCATCAGCTCTGCTTTGCGGACGTTCACAAACGGCTCGGCAAGATTCGCAGCAGGCCTGTCACCCAGCGGTGCTTCCGGGGCGTAATTTTTACGTGCAGCAATGAGGATAATCCTCAAGTTACGGACCCAGTCCGTGTAATTGCTACCATCATCTTTCAACTTTGCTTTCTCAAGGAACGCATTAAAATTCAACGGAACAACAGCACGAGCCATCTATCTACAGTAAACATAGACAAGCAAAACACTATCAGGTACTAAGTTCATGATAAATTTAAGTTCAATTAATCATATTAAAAACTCCCACTTAGGCAGACATCTCTCTAGTCATCTAAGTGATCACGTGATCCATTTAACTAAACCATGTCCGATCATCACGTGAGGCGGAATAGTTTCAATGGTGAACATCACTATGTTGATCATATCTACTATATGATTCACGTTCGACCTTTCGGTCTCCGTGTTCGAGGCCATATCTGTTATATGCTAGGCTCGTCAAGTTTAACTGAGTATTCGCGTGTGCAACTGTTTTGCACCGTTGTAGATGGACGTAGAACTTATCACACCCGATCATCACGTGGTGTCTGGGTACTACGAACTTTGGCAGCGGTGCATACTCAGGAGAACACTTCTTGATAATTTTAGTGAGAGATCATCTTATAATGCTACCGTCAATCAAAGCAAGATAAGATGCATAAAGGATAAACATCACATGCAATCAATATAAGTGATATGATATGGTCATCATCATCTTGTGCTTGTGATCTCCATCGCCAAGCACCGTCATGATCACCATCGTCACCGGTAGCGACACCTTGATCTCCATCGTAGCATCGTTGTCGTCTCGCCAACTATTGCTTCTCGACTATCGCTACTCCTTAGTGATAAAGTAAAGCAATTACATGGCGTTGCATTTCATACAATAAGCGACAACCATATGGCTCCTGCCGATTGCCGATAACTTGGTTACAAAACATGATCATCTCATACAATAAAATATAGCATCACGTCTTGACCATATCACATCACAACATGCCCTGCAAAAACAAGTTAGGCGTCCTCTACTTTGTTGTTGCAAGTTTTACGTGGCTGCTACGGGCTGAGCAAGAACCGTTCTTACCACGCATCAAAACCACAGCGATATTCGTCAAATAGACTCCGTTTAACCTTCTCAAGGACGGGCGTAGCACACTCAGTTCAACTAAAGTGAGAGAGCAGACACCGCGGTCACCTTTAAGCAACGAGTGCTCGGGCGGTGAAACCAGTCTCGCGTAAGCGTCTGGCGTAATGTCGGTCCGGGCGCTTCATCTCACAATACCGCTGAACCAAAGTATGACATGCTGGTAGGCAGTATGACTTGTATCGCCCACAACTCACTTGTGTTCTACTCGTGCATATGACATCAACGCATAAAACCAGGCTCGGATGCCTTTGTTGGGGAGCGTAGTAATTTCAAAAATTTTCCTACGATCACGCAAGACCATGGTGATGGCATAGCAACGAGAGGGGAGAGTGTCCGTCCACGTACCCTCGTAGACCGAAAGCGGAAGCGTTATAACAACGCGGTTGATGTAGTCGTACGTCTCCACGATCCGACCGATCCAAGCACCGAGCGACGGCACCTCCGAGTTACGCACACGTTCAGCTCGATGGCGATCCCGGACTCCGATCCAGCAAAGTGTCGGGATGAGTTTCCGTCAAGACGACGGCGTGGTGACGATGTTGATGCTCCACCGACGCAGGGCTTCGCCTAAGCTCCGCGACGATATGACTTCTCCGGCGCAGGGCTTCTCCTAAGCTCCGCGACGATATGACCGAAGTGGAATATGGTGGAAGGGGGCACCGCACACGGCTAAGGCAAGATCCGTAGATCAACTTGTGTGTCAAGGGGTGCCCCCTGCCCCCGTATATAAAGGAGGCAAGGGGGAGGTGGCCGGCCCTAGGGGGAGGCGCACCAGGAGGAGTCCTACTCCCACCGGGAGTAGGACTCCCCCCCTCTCCTAGTTGGACTAGGATTGGAGGAGGGGAGAAGGGGGAAGGGGCGCCGCCCCTTCCTTGTCCTATTCGGACTAGAGGGGGGAGGGGGGCGCGCAGCCCACCTTGGGCTGCCCTTCCTCTTCTCCTATGGCCCATTAAGGCCCATTGACCTCCCGGGGTTCGGTAACCTCCGGTACTCGATAAAATCCGATTTCACCGGAACACTTCCGATGTCAAATGTAGGCTTCCAATATATCAATCTTTATGTCTCGACCATTTGAGACTCCTCGTCATGTCCGTGATCACATCCGGGACTCGAACAACCTTGGTGCATCAATACTTATAAACTCATTATGAACTGTCATCGAAGCGTTAAGCGTGCGGACCCTACGGGTTCGAGAACTATGTAGACATGACCTAGAACCATTCTCGGTCAATAACCAATAGCGGAACCTGGATGCCCATATTGGTTCCTACATATTCTACGAAGATCTTTATCGGTCAAACCGCATAACGACATCGTTGTTCCCTTTGTCATCGGTATGTTACTTACCCGAGATTCGATCGTCGGTATCCAATACCTAGTTCAATCTCGTTATCGGTAAGTCTCTTTACTCGTTCCGTAATACATCATCTCACAACTAACTCATTAGTTGTAATGCTTGCAAGGCTTAAGTGATGTGCATCACCGAGAAGGCTGGAGATACCTCTCCGACAATCGGAGTGACAAAACCTAATCTTGAAATCGCCAACCCAACAAGTACCTTTGGAGACACCTGTAGTACTCCTTTATAATCACCCGATTCGTTGTGGACGTTTGGTAGTACCAAAGTGTTCCTCCGTAAACGGAGTTGCATAATCTCATAGTTATAGGAACATGTATGGGTCATGAAGAAAGCATTAACATACTAAGCGATCAAGTGTTAAGCTAACGGAATGGGTCATGTCAATCAGATCATTCAACTAATGATGTGACCTTGTTAATCAAATAACAACTCCTTGTTCATGGTTAGGAAACATAACCATCTTTGATTAACAAGCTAGTCTAGTAGAGGCATACTAGTGACATACTGTTTGTCTATATATTCACACATGTATTATGTTTCCGGTTAATACAATTCTAGCATGAATAATAAACATTTATCATGATATAAGGAAATAAATAATAACTTTTATTATTGCCTCTAGGGCATATTTCCTTCAAGATTTACACACGCGAAAACACTTAGGGTTTACTTGACGAGCCTAGCATGTACAGACATGGCCTTGGAACACGGAGACCGAAAGGTCGAACACGAGTCGTATGGAAGATACGATCAACATGAGAATGTTCACTGATGATGACTAGTCCGTCTCACGTGATGATCGGACACGGCTTAGTCGACGCGGATCGTGTAACACTTAGATGACTAGAGGATGTCTAATCTGAGTGGGAGTTCATTTAAATAATTTGATTAGATGAACTTAATTATCATGAACTTAGTCTAAAACTTTTGAATCATATGTCTTGTAGATCAAATGGCCAACGCCATGTCAACTTGAACTTCAACGCGTTCCTAGAAAACCAAGCTGAAAGATGACGGCAGCAACTATACGGACTGGGTCCGAACTTGAGGATCATCCTCATAGCTGCCAGAAACAATATGTCCTAGAAGGACCGCTAGGTGACGCTCCGTCTCTGAGAGAACCAAGACATTATGAATGCTTGGCAGTCTCGTCTTGATGATTACTCCCTCGTTCGGTGGCATGCTTTACAGCTTAGAACCGGGGCTCCAAAAGCGTTTTGAGCATCACGGAGCATATGAGATGTTCGAGGAGCTGAAACTTGTTTTCCAAGCTCACGCCCGGGTCGAGAGATATGACATCTCCGACAAGTTCTATAGTTGTAAGATGGAGGAAAACAGTTCTGTCAAGTGAGCACATTCGAAGATGTCCAGGTTGCACAACCGTATGACCCAAACTGAATATAAACCTCCACGATGAGGCGGTCATTGACAGAATCCTCCGATCGCTCCCACCAAGCTACAAGAGCTTTGTGATGAACTACAACATGCAGGGGATGGTAAAGACCATTCTGAAGTGTTCTCTATGCTGAAGTCAGCCGAGGTTGAGATCAAGGAAGAACATCAAGTGTTGATGGTCAATAAGACCACTAAGTTCAAGAAGGGCAAGGGCAAGAAGAACTTCAAGAAGGACGGCAAGGAGGTTGCGCGCCCGTAAGCAAGTTGCCGGAAGAAGTCAAAGAATGGACCCAAACCCGAGACCGAGTGCTTTTATTGCAAGGGAGGGTCCTCGAAGCGGAACTGCCCCAAATACTTAGCGGACAAGAAGGCCGGCAACACCAAAGGTATATTTGATATACATGTAATTGATGTGTACTTTACCAGTACTCGTAGTAACTCCCGGTATTTGATACCGTGCCGTTGCTCATATTTGTAACTCACAGCAGGAGCTGCGGAATAAGCGGAGACCGGAAAAGGACGAGGTGATGATCTTGGCGTCGGGAATGGTTCCGAGTCGATGTGATCGCCGTCGCACGCTACCTCTTCATTTACCTACGGGATTAGTTATGAACCTTAATAATTGTTATTTGGTGCCAAGTTTGAGCATGAATATTGTATCTGGATCTCGTTTAATACGAGATGGCTACTCATTTAAATCCGAGAATAATGGTTGTTCTATTTATATGAGAGATATGTTTTATGGTCATGCTCCGATGGTCAATGGTTTATTCTTAATGAATCTCGAGCGTAGTATTACACATGTTTATAGTGTGAATACCAAAAGATGCAAAGTTGATAACGATAGTCCCACATACTTGTGGCACTGCCGCCTTGGTCACATTGGTGTCAAGCGCATGAAGAAGCTCCATGCTGATGGACTTTTGGAGTCTTTAGATTATGAATCATTTGACACATGCGAACCATGCCTCATGGGCAAGATGACCAAGACTCCGTTCTCCGGAACAATGGAGCAAGCAACCAACTTGTTGGAAATCATACATACCGATGTGTGCGGTCCAATGAGCGTTGAGGCTCGTGGAGGATATCGTTATGTTCTCACTCTCACGGATGACTTGAGTAGATATGGTTATGTCTACTTGATGAAACACAAGTCCGAGACCTTTGAAAAGTTCAAGGAATTTCAGAATGAAGTAGAGAATCAACGTGACCGAAAGATAAAATTCTTACGATCAGATCGTGGAGGAGAATATTTAAGTCACGAATTTGATACACACTTAAGAAAATGTGGAATCGTTTCACAACTAACGCCACCTGGAACACCTCAGCGTAACGGTGTGTCCGAACGTCGTAATCGCACTCTATTGGATATGGTGCGGTCTATGATGTCTCTTACCGATTTGCCGCTATCATTTTGGGGATACGCTCTAGAGACAGCTACATTCACTTTAAATAGGACACCGTCTAAGTCCGTTGAGACGACACCGTATGAATTATGGTTTGGGAAGAAACCTAAGCTGTCGTTTCTAAAAGTTTGGGGATGCGATGCTTATGTCAAGAAACTTCAACCTGAAAAGATCGAACCCAAGTCGGAAAAATGTGTCTTCATAGGATACCCTAAAGAAACCATTGGGTATACCTTCTACTTAAGATCCGAGGGCAAGATCTTTGTTGCCAAGAACGGAACCTTTCTGGAAAAAGAGTTTCTCTCGAAAGAAGTAAGTGGGAGGAAAGTAGAACTCGATGAAGTACTACCTCTTGAACAGGATAGTAGTGCAGCTCAGGAAAGTGTTCCTGTGATGCCTACACCAACTGAAGAGGAAATTAATGATGATGATCAAGGTACTTCGGATCAAGTTGCTACTGAACCTCGTAGGTCCACAAGGACACGTTCCGCACCAGAGTGGTACGGCAACCCTGTCCTGGAAATCATGTTGTTAGACAATGGTGAACCTTCGAACTATGAAGAAGCGATGGCGGGCCCAGATTCCAACAAATGGCTAGAAGCCATGAAACCGAGATAGAATCCATGTATGAAAACAAAGTGTGGACTTTGACTGACTTGCCCGATGATCGGCGAGCGATAGAAAACAAATGGATCTTTAAGAAGAAGACGGACGCGGATGGTAATGTCACCATTTATAAAGCTCGACTTGTCGCTAAGGGTTATCGGCAAGTTCAAGGGATTGACTACGATGAGACTTTTTCTCCGTAGCGAAGCTTAAGTCCGTCGAATCATGTTAGCAATTGCCGCATACTATGATTATGAGATATGGCAGATGGACGTCAAAACAGCGTTCTTAACGGTTATCTTAAGGAAGAGCTGTATATGATACAAGCCGAAGGTTTTGTCGATCCTAAGAATGTTGGCAAAGTATGCAAGCTCCAGCGATCCATTTATGGGCTGGTGCAAGCATCTCGAGTTGGAACATTCGCTTTGATGAGATGATCAAAGCGTTTGGGTTTATGAGACTTATGGAGAAGCCTGCGTTTACAAGAAAGTGAGTGGGAGCTCAGTAGCATTTCTCATATTATATGTAGATGACATACTTTTGATGGGAAATAATATAGAATTCTTGGACAGCATTAAGGCCTACTTGAATAAGTGTTTTTCAATGAAGGACCTTGGAGAAGCTGCTTATATATTAGGCATCAAGATCTATAGAGATAGATCGAGGCGCCTCATAGGTCTTTCACAAAGCACATACCTTGACAAGATTTTGAAGAAGTTCAAAATGGATCAGTCCAAGAAGGGGTTCTTGCCTGTATTGCAAGGTGTGAGATTGAGCTCAGCTCAATGCCCGACCACGGCAAAAGATAGAGAAGAGATGAGTGTCGTCCCCTATGCCTCAGCCATAGGATCTATTATGTATGCCATCTGTGTACCAGACCTGATGTAAACCTTGTCGTAAGTTTGGTAGGAAGGTACCAAAGTAATCCCGCAAGGAACTTTGGACAGCGGTCAAGAATATCCTGAAGTACCTGAAAAGGACAAAGGACATGTTTCTCGTTTATGGAGGTGACGAAGAGCTCGTCCTAACAGGTTACGTCGACGCTAGCTTCGACACAGATCTGGATGACTCTAAGTCACAAACCGGATACGTGTATATGTTGAATGGTGTAGCAGTAAGCTGGTGCAGCTGCAAGCAGAGCGTCGTGGCGGGATCTACATGTGAAGCGGAGTACATGGCAGCCTCGGAGGCAGCGCATGAAGCAATTTGGGTGAAGGAGTTCATCGCCGACCTAGGAGTCATACCCAATGCGTCGGGGCCGATCAAACTCTTCTGTGACAACACTGGAGCTATTGCACTTGCCAAGGAGCCCAGGTTTCACAAGAAAACCAGGCACATCAAGCGTCGCTTCAACTCCATCCGTGAAAATGTTCGGGATGGAGACATAGAAATTTGTAAAGTGCATACGGATCTGAATGTCACAGATCCGTTGACTAAACCTCTTCCATGGGCAAAACATGATCAACACCGAACTCTATGGGTGTTCGATTCATCACAATGTAAACTAGATTATTGACTCTAGTGCAAGTGGGAGACTGTTGGAAATATGCCCTAGAGGCAATAATAAAAGCATTATTATTATATTTCCTTGTTCATGATAATTGTCTTTTATTCATGCTATAAGCTGTATCATCACGGAAATCGTGATACACGTGTGAATACATAGACCACAATACGCCCCTAGTGAGCCTCTAGTTGACTAGCTCGTTGGTCGACAGATAGTCATGGTTTCGACTACGGACATCGGATGTCATTGACAACGGGATCACGTCATTAGGAGAATGACGTGATGGACAAGACCCAATCCTAAGCATAGCACAAAGATCGTGTAGTTCGTTTTGCTAGAGCTTTTCCAATGTCAAGTATCTCTTCCTTAGACCGTGAGATCGTGTAACTCCCGGATACCGTAGGAATGCTTTGGGTGTACCAAAGCGCCACAACGAATCGGGTGACTATAAAGGTGCATTACAGGTATCTCCGAAAGTGTCTGTTGGGTTGACACGGATCGAGACAGGGATTTGTCACTCCGTATGACGGAGAGGTATCACTGGGCCCACTCGGTAGTGCATCATCATAATGAGCTCAAAGTGATCAAGTGTCCGGTCACGGGATCATGCATTCTGATACGAGTAAAGTGACGGTAACGAGACTAAGCGAGGTATTGGGATACCGACGATCGAGTCTCGGGCAAGTAACATACCGTCGACAAAGGGAATAGCATACGGGGTTGCTTGAACCCTCGACATCGTGGTTCATCCGATGACAACATCGAGAGCGTGTGGGAACCAACATGGGTATCCAGATCCGCTGTTGGTTATTGACCGGAGAGCGTCTCGGTCATGTCGCATGTCTCCGAACCCGTAGGGTCTACACTTAAGGTTCGGTGGCGCTAGGGTTAATAGGAAGACTTGTATGTGATTACCGAATGTTGTTGAGTCCGGATGAGATCCCGGACGTCACGAGGAGTTCGGAATGGTCCGGAGGTAAAGATTCATATATGGGAAGTCGTCAAACGGACAGGAAAAGTTTCGGTCATATCGTTTTATGGAGGGTCCACGGAAAGGTTCCGGAGGACCACGGGAGGGGCCACCCTTTCGGGGCCACTTGGGCTGCGTGGGAGGCAGCCAGCCCCTGGTGGGCTGGGTGCACCCCTCCCTTGGCCCATGCGCCTAGGGTTGAGGGGGGAACCTAAGGCGCCCCTTGCTTGGGGCAAGCCCTCCCTTGGCCGCCGCCCCCCCTCTAGATGCATCTAGAGGGGGCCGGCCCCCTCCTCCCTTCCCCTATAAATAGAGGGGTGGAGGGGAGGGCTGTACACACCATTGAAGGCGCAGCCCCTCCCCTCCCCAACACCTCTCCTCCTCCGCGTGAGCTTGGCGAAGCCCTGCCGGAGATCAGTCACTCCATCTGCATCACGCCGTCGTGCTGCCATTGGAGTGGTCTTCCTCAACCTCTCCTTCCTCCTTGCTGGATCAAGACGAAGGAGACGCCGTCGTCCCGTACGTGTGTTGAACGCGGAGGTGCTGTCCGTTCAGCACTTGGTCATCGGTGATCGGAATCACGTTGGGAACGTCTTCATCATCACCACTCCCTCGAACGCTTCCGTGCTCGATCTACAAGCGGTATATAGATGCAAACTCTCTCTCGTAACTCGTTGCTTAGATGAACTCATAGATAGATCTTGGTGAAACCGTAGAAAAATTTTAATTTTCTGCAACGTTCCCCAACATTTTCCCCCTTACACATAATCATAAACTACATAAAAAAACAGAAAAATCTAAGCTAGAATGAATTAGGGGCATTTGTGTCACCCTAAAAATTAAGAAAAAAAATTAGAGCATAATTTAATCTAACCTATAATGAATTAGGGAGAGTGGTGTTACCTAAAAATGAAAAAAATAAAGAAAAATTATTTAAAAATTATTCTGAGATAGAATGAATTATGGGCATTAGTGTACCCATTAAAATAAAATAAATGAAGAAAAAATACAAGCCCCCAAAATCACCCATAATCTATCTACCACACACACACGCACATCACATGCACACAAGTGCGTCACACGCACAACATAGTCTCAGCACACGAACACATACAACAAAACCGTATGTTTCTTGTTGTGATGTCATAGCTTGAGATATCAGAGGAAACTGACAAGCTCATATTCGAAGGAGGGGGCGTGCTCCATGACAGTGAATCATAAAAGTCTGAAACTCATATTCGTCCAAACTAAGCAAATCTGGATTTGAACATGAATAGTGCATCAACATATTAATAGAACTTTGTGGAAGCAACTGCTACAGATGGAAGCTTATTTCCAACTTACACTATTTCGGTTTGCAGATAACCATGAAAAGCAGCATCCCCTTGAAAACTCAACTGGCCTACAAATTTTCCCCCACGTTGCCCTTATGCCCAGTGAATCAACGATCTAGGATTTCAATTCAGTTGTACTTGCAAGAGGTCCACTCCCACACATGGTGACTTCAAACCAGTCTGCTATTTGGTTCCCAAGCCAAATCATTACATTCAGTAGATACATCCGATGTTTCTTTTAGATCTTGTCACTACAAGATCTCACTGAACCAAGCAAACTCATTCTTTAAGCAGGGCACTTCCATTGTTTCAGGCACTGACATAGCAGTAACAAGCATATTTAGAGACTCAAGGGTTTGTAAATAGCCAGTGGATTGTAACCATGTTGAAAACCAACTGACAGAACTGACACATTGCTTTTAAAAGCTGCTATTCAGAGCACGAACAAGGCGCTGTTGTAATTCGATATATATACATCTGGGCTATTCTGTTACGAGTAACAGAACTGTTACCCTACTTGAACTGACGGTTTCAGGCAATTGTACTGATGATTTTCGAGCAATTGAACTGATGCTTTCAGTTTGTTTAATAAGTAGTCTTCTTTAGTTCAATTTTTTTGTCGAAACAGGCCGTGTAATATATCGTTGGAAAGCTCTTTACAACTATATTTCAAGTATATTGAGCGTTTTTGCAAAATCATTATGGTTTAAGAGCAGTTTTGTAAATACCTTTTTTTCAAAACCGAAAACGTCAATCGTATTTTGGACTCAATTTTCAACGGAATTGAGAAAATAAGATGGCGTTGGAAAGCTTGTGAAAATCCGCATCTTCCATATATCTATTGTTTTTTCTAATTTTATACGATTTAAAAGTAATTTGGAAAACGGCAAAATTCTGGGCGAAACGTATTTTCGTGATTTTTTGCAAATGGTTTGTCGGATTGATGCAAATGATATGGCGTTGGAAAGCTATGGAAAATGCGCAACTTTTTTGTATTGAAATGTTTTTCTAATTACTTACGGTTTAAAAAAGAATTCGAATACAGTCTAATTTGATTTCGAACGCGATTTTATTAAAAAGTTTGTCGGAATGAAGCAAATAATATACGGTTGGAAGGATATCGAAAATACGAAACTTAGTCACGTTGAACGTTTTCTCAAATTTGTAATTGTTTAAGAGTAATTTGGAATACGGTGAGACCCATCGTGTTGTTTTCCCGTCCAAAAAACAGAGTACTCGTACTGATCTTTTGTGTGTGTTTGTAGTGATGTATTATTCACAGTAGTTTTGAATGGTTCCGAAAAAAGAATACTTGAACGGATGTCTGTATGGTTTTGTACTGAGCGTATTTTCACATATTGGACTTTACTCTGTTTTTTGGTATAATTTTCCTCGTAACTTCTCACTGGTATCATCATGCCCGAACTTGCATATTTACACCGTTGAACTGGATAATATTTTTAATAAAACAAAAAGTTGTGTTTTTCTTTTGATCTCAACATTGTTTTGCGATGATATTCTGGACTTCTCTCATTTTACCACTTGAACTTTTACCATTTTGAATTTCCATGGTTTTTTGTTTGAGTTTTTTTTTCAAACTTATCTAGGACGTCGTGTTTAAAATTTTTCTATACTTATATGCTAGTAATACTAGAACATTTACCATGCAATTTCTGTCCATTTGTGGACATCAACCAAAATAGGCACGGGTGAGCACTACCGAACTGATCATTGTTTTTGATTAAACTATGTATGTGTTCTTCTTTTTCAAGAACTGATCTTGTAATACATACTGAATGACCCCACATATATGATATAATGATCAAACCAATTTTCTCATTCAAACTGATCATTTCTTTTATTTCGAACTGATCATTTTTCTATTTCAAATGCTCATTTTGTTTTTAATTCAAACCCATTTCTTAATTTGAACCGGTTAATTCTTTTATTTCGCACTGATCGTTGTTTTAAGTTCGTACTGATCAATGTTTTTGTTTTAATACAAACCATTTTTTCCTTTCTTGCACAAACATCAAGCCGTCATGTACACTTTTTATATAAGCTCAATAATTTTTAGACATATGAATAGACATTCCCTATTTGTCATCTTCGAACTTTTGTAAAAGAAATCTCTGAACTTGTCGTATCCTCAAGTTTGAATGGATGTAAATACTTTTTGCCAAATTGCTCCAGATTTCTGTACGGTAAGCACACAACCTTGATGAGCCAATGTAAGTACATGTGAACTTCCCGGATTTGAGAATGCATACATCGGTACATAGCGCACCATTAAATTGCTGCACAACGACAAAAAATGCATAAAAACTGCCAAAGATGCATAGTGCACCATTGAGGTATTAACCATTTATACTTTCTAGATACATTACGGTGCATCTGCATACCAAAGGTACGTGTACAACAAGAACCTGAAAAAAAAAATCTGAAACCATGCTTTTCTACTAGCTATTCTCACATTTATCTCATTTTTCACATTTACTTCTTCCTCTTCTACTAGTACCTCTCACTGGCCTTCTTGATTCTGCACCCAGGAAGCCCAGTATGTCCATAAATCAAAGAAAAGCCGACAAACACTGCACAAAAATATGTTGTTAATAGGGTTGCAAGAATGCTAAAAAAATACAATATAAACAATGATGCTAGAATAGTAATTGTGTAACACCATCCGACAACTACAATTCTTGAAGGAAATATATCAAAACATCCACCAAAGAGGTGCATGAATATTAGTTTCCCATGGAAATTATAAAAACTATATGCAGGTACAACTATCTTAATACAAAAACATGACTCATACAACTATCTTAATACATAAACATGGAGGTACAGAAATTAGGCCTAAGCGTACTAGCACAAACAAACAATGCACACCTACAGTTTAATTGATCCCCTGTCTTGTATGTACACCAAAACTAGTAGTTGACTGCACCATCCAGCTAACTGAACCCAGGGGGAGCTTCACATCAAGCTAGCTAGCTTCAGATCGAGCTAATTTTGTGGTCCACAAGACCAACTCCACTAGCGGCTGAATGCAAAATGATTTGGTTCTTTCGTGCACCAAGCAGCATCACCGAATCCCCAACTCGGTGAAATCATCACCTAGCAAAGGAACATCAGAATTCGTATTGAATGTGTCACAAAAGATGAACTTGTGCATCTGTTTTTTGCTTCTGCACCGGTGTAACAAGTTCAGGACGACATGAATTTGTGTACATATAATAATATGAATGAGTGAGACAAGAAAGAGAGCAGTAAAAGGATTTCGTATTTTCACCTAGAGATGATATCACTTTCTGGAGGTCTTGATGGAAAATGCTGGTGTAGGTACCACACAACCACCAACTAAACGCCAGCCACATATCCTAGAGATAGATGCTTCTCAAACCTGAACGGAGTCAATTATTTTGATTTTTCAATGCATTTTAGGCAAGAACCGATCCGAGTCAGAACTGATGTGATTTATTCGATTGAACTACTACAATAGTTTCTCTATACTGTTATGTTTTTAACACACAAGTATTGAACTTTTTCATGCCTTTTCATTATGAATTGATGACATAATACATGTTGAACTGATTAAAGAAAATAAAACAATAATCACTTGAACTAAATGATCTTGAGCTGATGTAAAAGACGCACCTTTATTCGTGTTTTTAGTTCAATTTTTGTGTGTGAAATAACTAACTAAATGATCTTGAGCTGATGTAAAGAATGCATCTTGAGCTGGTGTAAATTAACACCATATAATATAACAATGTTTTTTCATATGAGGTAAGACAACCAAGATTAAGAGAATACACTGAGCACCATGTGAGGTCAGTGGCTGGTCCAATAAAATTATGAGGTTAGTGTCTCCATAGAAGTAACAAGATGCAAGCTTAGTCCTTAGGTTACAGATTTGTGCTACCAACATTTTGAAATACTAGTGAACTTGAACTTATGGCCTCTCAAGATCTGAATTGTTTGTGTTACAAGCACACACACAAAATCCAACGAAGCTGATATAAGTACATGTTAAAAAGATAATGAAGTTCACGTATTAATTGGGAGAAGTTCAAAAAAGAAATTTAAAAAAAAATTACGTTGGTGTTTCAAAAAGGAAATAATATTTTTCTGTAAACCTACATCACTGACCCTGCTTGGACTGTTGTTGTTTTTGCCACTGCAATTTAATTTAGTTATTCAGTATAATTTCACTATTACATTTTTAGCGTAATGTGATTCAGAAACCACGCAAAGTAAAGTAACATCTGTTTCAAAATGGGTGGTTATAGTTTAGACAGAAGTTAAGTTTCATCAATGCCCTTCCGGTAAAGCAAACAAAATGTATAATTTTTTCCAGGATTCTGCACATTTAAAACATAAGGCACTGAACAGAACACACAAGTTGAACTGAAAATCAAAATAAAAGTTGGGGTAGCGTGCCTGTGAGAAGGGAGGTTGAGGGTAGCAGAGCGCACAGTGGGCGAAGGACGCACAAGGATGATGAGTTACCTCATCGCTAGGCTGCGAGACGACCTGCATCATGGAGGCGCTCGGGTTGGAGTGCATCAGCAGCGAGCAGTGGGGCTGCGACAGGGGACAGGTTGGAGGAGCTTTTCCCCTGCTAGCAAATCAAAAAAGAGATATTTCTCCCCATCACCATTTCCCCTGCTAACAACTTCTCTCCAAGGCCACTCTTCGAGCATGCGCACAAGGTAATAATCTTAACTACCAGATTCAATACATCTGAACATTTTTTAGTTTATCTGTTGAACTTATGGGGTTTGTATTTTTGAACTTATAAGTGTTTTGTTTCTCTGAACTTTCCTGGGTTTCATCTTTTGGAACTGTCAGTTTTTTTGACACCTGAACTTCGACTCGTTCTCCCCAACGAACTCCTCTGAACTTATTAGTGGTTTGCTTTTTCGAACTTCCCGAGTTTACATTTTCGAACTGATTGAATAGTAGTATATGAGCTCACCAACACAATGAATTTTTTACTAAACACTAAGGTGCAGAATATACACACAAGGTACCTGAACAATCCACTTAGTCTGGTCGAAGGAGAAGGTGCAGAAGCAGCAACAAGTTGTGGAAGAAGAACTTGTTGCCCGTGGAGATGTTGGCCTGCACGCAGCTACCTAAGCGACCGACCGTGGAGCAAGCAATTGGACTGCCGAGTTGGACGGCGCACTGTGGTGGAGAGGAGGACAGGAAGTCCGGCCGTTCGAGGGAGCACACACGACAGCGAGGTCCAGCCGGGGTATTGGCCTGATGCAGTTACGAGGAGGTCGTGAGGACGAGAGAAGGGAGGAGGTGGGCTGGGTCCGGGGGAGGTGGCGGTGGTTAGGTTCCACGGCGGCGGAGGTGGCTGGGATTGGGGGCGACGGTGGTGGCTGGGTCGGGGTGGCGGCGGTGGCTGCCTCTCGGGGCAGCAGCGGTGGCTGGTTCCGGGGGTGAGAGGCGGAGGAGCGGCGGATCGCCAGTAGGTGGGAGGCAGGAGCGCGCCGGACCATCGGACCGCCGGGAGGTGGGAGGCGGGGACACGGCAGCGCTGAAGGGGAAGGTGCGGCGGGGCGGCGAACTGGAGGGGGTCGGCTAGGCGGCGCGCTGGAGGGAGGTGGAGGTGTCGGGGGTGACCCCCGACGACGGCTGGTGGAAGCGGGGAGGCCACGGCGGCAGGTGAAGCCAGGGGGACGACGGCGGAAGGTGGAAGCGGGGGATCCGACGGCGGCAGATTGAAGCTGGGCGGTGGCGCCTGGAAGGGGTCCTGGGCGGGGCTGAAGGGGGGAAGCCCGCGTCGGCGCGCTGGAAGGGGGAAGCCTGCGGCGGCGCACTAAACGGGGATGGCGGCGCGCTGGATTGGGAGAGGCCGACCGCGGCCCACTAGAACGGGGGAGGCCGGCGGTGCGCTGGAAAGGGGGAGGCCGGCGGCGCGCTGGAATGAGGGAGGCCGGCCGCGGCGCGAGGGGTGGTGGCGCACGGCGGCGGGGGAAGGGGTGGCGACGGTGGCGAGATGGGATCGGGAAGTGGGTGGTTCGAGCTGGTTCGAGCTGGTGGGCTGGATTCGGGAACCTGTAGTTGTGTCGCGCGCGTGTCTATATAGGGCGCATGGATAACAGAATATTATTCTGTTATGGGTAACAGAATATATATATATATATATATATATATATATATATATAGAAATGGATCGACTAAGAAAATAAATTGAAAAGGATGTGAGCATACTGATCAAAATCAGTCATAAGCATTAGCGAAAGGACCTTATTTCAATCAAAATGGATCATGCCCAATGCTGGATTACTAGAACAATCCCAGTAAATTTGTTTCCTTTTCTTACACATGTCAAATAGACGAGAATTGCTTTTGCCGAGTTTAGTAAGGTTGTACCGAGTTTAGTAACGTGTAGTACAATAGACAAGCATACTTGCATACAAATTAGGTGATACATTATAAGAAATGAACTTTCGATACATAAAAATGATTAACTATAAAACTGCCGAGAGGATCATTGCTGCTGCAGCTACGGGAAACCACAAGGGTACCAAGTCGATGCTGGCCCTCATTGCGTGGCACATATGGCTGGAGAGAAACACTTGTGTCTTCAGAGGGAAACAGCCGGATGAGCGACACATCGTCGAGGCATGCCGCCGGGACATGGAACAATGGCGATTGGCAGGCGCCAAATGCATAGAGCAGCCCTTCGGGGATATGACGTGAGATATCGCCCAAAAGCACACTCTCCTGGGAGCTGAGCACTCCCAGTGATCCGCTGTAATTTTCTTTTCTTTCATTCACCTGATCACTTGATCGGTAACATTTTGTCGCTCTCCTGGGCCTTCCTGCACGCAGCGGCAGATGCACGCAGCGCATCGACGGCCGCGGCGCGCGAGGTGATGTGTGCAAAGAAAACGTGAAAGCAATTAAGCGGGCATACATTCGATAGATACACGCAAATACAGCCCAGACGTCGCTTTCTGTGGGGGCGCCTCGTACTGTTTTGACGTACGCATGGGCCAGTTCGCTCAGAGCGTGCAGGGCGGTACATTATTAATTTTTACGGGCGGGCCCTGGCTAGGTGGAGTGTGACCAGGTTGGACCCTTATCCTACATCCAGCACGGGTCCCTTTTCACATCTGCGCGAAGGACCGCGACGAGCCGGAGGCAGTGGTGGCGCCCCGTGGTTCGTCATTTTCTGTTCATGGCGATTTCCGAAGCGGCGACTCCGGCGAGCGGCGCAGAATCTGGGTGAGTGAAATCTCTATTCCTTTATAATGTTTGCAGTTGGAATATAGTATACAACTAACGATGTTGCAACGCTCGCCGGTGCTGCAGATCGACGTCGGCGGCCAGAGATCCAGGAGCGCGCTTGGGGGCGACCATCTCAGGCGGCGGCGGCGCCGCGGAGGCCGCCTCGGTCGTAATCTCCCCGGATGCAGTCGTGCGAGCGTTCTCTCCTGACATCCGTCCGCCGGATCAGGAGGACTCGCAGCGGGGGGCAGTGAGTGGTTCTCCGGAAGTAGAGTTCTCCGGCGGGTCCTGCACCACTTTCAGCTCTGGGGGAGGCGATGTGGCGTCCAGGAGCGCCGCTGGGTCAGCGCCGCCCGTCGTCTCACTCGGCTCGGTACAGTCCTCCCCCCACTGTGCCCGAGCAGCCGCAAGCACCACCATCAGAGTTGGCTGGAAGCGCAGGTATATCGTTGATGTTCTTACGCTCGTACCAAAATCATTTTTATTGATTGCCAGGCATACGTGCATCTAGGAATTAATTATCCGGGGGATTCCTTTTTTTGCAACATAGGAACCAAGACTGGATTGATTTAGTGTATTTTGTGCATGCCTTGGTGTCAACTCATGCTGGGTTTGTTATTTTCTGAAGTTAGATCCCGTCATTTTGCCAACCATATTATATGGGATTAAGTCCTTTAGCCAAACATAGCCAGGATAGCAATATGATACCACAAAGTTCCCGAATTTGCAGCTCCCAGGCAACAGCTGTCTTGCTAGAGTGAATGGCCTTGGCAATCGCACTCTGTTCAGTTATAGTTGGCGATCCACTTTCAGGATGTTTTACATTCTAAATTTGCATCTATGCAGATAATAAGTATAACACTTTCGCACTACATCCTTTTTTCTTCTGATTGTTGGGGTAGTTAGTTAGGTACAGGGCCTCCATGGCCGGACAACCCGCCTGTTGTATTTTTGATGGCTGGTCCGGTAATCTGAATCCAAACTGGTAGGGGCAACGTTGGTGAATTGGCGCATTAGTCTAGCTCGGTTTTGTAATTTCCTATAACGAACACATAAACCTAGCCAATCATAGAGTGACAACTGTTCTGGGGACATGAACTGAGGGTGGTTAGAATTAATACTAAGTTTAATCCAGTTGCCGCGAAAACCGCGAATTGCGTAGTACTAAGCTAGTGTCCTTGCAGGGGTTAGTTCCAGGGGAAATGGTGTCCCGTTTTCATTACACTTGCCGTCACACTGGCAACGACTTATTTATTTTTATGCCTGAAAATGAAAATGCAAAATTGAAATGAAAAAAAGTTATCCTCAATACCGGCATGATTTCGTGTTTTTCTTACTTGTTCTCCTACTAATGTTGGCAGGGCGAGAGGGCCACAAGGACCGGATGAGCGGTCAGTAGTAGTTGATCGTGTGCCGGCACTAGAAGCTGCCAGAAGAGGATTTGCTGACAGGGGGACTGATGTAGTTGTCAACCCCGCGCTTGGCATAATTTTCGATTCTCTACCAGAGGCGTATGAATTTTACAATGTTTATTCGTGGGAAGTTGGCTTTGGGATTCGTTACGGCAAGAGCAGGCAGAATGTCAATGGGACCAAGTGTATGCAGGAGATCGTATGCGGCTGTGCTGTAAGATACTTACCTGGTTTTGGTTTTTTCTTTTCGTGCTTTTAAGTACGAGGAAGTGCAACTTGTTTTCTGCAGAAGGAAGCTAACATTTTTTTGGTGGATTTCCTGTTGAAATCAAATGCAGGGCAAACCAGAGAGGGAGAACAGCTCGTCCATGAGGAGCAATTGTGCCGCCATGTTGCGTCTGCACCGGACGGATGACGGGGGATGGTATGTATCGGAGAACCGTGCTTCTCACAACCATGAATTGCTTCGGACTTGTGCGGAGAAGCTGCACTGGCCATCACACCGGCGCATTGACACGTACACCAGGGACCTTGTGAAGCAGTTGCGGCAGAACAATGTTAATCTGGGGAAGGTGTACAGCATCATTGGCAGTCTGTTTGGGAGAATGGAGAACGTGCCGTTTACGAAGAGGTGCCTTAGAACTTTCTGTGGAAAGCTTAGTAGGGAGCAGGCATACGATGATGTACGCAAGACTATGGATGCATTCTCCGAGCTGGGGTCAAATGATCCAGAGTTCTCGTATGTGGTTGAGGTTGATAAAGAAAGCAAGATAAAAACCCTGCTGTGGACTAATGGTAGAAGCAAGATGCAGTACCACAATTTCGGTGATGTCATAACATTTGACACAACTTACAAGACAAATCTATATGACATGCCTTTCGGGTTGTTTGTGGGGGTGAACAATCACTTCCAGAGCATCATCATGGGGGGTCATGATGAGGGAAGAAACAATCGAGAGTTTTAATTGGGTATTCACCGAGTTTATTAGACTCATGGGTGGCAGGCCTCCAAAAACGATACTAACCGGTAGGTTTACTACCGCACCATTCCCCCGATTTACGTTTTTTTGCTTTTCGTTGAAGCCTGATAAGGATTTGGTATTTGCAGATCAAGCGCGGGCTATGGAGGTCGCTATAGAACAAACGATGCCTGATACCACACACCGCTGGTGCAAGTGGCATGTGCTTCGGAAGGCGAAAGAGCACCTTGGGCCGCATTACACGAAACGGAGTGATTTTAGGGCGGTGCTGCACAAGGTTGTCAATGAAATGCTAACTGTCGATGAGTTCGAAGCTGCTTGGGCTGAACTGCTTGACAGATACAAGCTCCACAACAACACCTTCCTGATCCAGATTTTCGAGGTTAGGCACAAGTGGGCAAAGCCTTATTTTAGTGGCAAATTCTGTGCGAAGCAAACCAGCACGCAAAGGAGCGAAAGTGCGAACCATTTGTTGAAGGGCTACATTCCCCCGGCTTGCCCCATGAACCTGTTTGTGAAACAATACAGCAAGTTGCAGTTCGACCGAGAAGCTGAAGAAGGGTTCCAAGAGAAGAGAACGAGGCTGGTATGTGCGACTAGAACTTAACCGTGCGTTACTGTCTTTTTTGCTAACAAGTTTCGGCTGGTTTCCTGGCAGGGCGGTGTAGTTCTTCGATACAATTTCCCTCTGGAAGAGCATGCGAGCCAGGTGTACACGCGGACGATGTTTGAGATGTTTGGTCAGGCTTTGTACCGTGCGGGAAGATATGATGTCGAGGAAGTCGAACGAGGCACGAGGTACCATGTGCGGCACATTGAAGCTGAGAAGCGAGAGAAGTGGTGCCGCGAGATGCATGTTGTCGATGTCCATGAAGGCGGCGCTCGGTACACATGCGAATGCGGCTTGTTTGAGCACATGGGGATGCTTTGTTGCCATGCTATCAAGGTAATCCCTGACTCAACCGCCTCTATATTTGTTCCTCCAATTAAAAAAAAAAACTTGTGACCTTCAGTTAACCATCTTTTAATCTTCATGTCTGAATGTTATCCAACAACCCGACCTGCCTTTACATCCAGGTTCTTCTTCATTTGGGGGTGCGGAAGATACCTAGCTTTCATGTAATGAAGCGATGGACAATAGATGCCCGCGACAACTTGCCGCTTCACCTCATCCATTACCAGAAAGATCAAGGCCCTCCGCGGTTGTCATCCTACCGGCATACTGCACTACACCTGACAGCACTCGAGTTTGTGCAACTCGGTGACAGCAATGTTGATGCATTCGATAGAGCAATGGACATTTTAATTGCAGGCAAGGCTGAACTGACCGTTTTGGCAGCGATCGAGGATGGCAAAAGTTTGGTTGACCAAACCCAAGTTGGAGAGTCAGCCAATCCAACCATGACTATGATGGCAGACGGCGCGCATCAAGAAGATGAGCGTTCTGAGATGTTCATCTCAACTGAAAGTGGCCTTGGATCTGTCTCCATGGGAGCTGATTCCAGGCGTCCATTATCCACTTTATTGCCCCCTGATAGGAAGAAGCAGAAGGGGAGGCCGACAACGGCGAGGGACAAGCCTGGATATGAGATCAAAGACGTGCGATCAAGATTTTGCACTGTTAAAGGGCACAAGAGCACGACGTGCCCCCGCAGGGGGGACCTTCCGAAGAAACCCCGTAAAATCCCTACATGTGGCAATTGCGGTGTGCCTGGGCACAAGAAAACAAGTTGTTTCAACCCAGTGTTGCCGTTTGTGAAGAGGCCTCGCGACGGACCAGTGGAGTGATGTCCATTTCATGATATGATGCAAATTTGATTGAATCAGTCGAGAGTGTTGTGTTTTCTACTTGTTAGGACTGTTGGCTTGTAATTCTAATAAACGTTCTGTCTGTCTTTGGGGTGTTGGACGTAGGTTGCTGTTATTTCAGTGTTTTAGTTTCGGAGCCTCAGGGTGTGCTGTAGATTTGTTAACTTTTCAAGTGTTGTTCAATTTCAGCTACTTAGGACTCATTTGGGTTTGCTGTGAGGTGGTTTGGTTTAAAAAACGATATCCTAGCTCGCTGTGTGGTTTGCTGTAGATGGAAGCTTGTTTTTGTCATCTGAAATTATGATATGTGCCTACCTTTTGAACAACTTGTGCAGTCGTACGAATATGCTGGGGCCGTTTCAGAATTGATGGCTCGGGTATGTGTGCAGAGCCGTATATTCGTGCTTGCAGTTTTTCAAATTTTGAATTGTTGTGGGGCTGGGGTGGTATGGGGGGGAAAATCGCCAGTCGGCTATTTAAACCAATCGCTGGGTGATGCTGGTAGGCAGCACTTCTCCACTAGTCGACCTCTTCCTCACTTTGGTTCTCCTTCCTCGGCATGGTGCCCCCTGTAGCTTTGTCCTCTGTAGTTGGTTTCAGCAGCCTGCTTCGCCCGCACGTCCGCTTCCAGCGCAGGGCGTCGGTTCTGAGAGCACGCGGGGTGTTGAGGCGCCAACGCAGGGCAGTCCCTGCGGTGGCTAGCGCGGCGACGAGCAAGGTGATATATTCATCCACTGCTGCACAAAAAAACACTAAATCAAAAAAAATATGTCTTCTTCTGAGACACATTTTCTCCAGCACTTTTCCATCTGCATCTAAACTATCAGTATTTGCTATGTTTTCTGTCTCCGTGCTAACGAGTAATGTTTCCATTTTTGCACGGGACAGGGTGCGGCAACCAACCTGCTGTACGATCAGGTCGGGGACCACGACCCCCTCGTCAACGTAGGCGGCGTCTTGCGTGCGACCTGCTCGCAAGCAGGGGATGCCTCGTCCGGCGTGTACGACGAGACCGCTGCTTTTAAACCTCAACGGGACGTAGACGAGGCGAGCAGCTCTGGCTTAAATGCTCCTGTTTAGTAATTTAGGATCTTATCTTATGAGAAGTGTGTGTTGTTTGTATGTCTGAGCTTGAGTTTGATTTATCTTATGTGTGTGTGTGTTGTCTGTATGTCTGACCTTGAGTTTGAATTAACCGAAAAAATGTGTTGTACGTCTGTTCTGGAATAAAACATAGGTAAATTTCAAAAATACTTCTCGATGGAAACATGGTACGAGCAACTCTTTCAATGTGACCCAAACGGGCTGCGCTTTTATCCGTTTTTTCCATCTCGTGTCGGGCGCCCTCCCGCCGTCCGCTCGGTTTTTTAGAAATAGGGGGCGGCAGCCATATAATGCCAGTGGCGCATGCCGACGCCGATAAGCAATGCCGGAATCGTGTATATTCGGAGAAACACCACAAGGGTTGTGCGGGCCATCGTGCCCCCCATGGTCATTCTAGCACGCGTGTCGGCATACAAAAAAGGTGTGTGGGCCTGCATCATTTCGAAACACGCCCTACTACAGTGTCGGCGCTGGTGTTGAGATCCGCCTCCGCGGTCTCCATGCTCTAGCACCGTTGCGGTATTTTAGTCGATTGGGGGGAGGCGCGGGATGTGGTTGGCGCCACCACGCTCATGAGCTGGCTAGTGTAGCGTTGACTAGGCCATGCTAGCGAACAACTAACCCTAGCATTTACAGCGCCTCCCTCATGCCGCCGCGGAGTGGGCACCCTTGATGTCCTGGTGCACAGCGTCATCGACGGAGGCCACTGTTATGGCTTCGTCCCACGCGTCCGGTGAGTGCCTCCGGCACTTCCTCATCACCGAAATGGGTATATTTCATGCCGGACGAGGCTGTGTGGGTGAGGCCGGCGGCGGATATGAGGTGGTCGTCCATGGATCCGGGCGGGAGCGGGGAGCGCGCGCGGGCGGGGTGCTTCCGGGGGAAATGTATGAAAATGGTAGAGGCTAGTCTCGTGCCCGCGTCGCAGCAAATCCGGCTCAAACGTGGAGGTTCGGTTTCGTTTGGGTCTGCGCCGATTCCCTGTCTACACCGACACAAACGGACGCGTGCGGACGAAATGGGTTGCCCTGTTGTAGTTTCTCTAATCAACTGTGTGTGCGCTTCGATCGAGATTTATCTCACACGGTGATACGGTGCAGACACATGCACGCGCACCATGATTGCATTTTCGAGCATCTCTTCTGCTCTCCAGCAAACAGCTATGAGCAGCTACTCGACGTACTGCGCGACCGCGACGGCTGATTAGACGCTACCGGGCCCTGTACGTCCTTGCGTGCAGATGCGCCTCCACAAGCGAATTAATGTGGGATCAGGAGAGCATGCGTGCTCTCGTCTGGACGTCTCGCATCGCAACGATTGATTGTGCGTGTTTTAACTGGCGGCTGCTTACCACGTATGTGTTGCTGTGAGCGTTTCCACCTACTGCCGCGTCTGGACTCGTGTATTTTTTGTAGATGCAAAAGTAACCTTTCAGAAAATCATAGGGGGGAAATGGATTGATGATGCACTGGTGTGGTTCGGCAGGCGTAGTAATGCAAGGTTCCTTGCCATGCATGACGAACAGTGCTCGGACACAAATCCTCTTACTCTGTCTTCTTCCAAAAGCCACGTTGCTAGCGCGTCTGCTGCAAAAGCAGAGGAGGGTATATACGCTGCAACCCCGTCCCCCGTAGCTTCACTTCTCGTCCGCAACGCTCTCCTCCACCCTTGCCCAGCCTGCTCGCTCCCCATCCCACCGCCGAGGAGTACTCCGTCAAGATCCAAGTGTCAGGCCGACAACCGCAAGGTATCGTCTTTCGCCTCACCACCTCTCTGTTGGCGCTGGCTTGCTCGCTCCCACGCCCGTTTTGACCGGTTCGTGCATGCTTGTTCGCACTTGCAGTTCTCGTTTGCTGCCATGTCGCGTCTTGGGACGCGCTCGACCGGCGCGGCGACCGGCAGCAGCTCTACGGCTGTGGCGGGCACGAACACTGCTTCCCTCGTGCCGCCGGTGGGCGCAGACGACGATCCAAGCAACGAGTCCGATGCAAACTGCGGCAAGATTCAGGTTCGGAGCTACCTAGCCCCTAGGATAGTGAATGAAGCCGTTGCTGCCATGACGGAACCACAAAAAAAGCTGTTCGTTGAGAGGGGCCTTGGCGCCATGCTGTCACTCCCTGAACTAGTGAACATAGACCGTCAGTACAGTTTCTGGAATGCTACTAGGATAGATCCGGTTAGGAAAACAGTCAGGCTGGGTGATGGCAGTTCTCGGCCGGTGACGGCCAACGCTGTTAGGGATGTAGTAGGTCTGGGGACGGGTGACAGGGAGATTCCCTTCCCCCATGAGCCGAGCTGTGTCGATCGTGATATCTTCAGGGACGTGTGTGCTGGTTTGGGATTAGATGAGACGCTGGATAAGATTAGCTTGCAAATGTTGCAGTCCGTGCTTGCTTCCCCAGGTGATCTAAGTGTCGATTTTGAGTCCAACCGGCAATGTGCTGCATTTGCTCTCCTTTGCACTGCTTGCTTGTTCAATCCTAGAGTGAATCGGAGGGACGACCCAATCAGCCCGGAAGTGTTCATTGCTGTGCGTGATCCATCGAAGATGTTTGAGTTTGATTGGTGTGGATACATAAAAGCTGTTATCATGAATGGTGTGGCTAAGATGCACGCTGATCTCAATGTTGGGGCGACGACGGTTCAGTTGCAAGGGTTCCTGATGGTTCCTTAGGTAGTCTCATCTCACGTACTATGTTTCATATACATTTGCCGTGTTTTTTGCATGCCTATCCCATAAGGCTGAATTGTTGCTTTCCCTCCTCTACTGTCCCAGGTAATCACATTTGATGCAATGGTCGCTGGGCGGGGGTTGCAACCAGGGCATCCGCGCATAACATTGTACAAGGCTGAGGACTTCCAGCTGCTCGCTGGTTTGGACGCTGATCGTCGAAGTATTGGTGGACACAAGTTATACGGCAAGGCGAGGGTGAGTAGACAATTACTGTCATATGGAATAGTTGTTTTGTATGAATATGAATTCTGCACATATACTTGCCACCTGATGTTCTATTATACCCATTTGATCCGCATTTCCTTGCCAGATAAGGTCTGTCGGTGAAGGTGTCGCCATAGGGGACTCGGCGAACCAGGGGTTGCCTCCTGTTGTGGACGTTGACGCTGCTCCAGTTGTTGCCCCATCTGAAACTGTCGTTCCACTGTCTGAAGTGGCCGGGTGGCAGACTGAGGTATAATCTATGGCGCATAATCGTATATATTTTGCTGCCGGCGTGTCTTGCCGCTCCCTACTGTGCATAATCACTAATGGGATGAGCTACTTTGCCCCCAGGTGGTTGACTACTTGAGTGCAGTAATGAATGCACACATCTCTTCTGTTACTGAGGAGAATATGAACTTGAGGAACCATGCTGAGTCTTGCATGACCAGCTTGCTTGCGATGATTGACAGTCGTAACGCCAACAATGTCAACTCCTGTAATGAGATGATCGGGTGTGCGGTCTCAAAACTAGCTGATTTCAAGCTGAGGGTAGCTTGTGGTGAGATTTCCTTTGGTAAGAGTCATGGTGAGACTTGCTCCTTTGACATCATTTTGATATATTCCGTTTCAAAAAAAAGGCTTGCCTAACGGTTTCGTTTCAGATTCTAACACGGGTGCTGTGCCTGATGTCAAAGGGAAAAGCCATGTACCAGAGGCAGAAGGTATGTGTGTGCTGTTGTCAGCTTTGTGTGGGTTTAGTTGGTTATTTGTTGTGATGGCTTGTGGCAACAGACATAAATTGTCCCTTGTAACAGGTCCATCCACTTCTAGGCTTGTGAACCCGAATATTAGGAAGCGGCTTGGCACAGATCTACTATCAAGCTTGGGTGCTTCCGCTGGTGAGTCTATTAGTTTTTTGATATGTACTTGCTAAATCATGATATATCAGAATGTCAGCCAGTAGGGGTGGTCAAGCGTGCATTTTAATGTGTGTGTAGGTGTTGTGCACGCTCGTGAAAGCGCGGTTGGTAATACTGGGCAGCTCGATGTGATCCCTGATGCACGGACGCTCTTTGGACCGTTCACAAGCCCGGATAGCCTTGACTTGAACCGCAGGACATCATTGAGGGAAGTTGGTTCAACCAGTGTCGGAATTGGTAAGCTTCCAACTGGATAAACTTCTCTGAGTTCCCGTGCAACAAAATGTATAAAATACAAGCTAATTCCTAACTGTTATTTAGTTACTGAGGGCGCGGGGTGTTGTTGTCGCTGACTATTTTGTAGGTAATGTGGCCAGGCGCCTTGATTTGAATTTGTCGAATGACGTTTGTGATTTCATAAATGGGACACCATTTGTTGGTCCAATGAACCCTATGCCCGTCGACACAAATTTAACCATTGGTCCTTCCCCATTCAGAGAACAACCTGCAGTTTTGCAGCCCCCCGGTATGTGGCCCTCCCTCCCCGACTGTGTCTCTATCTCCCTATTTTATTATGAGTTATTTGTTTTCCACCCAAGTGATTGTTATGATGGCTTTTTAATCCCCTGCACTTACCCCCTGTTTTCATGTGTGTCCAGCGCTCACGCAGAGCAATTTGCTTGGGTGGTTTGCTTTAGCTCCGCCAAATAAACGCCCAAGGATGACTACTGACTACTCGATTGCGAATCCGGTTGGAGTAGCTGTTTCTGAGATGGAGGGGCGGAGAAAAGATGAGTGTTTCTATGCAATGGCCATGGATTCATCGGTCAATGATTTATCTAGGTATGTGCAAACATGGTGGACACTTGTTTCGACATATTTGTTGATCGGATAACCAGCGCGTGTGTGCGCACTGCAAAAATCTGCATAGCATGAACAAAATGGAATTTATTCCGTGTGCAGGGTGTGGTTCAAGCATGGGCGCCCATATCTCATTGAGATGACTGGTGAGGAGGTGCTGGAAGAGTTCCACATCCATAAAACACTTGCCCAAAAAGGCCTTGACTCCATTCTGCGTTTGGGGATCTGCCCACCGGCATCAGGGAGACTGATCATTGGGCCTGATTGGGCGGTGAGTGTGTGTCCACATAAATTAACTTGTTTACCTTGGCTTCGTTTGGTAGCAGTTGTCTGGATGAAGTGTCAATGTTTTCTGCTTGTAGTTCAAAGTTTCATACACTAGGGGGTACTGGAGGAGAGCGGATGTCCGCGCAATGTTTAATCAACTACCACCCGGGGTTTCATGCGCACTGGTTAGTGATCAGATTTTCCTCTTCCATTAAGTGGATTTGTTGCATCAAGTACCGCTTTTTCCTAGCTATCTTGTTGGCTTTGTTATTGAAACTGAATCAAAAAACAGGGGCTGGTTGTGGTGTACCTTGGTCAAGGGTGGAGTCTGTATGTCTTTGACACGCTGCGAAGGGTTCTTCATGTAATTGATCCGAACATTTGCAAGCCTGCTGAGAGCCAGATGAATGCAAAGCACTTGCGGAATGTAGAGGAGCTGTTGGATGCATTCGTGAAGTGTGGTGAAATGTTCTGGGGGGAGGGGAAGGTGCCACACAATGGATGGTCTTATTGTTTCCACGCTACGTGCACCTACGAGAGGTCAGTTTTGCTTGCCGCAAAACAATTTGTTCCTTTCTGCCTTCATATGTTCTAACAAAGTAGTTTTTTTTGTTGGGGTTCAGCTCTGACACGGCTATCCAGGTTGTGCACCACATAATCAACTTTGTCCCTGGGCAGCATCCGATGAACTTGACTGAGGTGCGTGGTTGCAAATTATCTTATGGTGGGGCGTGAAAAATGTTTTGGTATGATGTTTCACTTGACCTTTTTGTTCTGTCGCAGTCTTCTTCAGTTGCTCTCAAGAAGAAGCTTCTTCGGGCTGTCCTAACGATGGTGGGTAACACTGGCAGCCTACCCAGCCGTGTTGAAGCATGATTGTCATCCCAAAAGGCCTGTCTTACCACACAGATTAACTATCTGTGCCCCACCATATGTTTCGTGTATCCTCCCCTTCAGCTACTAGATGACCGTTGTCCGGGAAACATAAGATATTGTAATATTATCAGTATTGCCCAGTTACTATCCCAGTTGGGCGGGTGTTTTAAGTATTTGCGAACCTATGCTATTGTAACTATTTCAGTGCGGGACGGATAAAACCATGAAAAAATTTAGCGAGTTTGTTGCTTCTTTGCTATCTTTAGTGTCATGGTTATGTTTTTCCCATGTCTGACTGGTAGTTTATTGAGACAAGTTGGTGGAAGACATTGCTGAACAGTTCAAGAAGGTGGCTTTGCTTTCAGCTCGTACTGGTTATTTCCTGTCTTCAGTTCAATAAGGTGGCTGTACTTACAGCTCGTAAGGACTGATAACGATTTCAGATCGTCCAGGGGGGGAACCTGCTGTGGGTGCCAAGTTTTCACACGGATTGGGTTTGTTTGTGCCTTTTTGATATATAAAGTTTGATATATAAAATTCTGCCTGGGTGGTGGCAGGGCCATAGTTGCCGGATGATATACAGTAACTGATTGTGGCTGTGTGGTAGCACTGGCGTATTTGCCGGATGAGGCACAGTAACCGCTACCACCCCCAAGCAGTTGTGCTTGTGGGTGGTTATGTGGCCACTTCACTCATTCTGGTGCGGGGAAAATGTGCGAATGTGTAGTTTAATGCAAATGACATGATGGGCAGACGACAAAACTTATGGCGGATTTGCACTTGGCTTAAATTTACATGGCTGTCCTGGGGGCATCTTCCATAGTTCAATTCTTCTAGAACTCTTAAATAAGATAAGTTGGATCAGTACCTAGATGGTGGTTCTGTTGTGTGAAGTGACGAGATTGCATTGTAGTCAATGAAAATCTCGACAATTTAAGAGTTGTTAATGTTTGGACGCTGCGATATTCAGGGAAATGTAAATGTTGATGATTACAAGGAAAATAGTTAAAAGTAGATACATAATGAGCGACCACGGGACATTTGTTCTACATTTTTATCCAGTGCCGTCCTAGATACAGTAGAACTAACACTCTTCGGCACACCTAAAACCCTAAGTCTTTCATCGTCTCATTCAGAGCGTCGGCGACGGTGTCGAGTGCTTCTAGCTGCAGAGGGGCGGTGTTGCCTTCCATGTGGATCAGCTCGATGAGGAGCGAGCCCCTTTCGTTGGCGATAGCTGCCTGTATATATGGCATTAGATTAGTTTCTCTAGATAAAGTTGTCTATTTAGTGCGAATTGTCCTGAAGTACTGACCCTGGTAAGTGGTTTTGCCAGTGAATTCCCTTTGAATTGTCTTAGTAGGTGTACGACACACAGGGCACTCTCTGGCCTGTGCACAAAACGCGTTGTCGAGAATCATAAAAATGGCTAGCGGTCAGGAAGAAAGGATCACAAGATTGATAGTAGAGTTGAAGAATGATCAACATGCGTACCTTGTGAATGTTGTGGTAGACAGTAGAGGTGTCTTCTTCGTCCAGGAGTGTCTGCTGCAGTGCCACTCGGTGAAGAATTCTTCAATGCAATCAAAAAGAGCATCGTGTATCTTGTCGGCCGCATACATAAGACAAGTTTTCCGTGTTGTGTCCTCTGTCTGGTATGCCATTGGGTCCATTATGGTTATCACGTGGGCCATCATGTCCCAGTTGAAGCAGCACTAACCATGTTGCATGACGGCGGGGATTGTAACCTATTACATAGGGTGAGAAAAATGGAAGTGAGGCTTATGTCAAGCATCGGCATTGCTTGGGTTCTGATTCAGTTCTACCCACTTTAAGAACAGAGAATTTTGGATGAAAACAGTTCTGGAGACATTACCATCCGACAGTTTGCGATGTTGCACTTCACTTCATTTCCGGTGAATTGCCTTTGTATTGACATGATTCTTGTGGTATTTTCCCCTGCAATGGCGTGACACTAGCATGTCACCCAATATAAGAAAAGAAGGTTAGAATATATCTAGAACTATTGCAAGAATGTGGGCAGTGTGCTGTAGTTGTGATCTCATACTGCAAAATCAGGCTCGAGGAGCAACCGGTATAGTTCGTCGGGGCTGTCACGGTGTGCATGTGACTCCATCTGTCCAATTCGCCGGACGATCAAGGACCCAAGCTCGTGGTCCATTTCAAAACAATCGCATATTTGTGACTTGATGGCGTTGCCGCTGACTGCAATGATACGTGGGTCAGGGTGTGAGACCCAATCCCTGTGAAAATGGCATCGGGGAGAAACAGGTCAGCTTAATCTACTGGGCGTGGCAGGGTCGTCGCGCCGTCCACACTTGCTTATCATTGGAAAGTACCTGGTATTTCTTACCTTGCTAGGTCAAAGGGTGTTCTTGATCGCATCCATTCTCTAATTGCTTTTAGGACGCCCGGCCCGTGTGTGCGCACCAGCCGGTTGCTCGACCATGGGTCTTTGGTGAAACCTGTGTGGGTAGCTTTGATCTTTGTTACAGCCGTGACGTTGACTTGACCAAAGACAATATGTCCCTCGGTGTCTCCAATCTCATCGTTAAGCATCATTAGCTGGCCCATTAGGTGGTCTGAGTGTGTCTTCGTCGCCAAGGTAGGTGAAATCAGAGTGGCCTTTCCATCCTTCTTAACAGGCGTACTGGCTTCGTTGTGTCCGTCTATGTCCAATTCGAATGATGGTGCGTCTGCGAGCATTGGTGATTTTATTTCCCTAATGTACTTGCATGGACAACCTATGAGAACTGCATATTATCAATGGAGGAAAACATTGGCAACCTATTACCTGGCGCGTCGTCTGCCCTTGCTCGCTTTTGGCCCCTAGTAGGTGTTGTGGATAATTGCTCGGAGGTGGTCAAGACCACTGGTTTGGCGCGTTTAACAGGCGTCAAGGATGGAGATGACAACTCCAGCCTTCTTCCAACTATTTGTTGTGCGAGTCTGCTCGGTGCTACTGCGTTGTGTGAACCTGCATAAACAACACAGTTTAGTTCAGGATATGTGGAAAAAAGGACAGCTATTTTAGAGTCATCACGGCCGGCTGTGTGTGTGTGTGTGGGGGGTGGTGGGGGTGGTGTACCTGAACCACTGAGGCCTGGTGCGGTTTTGACAGCGGGATAAGATGCATTGGGTGCGGCTGTTGTCAAATTTGGTTTGACAGTGTACACCTGTAGCAGTTTTTTTGTGAATCGAATGTTCTCAATTGCAATGTTCCTTCTCATTTCATTTGCGATATGCATACACTTTGCGTTGTGCTCTTTTAGTGCCCATCCTAATGGAGAAGCGGCCTGCAAAATGTAGTCAGATGTTAGGTTCTTGTGTGGAGGTGGCCCGCACCAATCCCAGTCTAAACAAATATATTTTTTTGGCTGTGGTATGTGGTGGGTGTGGATTGTGTCTCACCAGCTCTGGGTTTTGCATCTGGATCCAGCGAGCGTAGTCGCCGGGACTGAATTCGACGCTGCTTTTATGTGTCTGTGCAAGGTTGCTTGTGTCCGCATTGGTGTACTCTCCCCGTCGAGTGGTCTCTGGGTTGTGACTGACGAGTGCATACTGATTTGCTGAGCCTACAGCCTTGTGCTCCATTGCTTTCTTCTTGCCATGCTTCTCGTTCAGCCAGTTGTGCCGTGTGTAGCACATGGCATTCCAGTGTCTTGGCTGCATAAGGTTGCACGTAGTTTAGTACGTGCCGCACTATCATAGTTGTGGTTAAACATACATATCTGTTACCTCAGGGACAATGAAGATTGTTCTCCCTAGCTTTCTTGCTGAGCACACGAGGATCATCCGTTTCAGGGTCTCCCCGTCGAATAATTGTATCCGTGGCATTGTCATTTGCTTCAAGTTCATCATGCCCAGTTCAACATTATCTAGCACGAACACCTGTTGGCGTGAAAAGCACATCCTAATTATGTTAGTGCAGAGCTTCAAGCAAATCGCCAAAAAGAGCGTTCCGTAACTTTGGGGGTTTTATTTTAGTGAATTTGGCCTATCCAACTGTGATTTTGAGGGATTTACCTGAAAGAAAAGGTGACACCCAGATAGGTGGTTGGGTGTTATGTTTGCATCTGTTTCCAACTTCAGTTTGCAGACTGCTTCTAGTAAAAAATTGAATGAATATTTGCACCAATTGAAGAGGGAGATGTTTTCCGCATCCTTGATGGCACCCCAGTAGTCGATGGTTGAGTGATCATGTTTGGTGCACGGTGCGAACAGACTGCCCATCACAAAAACAACAAACGCCATCTTGAAGGAATCCTTTTCTAATCGGCTAGATAGTTCGTTTATTTCCTTGCCGATGAACACTTCGAGCGAACTTAAGCTGCGATCAGATTTCTCTGTCCACCCTATAGAGTTCCTGATGAAATCGATTGCTTCAGATGTGATGTCTGCGTCTTTCCCATGGATGTCTCGTTCACCACATGGGATGCCAAACACTTTGTGGAAATCCTCTGGATAAAAAGCAATTGGCGTTCCGCCGTCTCTCAGTATGATGCAATGCTCTTTCACATCCACCTTGGTCATGAGGAACTTGCTGAACTTGAGATTGATTTTCTGAATCATGGGGATATGCAATACACCCTCAAAGCCAATCTCCTCAACCAGGAATCTTTTGTAGTCCGATAATGCAGCAAAGACCTCTGTTACTTTCTGAATAGCTATCCTAGATGTGTGTTTAGTGGACCTGCTTGTCGATCCCGACGGAGCTGCTGCTTCTCCTTCGTCTACCGGCTGATCTCCATCTCTTTCCATTGTGGGTGTGGTCTGGATTTGCCGTCTGACTTGCTGTTCTCCTTCTTCCATCGATCTGTGCGAAAACCTGCAGGGGGAGATGTTTCAGCTATAGTTTGATTGTTGTGCCGGCGACCTCGGAGACGTGGTTCAGAACTTACCTCGCTGCACGACGAACACCCGGCGGCTCCGTCGCCTGATTCCGCCGGCGAGATCCCCGTTTCTGTGTTCTGCTAATGGATACTGCTTTCGACCTGCTGTGTCTGTGCGCGTGGGAGGGGTGCGTGGCGTGTGGGTACAGCGTCTTAACTCTCTACGGCATAACGTGGTTGGGGGTTGGGGGGGTTGGGTTCTACGCGTGTAGCACATGCCCCACCTACGCACCCGTGGGTTCGTTTTTTGCCAGTGGGAGCGTTGGAATTTTTTTCTCTGCACGTCTTGGCTGATGCGTGTGGTGCACGGCGCACACATGATCATTAGCTACATATGAATTTATTTGCCGTGCGAGATTACAAAATGTTTGGACTGCACCGTACTATGGCCTCAGACAAGCCTAGTAAACTACATAACCCGTACTGTCAAAGAGAAGAAATTAAAATCTTGATCAGGCAACGCTTCGTCATGGCTGGTGGTACGCCAAACTGCTCAGTACTGCCCGCCGGCTGACTTGGCAAGCACCACGATGAGCATCACCAAGCAGATCATCATGGTGTTCCTCGCCACGTTGCGTATGTCGTCCATGGCGCGGCCCATTCCGAACATGACGTTGCTCCCTCCTCCGGCCGCCTCGATGAGTAGGTTAATGCCAACCCCGGTGATGTAGAACGCGTACTGGTCCTCCCACAACCAAAAATCGCAGGGGCCTCCGTCCTGCGCATGGTTACAAAACTGATCAGAGAACAAAAACAGTGGAGTAATCTTCTGCTACATGTGCGTTCCGTGATACTTACTGTCTGGTTCGGGCACTTGTAGAACCGGATGCCCGGGTTACGATCCGTCCCGGATACGAACCACCTGGTCCTCGTCCCGGTGCACCTTGGGCACATGATCAATGGCAGCGGGGGAGGAGGTGCCCGGAGACGCCGCGCCGATGATGAACTGCTGGACATGTTGGCACAGTTGCGGGGGGTGGATGGGAGTGAGAGATGTTTGTGCGTGCTTGACTGAGGCCGTTGCGCTCGCTGTTTCCTGTCCAGCCGTTGCATGGTCTTTAAATACAACCTCCCCAAGAAATGTTTACGTTATACAGTGTCTCGTGCAACGGTAGTATTCCGTCCTTCTCTCCTGCAACGTACAGTCCTATGATCAGCGGCTTGTCAGACTGCCCTGTCAGGTTGGTCCATCTAAATACATCAATACAAACCATATCGCTCTCCCGTTTCTCTATATACGCCAAGTAGCAAGCCAGCTCGGAGCGCATCGCGACGCTCTATGCACCGTAGATGCGCTGCGTGCATCTGTCGCTCGGTGCAGCGATGCACTTCTCTCGCTCTCCTCTGCTAAATAAATAAAACACCAGCCAAAAGCTGGTTTCTTCAAAAACAAAAACTACAAAACTGCAGACAGGGCACAATTGGCTGCATCCATAGCAAGTAGTGCTTGCAAGAAAAAGTAAGCATAGTGGCAAATTAAGCATGTTTCCATCAAACGAACCCCTGCAAGATATCAGATATCACATTGTGCTGTGCCAAATTGTGACCAAATCAAATAAGGGTAAGCAAAGAGTATGCTGAAACACTCGACCGGCTCATACAGTTGGCGGACACAATGACGGTGGGAAACTAGCATAGAGTCGATCAGGCAAGATGGCTTTGCTAGTCCCAGCAAACAGCTCGACCTGCAACGTCTTCAGGTCCACTGAGAAGAAACCAAACTTTAGCACTTCTTGTGACAGCTCCTCTTGTGAAGGTGTGGTGTAGAACCCTCCTATAAGTAGGTATCCCCCGGCTACACCAATCAGAATTGCAGGCTTTACGTGCAGTGAGATGACCTTCTCCGACTGCCATTGGTTATTTCTCCGAACGGAATACGTGAGTGAATATGAGCCATCTTCACTGTAGTGATCATACCATATAGCGAGCCTTCCAAGTGCTCCTTCCGCTGCCTCCACAATGACAAACCGCATAGTCCATAGTCGTTCAGGTGGGAGGTTGACAGCAGAGAACTCCATGGTGTGCGTGTCAAGCAGAAGCAACTTGTTCAGGAAACGCAGAAGCCAACAGAAGCATCCATGGACGAACTCACGGTAAGACAGCCCACCCTCGAAGTTTTCGCAATATGCAGATGTAGCCTTAGCATTCCATTGTTCATATGTACGAACATGCCATTGTCCATCCAAAGAGGAGAAGACGAGAAGCAGCAGATGCATTCTGCATTCGGCCAGGCACATGACTCTGAATGACAAAGGGTCCGCCTCATCATCGCCAGGAGCAAGGAAAGTCTCCAGACCAAGGAGGTCCGGTCGACGGACCATCGCTTTCAGGTTGCCGGGGACGGCGGGCAGCAGGACGTAGCGGCCGTGCACAGGGTCGCACACTGCGAGGTCCCTGGCCAAGAATTCGCGGTACTGGAAGTCACACACTTCAGGGCCAACGAGGATGCCGCTGCCGCTTCGGTCTTCGGCCGGGGTGCAGTCGAGGAGGGCACGTCCGTCCAAGAAGTCGATCGGACTCCAGGCACGGCCGGCGTTGGAGGGGAGGAAGGAGGAGCACGAGAAGTCGAAGTCGGCGAAGGCACGGGCGGGGAGGGCGGATGGGTGCGGCGGTTGGGCTGTGACGAAGGGTTTGTGGAGCATGCCGACGAGGGGCGGCGGGTGGAGGGCGCGGTAGCGGCGAAGGAAGGCGTGGCCGCCGATGACGCGGCGGAAGGAGGCGCAGGCGGTGGAGGCGCGGGCAAGGTCCGCAGCCGTGGGGAGGCGGAGGAAGATTTCCTCGAGGAGCTCGACTGGCGTCTGAAGGAACGGCGGCTCCGACGGTGGTGCTCGGTGGTAGGGCGGCGGCGGCGCCATCGGGTATGGTGGATCAGATCGTCGACGAACGAACATTTTTTTTCTTCTTTGTGGCGTCGTCGATGGGCTTATGTGGATCAGATCCATGGGCTTGCTGTCACAGTAGAAAATATCTCACTCGTTTCTCAAAACAAAAAGTTTCTTCACCTGAAAAAAAAAAGTTTCCCAAAGCAAAAAATGAAAAAAAGGTCACCGTACAGGTGGCTTGTTTCACAGGGAACGTTCAACAATTTTGAGTTGCTTTATTAACATTTTTGCAAGGAGAGTAGCTTCGTTGATAAATATATATGATCATTATCACTCTATAAAAAATGTATGCAAATGTGTGAAAAATGGATGGAAGAAGAACAATGTATGACTGTAGTTGAGAATGCATGGAGGAGAGGTGTTGGTGGCGGGGGTTTTGTTGCTGATCGGGTGGGAGAAGTGGCCAGGGATTTGTTGGACTGGAGTAAAAATGTACTGGGGAGTCTTGAGAGAAGGATAGCTAGGACCTTGAGAGATATGTAGAAGGCAGGTTATTTCGTCGGATCAGGTGAGAATGGATCAGATGAGAAGGGAGGTTATCTCGTCGGATCAGGTGATCGGATCCTAACCCCCCTGATGTACGAGTCTCAACAGCCGGTCACAGTGAAGGCAGGAGCAGTCGGACCATCTACAGTCAGTTTGCGACCTCAGATGCCATGACCCTCACGATGTCTTAATTACCTCCATTACCAAACAGTGGTATAATCTAGTTAAATACGGCAGTTAATTGCAATAATAGCCACGAACAGTCGGGCAGGCATGCGGACATGAATAACATTAATACCATCCTGTTATGGCACTCCTCCTAGTGCACGATATATAAGCCGGGAGGAGGGTATCGGGCTACGGATTGAACTCTTTCACATTGTCCCTTACGCCAAGAGCTAAGAGCACAACTTGAATAAGGTATCACCCCCGCGGGCGAGGGCCTGAACCTGTATAAATCCTTGTGCGTATTTTCTGTTCCTATTGATCGACAGATATGATTGCCTCTACATACACACCCCTCAATAATGTTAGGATTATATCCACGACAACGAGGAAGAGGAACGAGCAGACCCGCTCCTGTTTTACTCTCCATCGCTAAATATTGTTCCTAATCCGACGTGGAAGCCCCCAACATGCGCCCTTTGTGCGACTCTTAATTAGGTTAATGCTTGCAGTTCTGCTCTTAATGAGGAAATGCTAGAGTCGATGAAGGCTGCCCGATCATGGAGCAGGTAGGACCATCCATGGAACCTCGGCGAGCTTTGCGGGGTCGGTTCCGCAACACACACCCAAGACATGTAGGAGGTGCAGAGGGGTGGGCTCATGAATGGTGTGATGAGCCCTTTGAGGTGCCGTACTAGACCACGATGCTGCCTTTTGCCTTCAAGAGCATGTCAGTGAAGCATGCGGCCACCTTTGGTTTGAGGCAAACGCTATGACGAGCCTTGAAGGCAGTGTCGAAGCAGAATATTAAAGCTTGTCAGTTTTCTCTAATGTCTCACTATGCATCATCACACGACAAAAACTATGTAGTACACACGATACAAAGTTAGATCAAGGTGATGTTTGGTAGATAAATGATGCATCTTGCTTTCTGGATAAATAAGTAGAGAGCCAATTGTGAAAACGTGAATAAATATGATGAAATGGGAGGGTATATATTGTGCCCAACACCACCCTACCAAAGAAATTTGGCAAGCATGTGGCAAGCGTGATACCAAGTAACATGTACAACTCATGAGATGTATTGCTAATTAGCTTGTTATTTTTTTATGCATAAATATATTCATCTGTGTAGCATGTGATAGATTTTCGGCCATGGTATGTCTCACTATCTGGATGAAAATTTCTAGACTTGATTGTATAAGTAATAAGTTGAATTTTTTTATTCTAAAAGCTATTAGAAAATTAGGTAAAAGATTCAAATTAACTCTTGAAAGCATTATAGCAAAAGTTCAACTTAGCAATGTTGTCGCGGCAAGGATGGAGGATCGTGCAGAATCCAACGAGTCTATGTGCTCGGATACTTAAGGCCCGCTACTTCCCTGACTGCTCGGCGCTGGAGGCAGTGGCACATGATGGAATTTCGTACTCTTGGCGTAGTATTCTTCAAGGGCTGGATGTCGTGAAACACGGATATATCTGGAGGGTGGGCGACGGACAGAGGATCAATATTTGGCTGGACCCTTGGCTGCCACGGCCGTGGTCGCGACAAGTGATAACGCCAAAGGGCTCCAGCCTCCTGAACTTTGTGCACGAGCTGATCAGTCCGGTCACCGGAAGCTGGGATGAGATACTCGTCAGGGACACGTTCTGTGCGGAAGATGCGCGCTACATACTCCAGATCCCACTGAGAGAGGGGGTCGAGGATTTCATAGCATGGCACTTTGACACGAAGGGTAATCACTCAGTTAAAAGTGCTTACAAGCTACTGGTGCAGCTTCACAAACAGAAACAGAACGGTGCACCAAGTACGAGTACAGCTAGCGCCGGCCAGCTGGATCAGTGTTCAGATCAAAGTTGGAAGAGGATATGGAAGATCCCGTGCCCACCGAAGCTACAAATGTTTGTTTGGCGGCTTCGCCATGAATCGCTAGCTTTGTGCAACAACTTGGTAAGACGGGGCTTAAACCTTGAATCATCCAACTGTTTCATGTGCGGCAGAGGCGAAGAGGATGGAGGCCACCTGTTTATTAAGTGCAAGTGTGTGAAGGGGGTATGGAGGCATCTGGGACTGGAGGAGGAGCGGTCTCAGCTGGAGGCGATCGGGGGTGTGCATGCTATGCTTGACTCCCTTTGGGGGCTAGATGAGAAGAAAAGAGTGCTGATCATATCCTTCTGGTGGCAGTGGTGGAATAACAGAAACAAAGTGAGAGAAGGAGAGACTCCTGTGGCTGTGGAAGAAATTGCGCGACGAGCGCGATGTGATGCACTTGAGTATGAAGAGGTATTTTCAAAAGTCAAGCCTAAACAGCCACTGAGAAGTGGAAACCGCCGGCATATGATGTAACCAAATTCAATCTTGATGGCGCATTTACCCCGGGGATGTCTCACAGTGGATGGGGGGTTGTGGCCCGGGATAGTACAGGGCAAGTCCTGAATGCTAGAGCTGGGCGGCAAGGGCATATTACTGATGCGTTCGGTGCAGAAGTAACAGCCCTAGCAATGGCAGTAGCTACAGCAGCCGAACTGGGAGCCACTAGGGTGGCGTTTGAAACTGACTGCGAGTTGATGGCTGACGCAATGGACATCACGTAGGTTGACGCCTCGCCGTATGCTGTGATCATCGAGGATGTAAAGCTTCAACTCAAGCTATGGTTTTCTAGCTGGAGTGTTAGCTCATGTAGTCGAACCCTAAACTCTGTTGCGCATGAGCTAGGTCGAATCGGCAGTAAATGCCTACCAAATACGTGTGTTGAGTGGGACACTGATGTACCGCCCGAAGTGGCTGCTTGCGTGTCGGGGGATATCCCCGTACGTCGTTAATCTATAAAGCTATGCTTTCCTTCAAAAAAAATATCTTTCATGTACTGTTGCACATTCTGGAT